>OZ038501.1:2558792-2771292 GCA_964036315.1 Acanthosepion esculentum | reverse complement strand
AGCATTATGTTTTTAATAATTTTCATGTAGCGAATTCAAATATCTGAACAGTTTTGTTCTATTACCTCTAGTTTTTTTTGCTTTCAAATATCACATTTTTATTTTTATTTTTTTTTAAGCTTTTGACCCCAAACAAGGCAGGAGTGCTACTAGCATGCAAGGGGTTACAGAGAGTGGAAGCAAGACTAAAGAGGCATGAAAGAGGGAAGGATGAAGAGAAGGATGGGGAATAGATCAAGGCATCTGAAGATATCGATTGGCATTGCATTTGATTAGTTGGAGATTATAGCTATCAGGGAAGCAAGTAAGAGGAAAGGAGTTCCACAGGAAGGAAGTGTGAAATATGAAGTTATTGGAGTAGAAGAGATGACTACATTTAAATGTTTCAACAATGAAAGCGTGGGACTGAGATGCCAACCTAACAGCACATTTCAGTTCATGCAGTTTGGGGACTAGCAAAAGTAGCTCATCGGAGCAGTTATCGTGAAAGTAGAAAAAAAGAGAGAAGCAACGGCATGTCTGTGAGAGAGCAACTGTATTATACTGCATATAAATTCAAAATATAATGTATTTATTTTATCTATTACAAAGCCATATTACAAAAAAATAAACCAGCATAGATACAGATCACAATAACAGAACTAAATGACTTGGATAATACCATGCATACACATCATAGTACAACAGACAGTCAGAAATGAATTTTTTTTGGATGATCACGTACACTTTGCATCCGTTATGTCATGCAGGAGCATCCAGTAGAAGTCCTCTGTCATGCCATGGTCCCACTTGAAAAGGTAGTTTCTTTCCATCTTAGTAATATATTAGTGGAACTTTCCTCCATGCACATTACTCACTGCTCTGAGGGAAGAAGTTAAATGTGTGAGTGGAGAAAGTGAATTTTGAGTGACATTCGGCAACCCATATCCTCATAAGCCTGTAACAACTTTTTGATACACTCTTGGTAATCTGGTACCTGTGTATTACCAAGGAAGCCATGGCAGATTGATTTAAATGCTTTCTATGCTTTCAGTTCAATTAAGATAAGAAGCTCTGCAGTAGCACAACCAGTTTTCCCTGTTGAAGAATGAGGCAAAGTCCTTGTTTTGTGTCCTGAAACTGGTGATTTTTATATCTGCTGTGACCCGGTTCCACTCCTGAAACTGGAATGCCAAGAGCCCTAACTGCTGCTTGGCTTGGTACAAATCACAGGTATGGTCTCCCTAGGTGATCCAATGGGACTCACTGCCACTTGCTCCTGAATAAGCAGGGACATTGTCTTCAGAAGAGACCAACTTGGTAGAATTTTCCTCTGAAGGAATTTTTCCTATGATGAAGAAATAAGATCTTTATGTGCTGGAGGGGGGGGTAGGGACAAGGAGATCAAATGTTAGAAGAACAGGTCTCCAAGCTGAAGGAAGCTTGGAATATTTTTTTACAAGAAGCATTGAACCTAATTGTATTTGTTAGACAAAAAGTACAATCACCTGCATCACTTTGTTGCTCTCTCCAGACCATCAGGACAGCAAAACTGAAGGCTACTTTCTTATCATGAAACTATACAGTCAGTCCATCATAATAGAGTTTACAACAGATGTGTGGGACCCAGGATTTGTTTGGACCTTCAATTTTTCAGTCAAAATAATGAAAGTAAGCAGTTCTTAGGGGAGGAGTAATTGTTCAATGCTGTGTAACTGTCATGAATTTCCCACACATGTAACAGAATGAATTTGTCTTGTCGATGCATCCTCAGTGTTTTGAAGTAACTGAAGATATTATACAGATATGTATTAACTCACAAAAATATGAAAAACAACATAAACATTGATCATATATATAAATTACGTCCATGTGTACTGGGCATTCAAATTTGAAGAGGATTTCATTTCACTGCAATGAAACTTAGCCCACATGAATGAGTGTAGGCTGCCAAAGGCGGATATTCTGCCATTTTTTTTTTTTAATTAAAGAACACCATTGCTAAAATTTAAAATAAATAACAAAATCACAATGTCCTAAATAACACACATCTGGCAGCCTTGAATGCATGTATATGTATACATGTATATCTCAAAAACTAGAGGTGTGAATGATGAATGAAAGTTGATTTCATATCTGAAATCAGCATCCAAAAAATTAGGTTAGAACAACTATTTTTATGCTTGCTTAAATTTCTTTGTAAACCAGTGTAATTAGGAAGTATTACTTGGGATATAAAATATTAGGACTCTCTACCAATGTTTGAAATTATAAGAGGTAAAACAGGAATTGTAAAAGCATTATCATTCTAGGAGCACATGAAATGGATGAGTAGGATCAATATTAGATAAAGACACAAGGAAATGTGTTCTGGGATATTAGCAACTGTGGGACAGAGTTCTTCAAGTAAAATTAAAAAGGAAGCCCTTCAATACAGCTATTATAGCAATGTACCTACTATAGCAGCTCAGATTGAGGAATCGGAGAGCCAAGTTCGAATTCCATTCAAATCCATTACATTCACTTATGTGCTAATACCCTTGGGAAAGGTATGAATCTTCCTCTTCTCCCCCCAGCTATGGGTAAATAGCAGGACAGACCAGGTTCTATAGCCTTGGATGGCAACTGGTCTACCGCAGTAAGAAGTGGCAAACTACTGTGGGGTAAAAAAATCTTCCTCGTCAGTCATGTATCGAAAGATACATGATTGCCTGTGTGTTTCCTGCATGGCACATAACTGACTGACCTACTCATGTCACAAAGCATGGAAGAAGAAAGAGATAGATTTTACAACACATAAGATAATGCCAAAAACCAGTGTAAATTGCAGGAAATCTTTATTATTATGGGGAAGGGTAAATACAAAAGTAGCAAAGAAATAAGTAGCTTCATTAGTACACAGCAAACAAGAAAGTAACAACCAACATCTACTTCTAATTTCACACATTGGTAGAGTGGGGGCAATTTCACATTTGCATATTTCTTTAACCTAATAATATCTAAAATATTTGTGGACATGGAAAAGCTCAGAAGGAGGCATAAAGAACCAAACAGACAACATAAAAATCAGTAAAAGATATAAAGATGCCGAACTATACTCTAAATATACCCACACACTGACTGTAGAAGAGAACTCCATCCAATCATATGCAAATATGTAATTACCCCCACTTGGTCTGCCAAGACACTGTTAGTTGGCTAAGTCCTATAAAAGGATGAGCATTCTTTCGCTTTCTCTTTTTTCCTCCTGTCAACCAAGTATGGGGTAGGTAGCAACACCAACACAAAAGTCATTCCTGCTGGGAACAATATCTTTCCTTGGTGTGACTTATAACTGAATTTACATTCATGTGCATATCACGCACACAGATAAACACAGACATTTCCTAACAGTTAATGTTAATCTTTCCTTCTTTTTCAGTTGTATAATTATTAGTGTGTTTTCTCTGTTACTGTTAATCCTTTATCAGTTTGTATAAAAATAAAAGAAAATATCTCCACGTTGAAATTCATTCTTTCCACTCATTCTATGCAAGTACAGAAATTTAGCTGTCTGGGTTATATATGACAGAAAAGATAACAAAGAAATCCAAAGAAATACAGGAATAGTGAAAAATTCCTTCCAGAAACTGAGCAAAGAATTGAGAAATAGGAAAATGTCAGTAGGAACAAAGAAATCAGTGCAGGACTGCTCTGTAATATCTAATCTCCAACATGGCAGAGAAAGCTGGACATTCTTGTCACAGATGAAGAGGTAACTTGACATATAATTCTACTGAGAGATGATGAGAATACCATGGACAAAACATGTGAGCAACAAGGAAGTTTTAAAGAACAAGAAGTGAACTTAAACTTATAATCAAGAAGAGACAGGTAAAATTTCTGGGATACAGATTGAAGAAAGACGATCTGGATAGTGGGATATACAAAAAGCAAGAGACACAGGAGTAACAGTAAATCTGTCAGGACAAGAACAAACAGGATAATAAATGTTCAAAAGTTATTTAGAGCAGCAAAAGACAGGAAGTCGTGGAGAGCCATGATCACAGACATCAGGAAAGGACATGGTACATAAAAGATGACTGTGCAAGAATAAGAGAATGTAAAAGGCTTGATATTATATAATTATAATGCAATTGTAAAATTACTTAAATATGCAGTATTTTATTGACAGCATTAGTAAACTTGTTATGTAAATAAAGAAGTAATATGATAAGTAAGTTTTAAAAATAGGAATGCCACTAGTATGCAGAATGTTACAGAGAGTGAAAGTGAGAGAAAAAACTGGGTATAGGGGGATTGAGGAAAGGATAAAAGATGAATGGAGTTCAAGTCAACAGAAGATGGCAGTTGACATTGCAATGAAAGTTTTGATGGTTGTAGTTATCGGGAAATCAAGTAAGTGGAAGGGAGTTCCATTGTTGTGAAGTGTGAGAAAAGAAACTGTTGGAGTAGAAGTGGCAGTTATATTTAACTATTACAATAGTAAAAGGGTGGGACCTAAATGCCAATCTAGTAGCATGCTTAAATTCATGTAGTTGGAGCACCAGGGAAAAAAGCTCATCAAAGCAGTTGCCATGAAAATATTTGTAGAAAAGACAAAGGGAAGCCATATCACATCTGTGAGAAAGTGATGGAAGTCAAGATGCCAAGTCAGGATCAATTATTATGCAGATCCTTCTTTGTTGTTAGTATTAATGATATAAAGTGTTATATTAAACGTATTAACAATTAAGGAATGGTGGGATAGTGAAACTGTTATCAGCATGGAAGAGTCATGTCAAGTTCAAATTCTGGTCTAGTTTGTTTATATTCAATTTACACTATTGCCCTTGGGAGAAGCATTAATTTATTTCTTGAAAACACTCCAGCTGTGAGTTAAATAGCAGAGCAAACTTATCTTTCTAGTCCTTTGGAAAAGCATAAATCCATTTTTTCTCTCTTCGGCTATGTGTTAAATCGCAGGATATACTGGTCTCTCTAGCATTGGATGACAATCGTTCTCAGAGAAAAGACTACTCTGAATTCTCTTTGGAGATGGCAGTGGGAAACCCCAATCTTTCATAAGAAGCCATGGATATTCACAAATCATAAAGAACTAAAATCTGTGGAGAGCTGTAATCACATACATCCTGACAGGATATGACATTTTAAAAAATATTATTGCTTATAGAGAAGATCTAAACCGTAACTTTGTATCGTGATAACTTACCAGTCATATCAGTATCATATTCCTGGCTAAAGACAATGGAAAATAGATACAAGAGTGAGGGTGATTCTGTGCAAGTCACCAATTATGTGTTCGATTATTATTTCTCCAAGAGGACTGAAGTTGTATTGGGAAGCAAGAGATCCAAATCCAGTGCGTTCTCACTCTTGTTGTAGGAGCCACTCACTGAGTGAACATGTCTTCATGGGTGTAGCCATACTCACCATGCTTGGCCAATTTTGGGTTGGTGAGTCTATTATCCATAGCTGGAGTGGATGGCCATTGACTCTGAGGACTTAACATCTCTTACTTTTGAGTTGCTGGGGTTCCACTTACTCTACTCACAAGATCAGTCTGGTGGGGGAGCCAGTTTAGTCAGTAATCACTCGAGGGTTTTAAATTCAGAGTTGTTCTTCTCCTAGACTGGTTACCACCCAAGGCTATAGGACCCAGTCTGTCCTGGTATTTACCTACAGAGATGGATTCATACCTTTCTCAAGTGTATTTGCATGGAAGTGAATATAACAAACTTGAATGGAAATTGAACTTGGTTCTTCAATTCCCCAATCTGAGTTGCTATCCATTACTCCACTGTACTTTCAGAAAATGATATCATAAATAATATAGCAGTATTACTTTCTTGAATCTTTTCAATCATGATAGATCTTTTTTGTAATGGACAAACAGATTGAAAAAAAATTGTCAGAATTGCCTGCAGAGTTGATTTTTTCAATTTAGCTGATGAATGTCTTGTTTTATTCAATACATTTTGTCTAGATGAAAACATTTTTTACAACTGTATATATCTTAAAATAAATTTTAAAAAAACATTGTTTTGTTAAACTAATCATTAAATAAATAATTTGATAAACAAAATTTTTTTATTCTAAACAGATATTTATATATGTGTTTCATTCATGCATATATTTGTGTCAGTGTGTTTTCAAGGCAAATGTAAGGATTTATACACAGAACTAAAACTGTTGCTAGCTTTTAGAATTTTTAAATTTAAGAATGCTTATGATAGAGAAAGGTATGAATCCATCTCTGTAGGTAAATACCAGGACAGACTGGGTCCTATAGCCTTGGGTGGTAACCAGTCTAGGAGAAGAACAACTCTGAATTTGACATAAAACAACTTTGTCAGAAGTTATAAAAACTAAATAAAAAGTTAGACTAACAGACTTTGTTGCTATTGTTATCACCAGAGTAACTTAAAATCAGAGTAAATTATGGAAGATGCTAAGTGATGTAATTTAATGTCTAATAAACAAAAGTGAATAAATGTTATTGTTGAAATTATTTTTTAGAATCTAATTATTATTTATATTATTTTTGTTTGATATTAATTTATGTATTATATATTTTAAATAATAGGTTTTGAATTTCACCATTTTCTTCTAATTTTTTAAAACTTTTTATAGTCATGTATGTTGGCTTGGGAAAGGAATATTTCTTTTAGGAAAGATGATATTTGAAAAAATCCAGGGTACAAATTTATATTTTGATAAGATTTGATAGCAACTCAATTTTAATAAGTCTGGCATTCTTTAGATCAAAGTTATGGTTGGACTTATTTCTATGTATGACTAATGCATTTCATAAATAGTTGTGTATAAAAGCCTTTTTGTGTTCATAGATACATTTTTAAAAAATTTCTATAAGTTTCTTCAATATATTGTAAGGAACAATTGTGACAGTTTATTTTGTATATACCTGTTTCAGAATTATTATTGCGATAGATATTTCTGGTTCTAATCATATATGTAATAGTTTTGGACATGGTTGTAATTATTTTTACATTATTAAGATTGGATAAATTATTTTGGATAGTAGATGTTAAGGAGTTAGTACATATTATATATTTGTTTTTATCTATTTTATTGTCATTGTTATTATTAATGTCATTATCTTTTTTGTAGTTGTATATTTTGTTTGCTTTTCTCTTAGTGTTGTGGATGAAATAATGAGGATATTGGAGCTTTTTAAAAATGTTTTCTGTGTATATTTATTCTGCAGGTAAATATTGATGGTTACATATTCTTAGTGCTCTTAAATAGACTCTTATAATTATTCCAGATCTTATTGTGTTATAGTGGTGAGAATAGAAATTAATAAGGTCATTCTTGTTTTCATTTTGTCTTTATTCATATTGTCCTTTTATAGATATATTTGTAGTTACATCTGAATTTTTACACACAAGTATATACGGTAGCAGCCATAATATAAGGAACGGAAACAACAAAGACATAAATATGTGTATTACTTAAAAAGTAATGCATGATTAGCAATGAAATTTTTACCGAATAAAGATTAGGGTGTAATGCATAAATATTATACAAAGTTTAAAAATTTACATAATAGTTTTTTTTTAAATAAAGATTAAATGGAACAAAGGAAATAAGCTACTGGACAAAAGTTAAGGAACGATGTTAATAATTTACATAAACTTTTAATTTACATTGTTAAAAATCTCGATAGAGCTTTTCAACAATAAGTAAAAGTTCATTTATCATTAGGACTTTATTTTTAAGCAATATGGCAAATTCTACACACAAAACGCTCTCTTTTGAAGAAAAAACTCATTATCGCTAACTATCAAGAAAAAAGTCAATTTCAGAAATTTCTGATATTGTTCATAGATCTAAAAGTGTTGTTCAATGTGTAATTAGCAGGTATAAAACCAATAAAAAGTTAGATGCAAAACCAAAAACCGGCAGACCTCCAAAAACATCACAAAGAGAAGATTGAAGAATTGTTAGAATATCTACAAAAAAAGTTTTGAAACTGCTACATCAATTGCCGTAAATTTAATGAAGAGACAGATAATAAGATCTCAAGGAAAACGGTTGCTTATAGGTTAAAAAATGCAGGATTGCGGGACCGTATTCCAGCTTCGAAGCCTCTCATTTCAAAGCAGAATCAAAGGGCATGCCTGGAGTATGCGAGAGAACATGTTGTTTGGACTGACGCACAATAGGATACAGTTCATTTCAGTGACGAGTCCATGTTTACTATATTTGGTTGTGAGGGCAAAACTTACGGACGCCGTAAAACAGGTGAAAGACTGTCTTCTCAATGTGTCAAGAAAACCGGTAAGTTTGGTGGCGGCAGTGTGATGGTGTGGGGAATGATTTCATCTGCAGGAGCTGGCCCTATCATCCGTGTACATGGCAATATCAATGCTGAGATTTACAAAAGGCTTCTTCAGCAGCATGTGGTACCAAGATTTCACCATAATCTTTATGAATCTCCTATTTTCATGCAGGACAATGCACCTTGCCACAAGGCTCAGAAGGTTATGGCTTTATTTGAAGAAGAAGGAATCACCTTCATGAAGTGGCCAGCCCAGAGCCTCGACCTGAATCCAATAGAAAATGTTTGGAAGATAATTGGGGAAAGGGCTCAGAAAAGAAACCCGAAAAACCAGGATCACGTATGGGAGTTATAGAAAGACGAATGGGAGGGAATTACTGCTGATTTTTGCAAAAAATTAATTAGATCATGTGGTCGACGATGCAGAGAAGTCATTGAAAATAAGGGGATGTTTACCAAATATTAAACTTTGTTGAAATTTTGTTCACAATCAAGTATTGACAAGACTGTTCCTTAACTTTTGTCCAGTAGCTTATTTCTTTTGTTCCATTTAATCTTTATTTAAAAAAATATTATGTACATTTTTGTAACTTTGTATAATATTTATGCATTATACCCTAATCTTTATTCGGTAAAAATTTCATTGCTAATCATGCATTATTTTTAAGTAATACACATATTTATGTCTTTGTTGTTTCCGTTCCTTATATTATGGCCGCTACTGTATGTTTGAATTATATCTATAATATATATGAATGTAGTTTATATAAATACAAACGAAATAATTTGGTAAAAAATTAACAAGAAACATCCTAAAATTTTCTGATCACAACAAGAATGTACATGCATTCATGTCAATATATATCTATATTTATTTATAGTGAATGAATGGCTGAGTGATTAAAATGTTAGCATTCTGATTATGGGATCCATGTTGGAATATCACCATCATCAATTTGTCAAGGAGTTAACTTCTTGATATTATCAAACTGGGGAGACAATCCTAGCATGCAGCACCCCTGGGAAATACCTGAGGCGAATTGGGCAGATTAAACGGTTCAAAAGTTAATGAATGTGCATAAAGTTGTGACTGACGGTTGGAATGTTCAGCTCCTGTTCATGCCAAATTGTAACAAAAAGGTCTGCTCAGCATAGTTGCAGTACAAGTTGATTCTGTAGGAGTTGAAAAAACACCAATATTCCTGGGATACAGATAACAGGGATTAGCTAGCCACCTTATCAGACAAGCATAGTCATAAACAAGTGGTCAGCCATTACCTACCTATATAAACTTGAATTTGACATAAAACAACTTTATCAGAAGTTATAAAAACTAAATAAAAAAGTTAGACTAACAGACTTTGTTGGTATTGTTTAATAAAAATTTTTGAAAGAATTCTTGCTGCCTAAATACACTATATATGTATATATATATATATATATATATATATATATATAGTATGACAAATTGGAAAAAAGTTTTTGAGACACATTTCATCCATTAGGATTTCATCAGACTGGGCTTTGTTGATGTTGCCACTACCAAAATTTTGAAACTACCAGTGTCTGTCATTTTGTGTGTGTATATATGGCAATATCAACAAAGCCCAGTACAATGTAATCTTAATGGATGAAAGCCGTCTCAAAAACATTTTTCCAATGTGTCATACTATATTTATAAATGATGTTAGTTAATATATAAAAGTATACAAAATTATATATTGTTTTATATATACAGTAGCGGCCATAATATAAGGAACGGAAACATAAAGACATAAATATGTGTATTACTTAAAAAGTAATGCATGATTAGCAATGAAATTTTTACCGAATAAAGATTAGGGTGTAATGCATAAATATTATACAAAGTTACAATTTTCAATTACTGAGCCATTACCCATTACATCACCCACACATCCAAGCTTACATCACCTGGTATTCCTATCTAGGTACTGAACAGGTTTAACTTCAGTGATTGTATGAGAACCAGCGTTTCAATGTGATATGGCCGTAAGCATCTCATTTCTGGAAATCTATTTAATCATAAGAGTACTGGAATGGACACTGTTTTGTTTCGTTCTACAAATTCTATAAGCTGCTACCAGCTGCTTCTTAGTGTTCTAAGGCTGTCACCAATTTAAGTATTGACCAGCTTCAGCACAGCTTAACTTCAGTAATCAGAACAGAATATTTTTTTATTGACTTTACTTGTGTATGCATATATGTGCATATAAATGTGTGTGTTTAAGTGAAACATATAGTTAGAAACATTTTTGACTGACTACTACTTGAATCTGTGTGCATTCATGTGTGTACACAAAAAACATTGAGTGGATTTTATATGATATTAATTAGAATCATTCAAAGAGTTTATGGACATGTTTGTGGGCAAAAATCATTGAGTGAATTTTATGCTAGATTAATTAAAGCATCCAAAGATTTTATTGGCATTACCCAAATCTGAATGATGTACATAAACAGAAAAAGCAAATGCAGTTGGTTACTAGTTTGTCTTATTTTTGTATGCATGTAAAGTTGTTTTTTTTTAATTGGTATCATCCCATGCAAGGCATTAAAGCCACTAAAACACAAGGGGTTACAGGGTGTGGAAGAATTAAAAACAGAAGCATTAATAATGAGAGGGAAGTAGAAAGAATAATCAGTGTCACCCCATGCAAGGCAGTAAAGTCACTAAGACACAAGGGGGTTACAGTCTTAGTTATATCTCAGATTTTACACACATGCATGCACACACACACTGATATATATATATATATATATATATATATATATATATATATACAAGTCTAGGATTGGTGTATATGGAATAAATTCCAATAACCAACAATTACTATTCTTAAAAGAGTGCTCAATACAGTGTAGAGCATATATAATTGTTTATTTAAAAATTATAACATAAATATTTTGTTTCAACACCTCTGGTGTCTTATCAAGTGATGATGTTGAATCAACATCATCACTTGATAAGACACCAGAGGTGTTGAAACAAAATGGCTATTTTTGTAGTGATTTTATAAGATATTTATGTTATAATTTTTAAATAAACAATTATATATATATATATATATAATGCTAATCAATATCACCTTATGCAAGGTAGTAAAGCCACTAAGACACAAGAGGTTACAAGGTGCAGAAGAATTAGGCACAGAAACATTAATAATGAGCAGGAACAGGAAGGAGTATTCAGGAGGACAATAGACAGTGATTGACAAGGCATTCAAACTTTTGCAGATCTAAGTTGTCTGGAAAGCATGGAACCAGAAGAGAGCTCCACAAGGGAGAAATGTGAGAAAAGAATCTGTTAGCATAGAATTTATGGCCACATCCAGCCAGCCCAATTGTAAATTGATGAAATCTCAATACCAGTCCAGTACTGCACTTAAATTCAAACAGACCAGGTACAGATTTGCAGATTAAAATTGGCTAGAAAGCATGGAGCCAGAAGGGAGTTCCACAAGTGAGAAAAGAAACTGTTAGCATAGAATTTTATTTAAATGTAAAAAATATTATGAATTTTACAAAAAATAGAAACCATCCATTGCTTTCCAATGGTGTATGGGTCAAGAATCAAATGGTTATTTCTTGTTATTCTTATTTTTCTCAACTGGAGCTGTTTTCTGTGTCCTGCTATTAATGCTTCGGAGAGGTATAGAAACAAAGAAAAATGTGTTGAATTACACAATGTTGGTCCTCCTATATGGCAGTGAATACTTGGCAATCTCCTCAAGGATGAAGAAGAGACTTGAGGTAATAGTAGTATTCTACAAATGCCATGAACTGAACATATGAGTAACAATGGAGTTTTAAGGAAAATAGAAACAAAAAGAACACATACTTAGAATTAGAAAGCAACAACTGAAATCTCTGTGACACATAATGAGGAAAGAGGGCTTGGAGAATTTGACACTCACAGGATATATTGAAGTCAAAAGGGAGAGATGAAAACAGTAAGAAACTTGTATAAATGGATGGTAGAACAGGGACTGGGAGGAATAGTTAAAAACTAACCTTAAGAACAAACAATGGAAAGGAAGTTGTGAAGAGTCATGATTGCCTGCATCCTAAAGGGCACATAGAATAATTTTCAACCATTCAAATATACTTGCCACAAATAAAGTTCAAAGATTGGAATATTGAAGAAAATGCCCGATAGCCTCCTCACAGATGAAGAAGAGACATGAAGAAACAGAAATGTGGTTTTACCAAAGAATGCTGAGAATACTATGGACAAAACATGTGAACAACGAGGAAGTTTTAAGGAAAATAGGAACTACAATTTATTTATACTTACAATCAGGAAGAGACAGCTGAAATTTCTGGGACACACCATGGAGAAATTTCTGGGACACACCATGGAGAAGGGGAAATAGTACATAACCATCCTAAAGAGTTTATATAAACGGCTGACAGAACAAGGACAAACAGGGATAGTAACGGTTCAAAAATTATTTAGAGCAACAAAAGACAGGAAGTTATGGAGAGCCATGATCATCTCTCTCAGGAAAGAACATGGCACATAAAAGAAGACTGTGCAAGAACAAAAAAATGCAAAAGGTTATGATATTATATAAGTCCAATGCAATTGCAAAATTATTTAAATATGCAGTCTTTTATTGATGCATGGGTAAACTTGTTACATAAATAAAATAAGATGTAACTTTGTTAAATAAACCACATTTTAAATGTTGTATTAATGCTTGAGATGGGAGGGTGCTAGGGTAATTATTCTCAGCATGGAAAGTGTAATAGGTCAGTCAAATTCAAATTCTGGCCTAGTTTTTGTATTCACTTTACACTAATACCGTTGGGAAAGTCATGAATCCATCTGTTGACCTTCCCCAGCAATAGGTTAAATAGTGGAGCAGACTAAGCTCTCTAGGACTTGGGAAAAGCATAAATCAATCTTTTCTCCCATCAGCTACAAATTAACTAGCAGGATAGACAGAATTCTTTAGATTTGGATATTAACCAGTCAAGAAGGACTACACTACACAAATCTGTGTTGGTATTGTACATATTATGTGTGTGGGTTAAACTATAGAGAAAAAGTAAATCTATCTACTTTGTTTTATTTTTGTATGTATGCAAAGTTTATTTAAATGCAAAAATATTCTGATTTTTATGAAAAATAGAAACTAGTCTTTGCTTGCCAGTGGCATATGAGTCAAGAATCAAATGGTTATTTCTTGTTATTCTTACAAGCTTCCGCTGGAGCTGTTTCCTGTGTTCTACAATTGATGCTTCGGAGAGCTATTGATATTTATTGATAAGTAACTATTGGCATTACAAAATTTACAACCACTTAAATATAATAACTACAAATAAAGTTAAAAGATTTTAATATTGTCAGTAGTTAAAATCTCAGAACAGCAAAGGTCAAATTCTATTGAGTGACTTTTAAATTGAACTTATAAACTATATATATTTTTTTAGGGTACTTAATGATGCAAATTTTGATTGAGAATTAATAGGCCAGTGCTTTATGGCACATTAGTTTGTGTGTGAGAAAGACATGTAGCTATTATAATGATTATCATCTCAGAACGAGAAATTAGCAAGGTGAGTTCAAATTTGTTAAGTCATTCTCACACAAATACTCTTGGAAACAAATGAATTTATCTCTTCCCCTAACCCAGTTATAGCTTAAATAGTCGGGTAGACTGTGGTCTCTCGCTATGGTTGGCAATTAGTGGATAAAGGTGTTAGTTAGGTCCAGTGACAGGACTCAAAGAGTGTGAGTTCAATACCCGGATAAGGCAGTGGAGAACTTTCAGAAGGAAATTAACAGGAGAAAACTGATAACTGACATCCATTAAACATGGCATGTGGAACTAGTGAGCGAAATAAAAAGTTCAGTTTGACATTCCAACCACCTGAAGAAGGCTGGAGTGTACAACAGCTGAAACGTTGTAATAAATATGACGACAAAGATGAGGACAATAGTCCAAATAATGTAAATAATGTACATAATACCTCATCTCAGAAATATAGACAGACACTGAAGGATCAGTGCTTTATGGTATATCAGTTTGTGATAGGGTCAGAGATGGTTACACTTAAGTATCATATTGTGGTAAGATTGTAAGTCCTGATTTGGGGACTGACATCACTTGTACAACCCTGCCCCACACCAAAAAGAAGTAAGAAAATTAAGAAAATGGTTTCACTTATCAATGTCAATGTTGTGGGTTTCAGTGTCTTTTTATTTGACTGTGAACTGTTGGATATAAAAAATTATTATTTAGGGAGAAGGTGAGAGGTTTCCTTATAAAAGGAGTTTCACCCTCAATTTTTTCAGTGAAAATTTTTGCCTCTTAGTGAGCACACAGATCTGAAACTGCTAGGAATCAGTGCAAAAAAAACTTGGAAGTCTCTCTCTCTCTCTCTAACTACCTTTCTCTCTTTCACTGACAAGTATTTAGAACTTCCCTACTTGGATCAATAAAAACAGTCAATTCAGACTGTCTGTGTTATGCTGTTTAACACTATGAGAAAAAACCTTCTCTCAGTGAAGAGATATCTACTTTGATATTCAGCCTGATGTCTAGGATAATTGGTTTTAACTATCTACCATTTATTTGTTTATTTTTCTTCTGATGAGGATTTTGGCATGTTGGTGAATTTTCTCAACTCCAGGATATCAGATATTTGGATCATATTTCAGGAATACCATATATTTCCCACAACATGTGGTAACCAATTGTTAGGAGAATTTTTCTTTCCAACAAAATACATCCATTTTTTTAAATTTCTGACTTGAACTTATTTATAAAGGTACAGCACAATGAAAGAACATGTCCCTCATATTTGTTAAATGATATGATTAACAGAAGCTATATGACCAACTCAGTACTTATTACTGAATCAGATGACCAACTGATTACACGTTATATTGAATTAAATCTGATCATTGAACACATATATGAAGCAACCATTAAGCATTCTCAGCAAAGGAAGAAAAGGGAGTTTTATTTTGAACATTTGTTCAGGGAACATTCTTTTCTGCAATTTGAGTGACCTGCTATTCATGATGTGGGGAGTGGCACTGCAACTCAGACTGTTTGGCATGGTTAAATGGTTTTAAACAAAAAACCTTGACCCTTATTTGAGCTCATTTTACTCTCTATTCAGCATATTGAATAAAAGCATATCACTGACAATCAAACCTCATTTTATTTACAGTAACAAAATACATTCATCAAGGCTAAACAAAAGTATTATGAAGCAGGAAAATTTTGTTAGAAAGAAAAAAGATAGCTGGACGGCAATGAATGGTGAACACAGATGAAGAGGAGACTAGGCAACAGAGATGTGGCTTACTGAGGGATGCTAAGAATACCATGCATGGAGCATATTAGCAGCAAGAAGTTTTAAGGAAAATGAAAACCAAAAGGACACTTATATTTAAAATCAGAAAGAAATAGATGAAATTTTGTGATACACAGTGAGGAAAGAAGACTTGGAAAATTTGACAGAGGACATATTGAAGGCAAAAAGGACAGAGGGAAACAGTGAGTAACCTACCTAACAAGCTTGCGTAAATGGATGGCAAAACAGGAAAAAGAGGAAAGGATAGTAAAAAAAATAAAGATTACTTAAAGCTGCAAAGAATAGGAAGTTGTGGAGAGCCATGATCAGCCATGTTCTAAAGAGATACAGCATTTTTAAAAAATCAGATTGTTTTTTTTTGCTTATCTTTTATAATTTTGTATTATATTTATTTTTTCTTTCTGAATTTCTCATCATTTTAATAATTTACATTCAGACAGTAGTATTGCATGTAAATGAGATACTGCTATAAAAGCAGAACACCACAGTGAATGCCAGTCAAGCTACCATCTGCTGACCTGACAATGTCTGTTCTAGGGATTACTCTACTTCATGGTGTCGCCAACAGGATTCCTATTTGTATTGCACGAACCAGAGAACATAGACATTTGGATTAGATGTTTCACAGTGTTTGCTAGGGTAAAGAAACTGAAAGACCAGAAAGCCTCTGGAGATGAGTATGAAATTACTGATTTATTTTTGGCTTTAGCAGGATGTGAAGCCATAAAGAAAATACCATTATGGTGTACCCTAAACTACTGGAAGACTTAACATATGAGGAAATTTCGACCATTATAAAAAGAAACATTTAACCAAAAAAAAAAATGGTTAGTGTAGAGAGGAAAAAATTTCTGGAAAATAGACAGAACCTGAATGAAACCATAATGCAATATTTACACCGTTTGAAAGAAGCATCAAGCTATTGGGAATTTGAAAAACTGGGTTTGAGGGAAATGTCAATAGATGACGAATTGATCCTTCTAAGACTAATTGAAGGCATGTATGATGTTACATACAAACATAATATCCTAGAATAGCTACAAGTGAATGATATGAATTTAGAAGCAAGTGTAGAATTCTTGCAGCAATTAGAATTAATTAAATAATTTAATAATTCTAAAAACCATATGGAAGCATACAACATAACCAAAATCCTAATTAAGTGCAAATATTGTGACATGAACTAAGAAAATTATGTTTAAACTGTAAAAGAAAAGACCATTTCTAATCTGTGTGAAGATACAAAAAGAGAATAGAATATATAAACACTCATACTGAAAATACAAACGTATATTTGATAAGAACACCTGCAAAAAGTAGTGAAGCAGTAAAATTGAAAAGTATAACTTTCCCCAGGCAGGTTGACACAGGAAGTGATGTTACTTTGATCCCAAGAAATTTCTGAGAAAAAAATGGGTAAGCCCAAATTAAGAAAACATAATCTTAATTTACAACAATTTAATGGATCTGTCATCAAAACTTTAGGCTCCTTTGATGGAACTTTTGAGACAAACAACTATTTTGAGATTATTCCCATCACTGTTGTACAATGCACAAAAAATCATGGACTCCTGGGAATAGACATTTTAAAAGTGGATACGGTGAAATTAATTGACTGCATGAAATCGGAAGAACCTGACATTAAAATGATATGAAGTGAGTATTCATCTGAAAGAAAATAATCACTTGTTCTATTTGAATCTCAAAAGATTCCTATTCATATTCTATCCATGCTACTTGCAAAACTAAAGAAAATGGTAGAACAAGGAATATTGGAAAAAGTTACCCAAGCTGGTAGCAGTTGGGCTTCACCAATTGTTGCGATGCAAAAGACCAATGGTGATATGAGGATATGTGGAGATTACAAAGTAGGTGTGAATCATCAGATATGATCTGATTCATTCCCCTTACCTAACATAGTCAATGAATTCATGAAGTCATGAATTAGCAGGAATGAAATACTTTGCCAAGATTGACCTGAAACTGGCATATAACTAAATAGAAATTGACAGAAAATTTAAAGAAATCACTACAATCAATATCCCAAAAGACTTACTAAGCTGAACTCATCTTCCATTTGGAGTTAAAACTTCAAGCCATATTTTTCAAAAGGCAATTGAAAAAGTTCTATCAGAGGGTGTAAAAATATAATCATATATCAAGAAGATATAGGCAGAAGTGCTTACAGTAAAGAGGAATTAAAAAAAGCTGAATTTAATAGCAATAAATATGAGTTAAATTGTGACAAAATATCATATTTGGGATAACAGATATTTAAAGAAGGAATTTCACCAGCCAATAAACTAATAAATAAAATATTGGAAATATCGACACCAAGAAATAAAAAAAGAATTCAAATCCTTTTTGGGATTGACCAATTTTTATAGTAAATATCTACCTAGATATAGTAACCTAATAGAACCATTTGCAGAATTATGGAAAAAGAATACAGAATTTAAATGGACTTAAAGACAAAACATAGCTTTTGAAACCTTAAAAAAGGCACTAATAAGAAAACTGATTGCAAAAATCTTTGATCCAAAAAAAAGAAGTGACATTGACTACAGATGCAAGTGAATATGCTGTAGCCACAATTTTATCTCAAAAAGGACATCTAATAATGTACCTGTCAAGAAAATTATCGTCAACTGAAGCTAACTACTTAAATATTGAGAAAGAAGTGTTAGCAGTAGTATGGAGCACAGAAAAAGCTTGAAATTTTTGTTAGGATGAAAACTTTTGTTAAATCTTTAGAGTTTATATTTAACCCCAGAAAGGAATTACCAAAAGACACATCTAGAATTTTAAGATGGGCTATAAAATTCATGGCCTTTGATTTCTACATCATATACATAAAAGGGAACACTATTCCACACATGGATGCACTATCCAGACTAAATTTTGACAGTAGAAATTTAGAAATGTCTGAAAATTCAGAAGATAAAATACTGCACTCAGTTGAAATGGATGTGTTACTCCTAAATTATCTCAGAATGGAAACCATACAAGACCCAGTGTTAAGAAGAATTTCAGACAGAATTAAAAAAAATACCTGGAGCAATTGTTCTATGGCAGGAAGACCCTACAAAGAATCAAGACATACATTAACTGTAGAGAAAGCATAATATTCAACAGAGATATTATAATACCCACACAAAGTTTAAGAAGTACTAAGAGGTGTACACAATGATGCACATTGTGGTATAACAGTGACACAGATGAAATTAAAATTACAAATGTGGTGGCCTGGATATTCTTGAGATGAACAAAATGTGCTGAAATAAAAACTTTCAGCAAAACAAAATTCAATCATGGCCTAAAGAAAAAGAACCATGTGCTCATGTACACATGAATCATGCCCATATTAAAAGCATGGAGCCATTTTTAATTTCAGTGGATTCATTTTCAGGATGGGCTGAAGTAATTAAGGCAACTGACAGAAAAGCCACCACTGTAAAACAAATATTAAGAACTATATTTTCAAGGAATGGGACACCTAAAACTTTGGTCTCAGTTAAAACGCCAGAATTTTCTGAGAAAAATCTGTGTTCATGACTAAAATGTATTGAATATATCCCATATAAAATACCACCTTACCACCCACAATCAAATTGAATTGCAGAAAGAATGATGCAGACTGTGAAAATGGGATTCAAAGCATTTTCCCCATCTAATGATAATATAGAGAGTTACTTACCAAGATTACTGTTAAGCTCTTCTACATGCCGGCAGACTAAAAAGACTGCTTTTTTAAAAAATTGTGTGCATTGGATTGTTACAAGTTAAGCTATGAAAATTCAATGCAGAATTTGTTCTCTTCTAAAATTTTTCTAAAACATTATGTCTTCTTAGATGAGCAGTTGTTTTCTCAACTTTGTTGTTTTTATTGATTAACTTATCAATTCTTTGATTGCAGAATAAAAAATGGACTCAGAGTGCAATTGAAGCAAAGAAATTGTTTTTGCCTGAATTTCTGAAATAGTGAGTTATCATTATAAACACTTAAACTCTTATCCTCATCTTTATTGTTATTATCACACTGTTTTGCCTATGTGCCTTCTGACTTTTATCAGGTGCTTGTCAATCTCAGTAACTGGAACTTCAAACTGAACTCTTTATTTAATTTATGGGAGTTGATTGTTCTTGTTCTGTTCACTATATCTGTTCCACTGAGCTTAACGTGGAAAGATATATTAAATGAGATTGGCTGCTGAAAATTTGAAGCAACACAAAGACAACATGAGACATGGTAAATTTAGCAGCTTATTTATTCAAACTGCTTGCTGAATCCGTCTTTTCATTGGGAGAAAGAAAAGTCCGGAATATTTTTTTGCCTTTGCTTCCAATACAATAAATTAATGTACTAACTTGGGTTTTGCTGTCATCTTCCCAGAGTTTTGATGCTTCTTGAAAACATTGAAATCTCTGTAATCATTTCTGACAATTTCCTGGATTTATAAGATCAAACAATTCTTGTGTAGTTAATCTGAACATTTTTTCTATTTTTTTTTTTAATCGGATCGTGTTCTTCTAGTAAATAATTTTGTTTTTTTAGAAAGAATCCCTCTCTGACACCATGTTGAACTGGGCTTAGGGTGGAAAAATATATTATATGAGACTATCCACTGAAAAGTCATAGCAACACAAAGGTAACACAAGATGTGGTAAGCTTAATGTCTAAGGATATCAAATATAGCTTTTATTAATTTCAGCTCAGTTATTACTTTCTCTGTTTCCACTGAGTTTGCACTATTGGCTGAGGGATTGAACTCACAATTATTATGTTACAAAATTCATAAAAAATGATTTAGTCAATGAGACTATTATTATTGGGACTATCCTGAATGTTTAATTCCTTGAAGAAGTACCTGATGTCGTTGGTTTGTGGTGTTCAAGAAAGGTGAATTTGACTTGTAGGACAACCATGCAGCAGTAGGCAATAAGAATTTGGAAGTGATGTCTTGGAAGGTCATTTAGATGATGACCCCCTTCCCCCCACATACATGCAAAAAAATATCAATAAACAATTCTATAAGCATACAATAAAAAAGGATTTTTACTCAGGGTGTAATTGGAACAGAAAAATTGTTTATTTGCAGTAATATTTTATGTGAAAAGAAAAACAGATGTACAGGCTGCTCAAAATATTCTTTTAGAAACCTAGGTACACAAAAAACAAAAATATTTATAAGAAAGTAGAGACTTACAGAAGTAGCTGAAGTTAAAAATGTCCTTGAGAGAAAATGTAAAGTGTAAGCAAAGTTCCCAAAGTGATCAGCCAGTCCATTCAAGGGGAAATGTACAACTGTTAAATTTTGTTTAGCCATTCAGAGACTGATAGTTCAACATAGTAAGAGTGTCTGTTTGCTGAATGGAAAAAGTTGCAAAATGATTGTCATTTGTGAAAAACTTGCAGAAGTTTTTTAGAATTCTTTCTAGAATATAACTGAAGAATTTGAATTGTCTTCATATTATTAAGGAAAACTTGTTTCAGACAAATATTTGTAATTGTATGTATTTATGATTTGATATGTTTTCCATGTTTGCAAGTCACAGAAGCTTTCAGAAACCAGTGTTCTCTTTTCTCAACTCAATGCTAAGGTTACTTGATCTACTGATCTACCCTGACTACTCTTATGAATAGAATCATGAGGAAGAACATCTAAACCAGCTGATGACCTCATTTATATCTGCTCTAAAGGTTTTTCAAAATGGTCTTTGGTCTCAAATTACATCTTTTGATTGGTAGGAAATAATCTTGAAAAAGAATTCCTTTTTCAAGTCTTTTTTTTATTGCCTTCTACCAGACATTTTGTTGCCATAATCAGGCATAGAAGCAATGCTTATCTAAAAGGTTATAACCGAACACTTCATTGGATGGAAATGTTTTTGCTCTAGGTAGTGGAAAGAGGTAGAGGATAAGGGGAATTATTTTATTACAATAATCTTGAGTTTTCATTTGAACCCTTTTTAATTAAAAAAATGAATATTCTAATTTTTTTATGAATGTCTTTTTTTCTTTTCTTTTTAGAATTACGTTTGATTTTTAACTTTTTTATGCTTTCCTTTTTATGCGTGTTTGAAACAAATCACAATGATTCATTTTGAACACATCAATCACTTGAAATTTGCATCAGTTTTCAGATCTGCAAATGTCCTGTTGATCTGACAAGTGGCTGCATTTTAACAGAGTTTCATCTCAAGGTAAACCCAATTATCAATAAAGACATTACTGCATAGTGAACTAATAGAAATTTAAGCCTACACCTTTACAAAAGAGAAGAGTTATTTCATCTATATGCAGAGATGTGCTTACTACGGATCTGAAAAGCCATGTTCATCAGGGTTCAAACACTGAACAGTTTTATTTAATCAAATTTTTAAATATCCCCTTTCAAATATTGATTTAAAAGAATATTATCATTCCCTCTGATCTTATAGGATTTAACTGCTGCTGAAGTATTTCACTATTGTCAACTTGCAGCTATTACTACACAGGAGTTTAGGCTGATATCAATACATTTTAAATTGGCTTTCAGAACAACTGCTTAACTGTAGGTATAACTAATACTTTGAAAACTGATTTATTGGTATTCATACAATGGCTGGCTCAGAAGAAATGCATGCATATTATCATGTTTTATTCAACCTTTATCACTTTCAGAATTCTGAGAGCATACTGATTTTTTTATTATATACAAAGAAATTTTCAGCAGATGTTTTTGGAGGAATTTCTTCATAATTTCAAAGTACAGTCACTCCTCACTTTACAACTTACCTGTTTAACAAAGCCCCAACTAACGGCTAGCTATAGAATCTCATAAAACAAAAAAAAATAAATCCAACCAGGTGATATTGTATGCTGTACAAAAACTTTGATTAATGAATTTTTCTCTTTCTTCAAAATGAATCAATACAGTGAAAAATAAATAATAAAATAAAATTTACTGATTTTTCAAATTTGATTATTATGTTTATTGTTCAATACACTGCTGTACTGTGTAAACATTTAGAATTTATCAGTTTGAGCTACCAGCTCCATGCACAACCAGTTTGGAATAGTCCTTCTCTTAGACTTGTAGTCAATCAAAGCTTTTTCTTCTTTATATACCTGCTCACCTGTTGACATTGGCAATCATGGCTCTCCATAATTTCCTGTCATTTGTAGCTCTTAATAAATTTTGTCTTTTTCTTATCTTTCCTAAAATTTGTTCAGCCATCCATTTACTCAAGCTCACTAAGTACAGAGTGCAATGGGTACATTGTCACCATATTTTATTTTTAATTTTGTGCATGCACATTGTTTTAGATTTTGTCAACAGCACTGTGTAGTAAGGTCACTTGGACACTGTCTGTAAGAAAAAGAGTACCATCATGCAATTCACTCCACCAGAAATTTGGGAATGGTATGCTGTACTGCTTGGTATTTGTGCCAGAAACTCCAATATGAACATTTCAGAGTATTTGAGAGTCAACCTGAGGAGAGTGCAGAGGATTTGGAAAGAATTAGATGAGTCTAATGGTGATTACAAAGGTATTGCAGCTCAGAAAACTCACTCTGATCATTCTGATTAGAAAAGAACTCGCAAAGGTGAGGGCTTCAGACACAACATGGAGGCCTACATCAAGTGCCTTGAGGAAGTAGTGCTGTTCTGGGTCAAGAGGGTGGCTGCTGGAAGACCCTTATGTCTGGCAACAGGACTCTTCACCATGCCACACAAGCAGGAGAGCCCAGTCATGGCTGTCAGACAATTTCTGCAACCACATCACCCCTTACATCTGGCTACTTAACTCCCCAGACTGCAACTCCCTTGATTATTACGTGTGGAGCACAATTGAGTGAAAGACCAACAAAACTCCTTGTAACATCAAAGATAAACTGAAGGCAAGGATTATGGCAGCATTCACCAACTTAAACAAGGAGACCATCCAGAAGAGTTGCACAAAATTCCAAAGTCATCTGGAGGCAGTGGTTGAAACCAATGGCGATTTTATTGAATAAATTTATTCTTTAGTATTTCAAGGTATTTTAGTGCAATTTTGGTAAATATATCTGTTAAAATTAGATGTCGGTATTATTTTCATTTTTGTCTAATTTAGATGACAATTTATCCATTGTACCCTGTATGTTATGCATTGTTTTTCTCTGTCCCTCTTGCCTATGAGTATCAGATTCTCCAAGCCTTCTTTCCTCATTATGTGCCCTAGAAGTTTCAACTATCTCTTCCTGATGTTAAGTATGTTTCTTTATTGTTTCTACTTTCTCTAAAACTTTGTCATTGCTCACATATCCTCAGCATCCTCTTGTAGAACCACACTTCTGTTGCTTCCTGTCTCTTTAGCTTTAAGCAGATTGTCCAGCATTCACTGGCATATAGGAATATATCAGTGAATGCTGGACAATCTGTATAAACACTTAGAATTTATTTTTTTGAGCCCTCAGTTCCATGTACACTTGGTTTTGGTTTACCCTTTTCTTAGACTGGAAGTCAATCAAAGCTAAATTAAAAAATCAGAAGTTGGCTGTCGCAAACCCATTAGACCTGTACAACTTTTCCCTTAGCAACCAGCTTGTTTAGTGACCAGGTCACTGGAATGGAACCCAGTCATTAAGTAAAGAGTAACTGTGCTGGATTAAATGTGCTAAAATATGAAAAATGTTAATTAAAATATAATATAAATATATTATATATAATATAATATGAATATAAAAATAAAGATCTGCTGCTTGCATTGGGTTTTTAATGTAAGCTATTCTTTAGATGAATTCAAAATTAAATTTTTTTCCTTATGAGTCCTGTCATGAAGAATGAAATAGCTGTTCTAAAAAAACCCATTAGCAGTCCTAGTATGGAAATGAGTCAGAAAAAAAAACACAGCATTGGAGAATAAACTAAAAAATACTAAAGCTTTATTTGTAATACTCAATGATTCCTCAATGCTATTCATAGAGACAGACACAAAACAAGGCGAGACATACTTTTAGTCATTTTACCTCAAAGAAGACAATAAAGCCACTAGGATGCAAGGGTTTAATTAACTACTATTAAGGAGAGAAGACAATAAAAGAACAAGAATTAAGAAGACAGAAGATAATGACTGACATTGCAGTTAAATTTTTGAAGATCAAAATTAACTGGGATGTAAAAAGCCAGAAGAGAGTTCCACAAGGGAGAAATATGATAGAAAAAACTGTTAAAATAGAACTTACTGTTACATATAGCCTTTTCAACTGTGAAATGATAAGACCTTGCTACCAAACTAGTACTGTATTTTAATTCATAAGACTTATACAAGAAAAGGAAAGAAGACAAGGATGCTACCATTTTATTATATATATATATATATATATTGTTTTTCATGAACATAATAAAATAGGCAGCATATATTTTATATTACAAAGAGTTAATCATACCTTGAATTAATTAGCAATATTAATGCAATTATTGGCGAAATCCCTCCGCTAGTCGATATAATTATAAGCATTATACTACTAATAATCCTCTGAATGATGAGATCCTTATGTATAAAATATAAGATATTGCACATTGAGTGCTGATGTTAATAAAATAGTGCTCAATGTAATATAACAGAGCTATTATGTATATATTAATAAATATACATATTATCCCTCACTATAGCACAACTTGGAGTTTCATGCACAATGTAATTTTCTGAAGATTGAGTTGTACATAAAACTCTTAGTCATGCTACTGGTGAGGGATTATATACATATATATATATATATATATATATATATATATATATATATATATAGTGGCAAATATTAAACTGAGCATTCAAAATGTGAGAAAAAAATGAAAACTAAAATTAAGATAATAGTGAAAAATGTTTATTACCAACGCATTTCAAAATTTCAAACAAAAAATGCCTGATCTTAATTTTTATAGATTTTTAAAGGTTTTCTTCAGAAACACTACAACAAAATGCATCATACAACCACAGAAGGCCAGAGAATTCCACAGTTAAAAAGTAGGTGTTAAAACATCAAAGATGAGGATACTAGCCAAAATAATCTATTAAGTATGTTAACACTTCAATACCCCTAACACACCCAACAAAAAAAGGAAAAATTACTATTTTTGTCTTGTTTCAATTGGTGCTATCAATTTGATAAATATTTATATCTCATTTTAACTTTCTAATTTGAAGTCTTATATTAACTGTTTTGCTAAATTTTTGTTAACTCTTATCAAAATTCTCTCTCAAAATCTCTCAAGAAAACTTTGTTATTGTGCCTTCATGCATGAAATTTTACATGGATACAAAACCTGAAAGCTGAACGATATAATTAGTCACAGATAAGATGATGATTGCTAAAACTCCAACACTGAAATGAGCTTCTTTTTATTTTTTATCTATATAAAAAGAGAGAATGTATGATTGTTAGCAAGAGGAACAGCTCAAGATAGGAGCTACAAATTGGAGACAAGTAGAGAAATTTAACTGAGAAGTGTTTTTAACAGACAACACAAAATGTGGGACAAAAATCCACAGGCAGTTTAGAATAATGAAAGCTGCCTTCCAAAAGGTAAACAAATAATTAAAAAACAGAAAAATTTCACAAGAAACAAAGAAAAGAGTTCTGAACTGCTGTGAAATATCAAGTGAATGTTAGACAATTTCCTCAAAAATGAAGAGAGACTTGAGGCAACAGAGATGTAGTTCTACAGAAGGATGTTGAGAATACCACAGGCAGAACATGTGAGTCATGAAGAAGTTTTAAGGAGATAGAAAAAAAAATTGTATTTAGAACCAGAAACAGATATTTGAAGTTTCTGGGACATGTAATGAAAAAAGAGGACTTGGAGAATTTGACACTCACAGGACATATCAAAAGCAAGAGGGACAGAGAAGAAAATCAAGTAATCTACCTAATGAGCTACCTAATTATTCTACCTAATCTACCTAATTTACGGATGGCAGAACAAGAACTGGGAACTAAACATTGCTTCGAGCTACAGCTGATATTAGTTTATGTAGAGCCATAACCACCCATGTCTTGAAGGAACACAGCACATAAAAGTAGAAGAAGCTAAGATAGAACCCTTTTAAATATGGAGGTTCAATTTTCAGAAGAGTTAAACTGATAGATTTGTAAAAGCTTTACCAATCCTTAAGTGCATTGGCAATTTTTCCCTGAAGCTAATTAACTCCAGTGAGGGCCATTGTAATTGAGAATAAGAAGAATCATGCATGGGATCCAAATCAACGAAGAAAGCTCATTAGGACAATGAAAATCTTCATAATGATATTAAGCTATTTTAATTTTTAATAATAGACTAAAGAGATGAGCCAGCCATCCTAAGGTTAAAATACCTTTGGAAAATCAACATTAACCATTTTTATCATTGATTAACCGACCTAATGAGCTTGTGTAAATAGATGGCAGAACAGGGACTGGAAATGATAGTAAGTGAACGAATATTGCTTAGAGTTACAAAGCATAGGAAATTGTGGAGAGCTATGAACATCTACGTCTTGAAGGGACAGAGCACGTAAAAGAACAGCTATATATTAGAAACAGCTTTCTAAAGCTTCTTCTTAGTTTTCTCAGATTAACTTACATGATTTGATCCCGTCTCAGGCTGTGGCTCCAAGTTGACAAGTTTGTTAACTATATATTCCTTGTTTCATTAAAGATAATTTTTTCAGTCATCTTTGACTGCAGTTGGTTCAATAATAATAGCCATCTCTGGATTTTTCTTTCAGTTTATGTGGACACTTCACAGGAACTAGGTGATGGTTATTATGGTTTTAGTGCTTTTCATAACTGATCTTTTAGGAAATTCCTGGTTACTGAACTAACAATTTCCTACCAAAATCAGTGACATAAAAAATGTAACAAAAACTTTTTAGAGAACTCAATTTTATTCTTTAGTCAGTTGTTTTATATAATGCAAATATAACGAAATAAATAAAAATAAAACACACACATATATATATATATAAAATATATAAATATATATATATATATATATATATGCACAGACACACACACATGCACACTACAGTCAAACAGTTTGGGTCCCCCTGCATTTCTTTAAAAAACATCTTAAAATGAGATATTTTCGTCTTCTTTTAAAGTAAAAGATAAAATTAAATACAATGTATTTTATTTTCCATCTTTCTTCAGGCTCCTCTTACTACCAAAAATTTCAAATTTAGATTTCTCTATCCACAATACATTTTGCTAAATTATGAATATTTTGCATGAGAAACATTATATTTTTGTTTTCACCATTAACCCCTAAGTAGACTTTTTGAGATTACCAAATTTTTCACCTAATTTAAATGTTAATACAGGTTCTCAATGTTAACTCGGCACTGTTTTATGTTTTATGTTGTAAGTAAAACATATGTAGTTGTCTCTGTTTGAAGAAAAAAGATTGTAACATTATGATAGTATTTTTCATATTTTAGTTACTTATTTTTAAATTTTTAAGTAATTTGCACAAAATGGCAAAATCAAAGCAGGTATACATTGAGGTGAGGGCACAAATTGAAATTTTATTCAAAGAAGGTTACTCTCAAAGACAAATTGCCAAGAAGTTGAAGATTTCTGGACATGGGGTGCAATATTTATTACAAAAGCAGTTAGAAACTGGTGCAAATTTTGACAGAAAAAGAGAAGTTGCACCAAAAGTAACAAATGCTGCTGAAGATAGATATTTGATTATTGAGAGCAAAAGAAATAGAAGGAAAACTGCTCCAGAGTTGAGAGCTGAAATGAATTCCTCTCAACATCAAACAGTGTGACACTCAGCTGAAAAATTGACTTAGATTAGTGGGGCTCATATGGAGCATAGACATCAAGAAACCCCTGTTACAGAAGTTGAACAAACAGAAAAGACTGTTATGGACAAAAAATACAAGAACTAGATATTGAAAGATTATCAAAATGTCTTGTGGACAGAAAAGTCCAAATTTAAACATTTTGGTAGTAAGAAGAGAGTATATGTGAGAAAAAATACAGGAGAAAGACTAAATGATAAATGTGGTTCTAACAGTTAAGCATGGTAGTGGGTTTGTTATAGTGTGGGAGTGTTTTGGGGGAGAGTGGGCTGGTCAAGGGAATCATGAAAAAAGATCAATATCATTCAATTTTGCAAAGACATGCTATGCTATCTGGTTTATGCATAATTAGAAAAAATTCATCTTTCAACAAGACAACGATCCAAAACTCTTTTCTAAATGTTGTCAAAATTACCTTGAGTCAAAAAAAAAGGAACAAAATTTTGATAATTATTACTTGGCTATCTCAATCTCTTGACCTCTCTCCCATTGCATTAGTATAGGATGAATTGTAGAGGAGAATTCAAAGAGAATACATGAAGAGTGAGAGTGAGCTTTTTCAGTGATTGACGTATGCTTGGTAAAGTCTGCCATCTACTTTTGTTTGAAAAGCTGTTGGAAAGAATGCCAAGGATTGGTATTAAAGCAATGTAAAGCAGTAATTAAGGCAGGTAGTGGTTTCATTGATGAAACTAAAATAATGCTGTTTTACGATAATTTATTCATAGTTAAGTGCTTATTTCTTGTCAAAATAAAAGAAAATATACTGTAGTTTTTGAAATTTTATCTTTTATTTTAAAAAATACAAAAATATCTCATTTTAAGGTGTTTTTAAAAAAATGCAATGTATATATATATATATATATATATATATATATATATATATATATGTATGTATGTATGTATATATATATATATATATATATATATATATATATATATATATATATATATATATATATATGTATATGTATATATGTCTGTGTGTATGTGTGTGTGTGCATGTATTTAGGCAGCAAATGTTCTTTAAGGCAAATGTTATTAAAGACAACAGATGTTTTATGTTGATTAATTTTATTGATCAACTTTTGAAAATTATGAATAATCCTTTTTGGATAAGGAGGAAATTCCATCAAAAATTGTACAAAGTTCATTTACGAAGAAATATGGTCCAAGCTTTTAACTTTCTTAAGTCATCATCAGGTTAGGTAGAAACAAATGGTGAGTTTTGTAGAATTGGTGAGTGTAATGACATCGGCAGTGTTGTGATGTAGGTGAGGTAAGACATATGTTTGTATTTCATTTATTTATTAGTATGTGTGTATTTTATGTATTCATTATATACTTCAGAAAAGTCTATAAATAAAATTAATTGATACAAAAAGTTTGTTTTCTTTAATAAAATTTGACATATATATATATATATATATATATATATATATATTATAAATTAACTGAAATCAGTTAATTTATAATATTAATGCTCTGTAAATTTACATTGAGCACTATTGTGTAAAAATAAAAATATCTATAAGAACACCAGATTATACATCTTACTGTTCTTTCTTTTTATTTATATATATATATATATATATATATATATATATATATATATATATATATATATATATATATATATATTGCTCTTCAACTGAATTGAATTGGGCCACTGACCTATTTCACATAGAAAACGTTAAAATTTCCCTTCCTCTCTGGTGTGTGATGATAGTCTAGGGGTAGAATCTCTGACTGATACCAAATCGGTCAGGTTTTGATCCTTGCTTGAAGCAATCAGATGTCTAACCATACTGAAGAGCTGTGATACAGCTAAACAGTCTGACAGTCTGTGTGGGTGACAATACATATATATATATATATATATATATGCAAACTTTGGTTACTCTAGATATTTTTTTATTTCAGCAAACTGTGAAAGAGCTTATTTCTTAGTCTGTTTCTAAAAATACTGAGTTGGAACAAAACTGCTTAACATTGTTTAATATGTGACATTTGAACATATAGTTTCATTTCATGCATAACTGAAATTTATCACACACACACACGCGCATATATATATATATTCTGAAACGTAGCATTTTATGTTAAAAGTTAAAGTGGAGGAAAATAAAATGCCTTTTATGTTTACCATTGGCCCATCCATTAAATATTGTTGCCACATCTGGTCTTGTGCTTCTGCAAGGTATTTTGAGATTCTGAACAATATCCAAAGAATATTATTGGTCTTGACCTGGCATCTCACTTTACATCTGGATCAGTTTACATCTGGTCTGGTGTTTCTGCAAGTTATTTTGAGATTCTGAACAAAATCCAAAGAAGAATATTATTGGTCTTGACCTGACATCTCAGTTTCAATCACTTTCCTATTGTTGTAATGTAGTTTCCCCTGTACCATTTCTAGAAATATTTTCATGGAAATTGTTCTGATGAGCTTTCCTCATTGATACCTCAACTTCAAGAATATATGTGTAGAAAAATTCTACATCAAACTGAATAAAATTTGTATATTAGAAAAAAACATAAAACTGTGCATTAATGGTGATTTTAATGCTACCTCAAGCATTTTTAAATGTCACTGCTTATCACCCTTTGAAACAGAATCCTCAGCCAGCAATGGAGAACTTTTGATTAACTTATGTTACTGTTATGGTCCAAGTTCCTTGTACCACGGTGATGGTCCAAGGTAGAACCAATGAAGAATAACTCGGACACAGGTATGGAATAACATAGATATATTACAAACAGAAATATGTACAAAGAAGTAGAAGTATTAGTAATGACAATCAGGTTTGGTTAGAGTGAACTATGTTGTCTCGACAAGTATCACTATTCCAATGTCTTACAGTAATCGTCTGACTCTCGACTCTATCTCTGACTCTCTGAACTGACTGCTCCTGCTACCTCTTGAAGCGCAGTATTTATGATGTCCAGATTAGTCCATTATTATTATTATTATTATTATTATGGGTAAGTTCCCATAACAGTTACTCAAAAAGATACCTCATCCTTAATACATGGTTTGATCATTCCATGAAACACTGCATCACATGGCAGAGCCCAGATAATGTAACAAAAAACATTATTAACTTCAGCATCTCAGACTCTTGGATTAGGCAATTTGTGACAGATGTTACAGTATACAACTATTTTAAATTAGATCACAGACTACTTGTTACTAAACTGATAACTTCAGCCTGCAAAAGCACTTATTTTCACCTGCATAAACTAAGAAAAACACTGAGGTATAACATCCAAACCCTTAAAAATGAAAGGGTACATTTAGAATTCAGTAATAAACCAGAGTCCAAATTGATGCCAATAAATCTTGATCAAAATATACAGAAATCAAATAATGTTAGCTGAAGCACACAAGACCATTCTAAGAATACCTATTAGGAAAAAGATACACCCATGGGGCAACAATCGTGGGTTGGAAAAAATTGATAAAAGTAAAAACAAACAGAAGAGGAAAAAATGGAAGGGAAAATACCAAACAATTCACAAAGAAAATAAAAAATAAAAATTAATTCTTTGAGAAACCATTATCTCCTGAAAATTGAAAATTAAATTAATGAAGCCAAGCAGCATAGGTAATGTTTTTAAAATGTGGAGAAACGTGAAAAATTGCAATAATATCATACAATCAAAACCTCCACAGAAGAACTGTTCTGGTCTCAAAATAAAAAAAATATTTCACAACACTGATGACACTCCACATGCCCACAGAAATAGAACATATACCAATATTCATCCAATCATTACAAAGCCTGTTTGCAAATACAAACAATAATGAAGACTACTGATTAAGAAATAAAGAAAGCTATTAAAAAATAAGGAATCACTTGGCATTGAGTCTGAACTTCTGAAAATAGTTGGAATCAGAAATGCATCCCCAAAGAGTGGGGTTTATCATGAATTAATACATTATGGAAACAGAAAGGTTAGCCCTGAAGACCCTCACACATACAGAGGTATCTCAGTTGGATCCATGATGGTCAAAGTGTTAATGAACATTATATTAACTCGGCTCTCATCATTTTATGAAACTCAATTCCCCATGACATTTTTTTATTCTGGTAAGGGATACAATGATGGCATATATGTCATCAAACAACTCCAAGAAATTGCTTACCTCTTTTTGTGATGTCAACCTATACTCATTTGACACTTTTGTGATGCCAACGAATACTTGTTGTCACTTTTGTAATGCTTGTTGGAGTAGAGACTTTGTAATCGCAGTTGATGCTGGTGTCAGATGTCTTCGAATATCACTTGCACTAATAGTACTTGCTCAATAATAATAGTAATCTGAATGGAGAAATAGTGTGGTAAATAGAGTAGAGAATAGTGATCTGCTTAGTAATAGAGGATAGAATAGGAATGCAATCAATCTAGATGTCATGTGACTTCCTATATATGTGTTTCCTCTTTGGTCACGTGATCCACTTAATTCAATAATGGTATCGCCTGTGTTTGCTCACTGCCGATCTATGTTCAAACTCAAGTATTGGCAGCGACACTTTATTCCTATATAACACTTCTTCAATAGGAAACTGTATACTTTGTCAATCTCACAGCATCTTATGGCTGCATCAATAGAGACTTCTTGATTTTCTCCATTAGAAACAAGCTTTGTATCTACTGAATGCATCAATCTAATAGTAGAACTTTATCAATCCACAAAATCTTACATGTCTGGTGAGGACCACAATACAGAAATATTTTAAATCTCATCAGGAGTACAACAAAGAGGAAATTAGAGGCCCACATTATTTAATCTTATCCTAGGTCATGCTTAGTGCATTGCAAACACAGATGTTATGAGATGGGCACTGACCATTTAAGCTTTCCATACCACATCCTAAATGAATCTATCAATAGAAGACAGTATCTAGCAACTGCACCACACAGTCACATGTGGCACAAGGCCGGATTTAATGTGGGGTTTCCGAGCCCATAGGCTTGGCCAAAAAAATCCCCATAGACCCCACGTAAATGGGATCGGGTCTGTCTACCACCCCGGATGAGACTCTGCCCTTCAGCATAGCCTTGTCCAGGTTCCTCTCTGCCCAAAGGCAGAGAGTTCGAGAGCACAGCTGGAAAAGATTCCAGCTATCTATGAATAGAAGACAATGATCCTGCTTTCTCTCCAGAGGCCAATATGTTGATGACATATGCTATTCTGATGACATAGGTATTCATAGCTGGGATAAAAATAATTTTGAATAGAAAGTCAACATCCTCTACCAAGTGTTCCAAGAAATAGGACTCAAGATAATCCTTTCCAAAACAGAAATTATGATCTGGAATTGGAATGAAAGCAATGGTAGCACCTACCCTGAACCAATCATGAAAATACAGGATGTAGAGTTAGTAAATACTAAACATTTCAAATACCTTAGTGTATGGATCAGTTATGACAAATTTATGCAGTATAGGAGAAAAAGAAATTGAACATATAATAAGCTGTGCGAGAGGTTGTTTTGCCTAAAACCACGAATTGCTACAAAACCAAAACACCAACCTGAAAACTCAAGTCATGTTCTTAAATAGCCTTGTCAGACTGAGATTTTCACATGGATGCCATACATGGCACCAAACCTGTATTGAAATATTAAAACTTTCTCCTCAGTTTCTTTTACTGTAATGTCTTTTATCCTCAGTAACCCTTTGCATCTTAATGGTTTTATCACTTTACTTGGGCCAAAATGAATTTTTTTAAAAATTCAGTATTTGATGCTCTTTTAATTCCAGAAAGGAAAATATGTGCTATTTATAGAGATGGCGCCAAAGATGAAAGTACTTTTTGTAAGTGGTTTGCAAGGTCCAGAAGTGGAAATTTTGATCTGGAAGACTGAGAACGTATCTGCTAGCCTGCAGTCACTGATGATGACCAAACTGAAATACTGATTAAAAATAATCCAGGTCATGTGACACAAGACATCACAGAGATATTCTGTATATCTCATATGTACATTATAAAACACTTGGATACATGAATCACTATAATGTTTTGTTTTTTTTTCACAATTTACTGGGAAAAAAATTAATGGATGACATTTCCACCTGCAATTCTCTAATCAAACAACAAAAATAACAGACTTTTTAAAAGAACAATCACAAGTGATGAAAAATGGATTGTTTACAACAATGTGGAATTAAAAATATCCTGGGGAAAATTAAATGAGCTATTCAAAAACTGGTCTGCACCTGAAGAACATGATGCTGAGTATTTAGTGGAAATGGAAATACATTTGTTTATGTTACACCGGCCTTTCTAACACAAGGGAATTACACCGGTTCTCACTATATATAGTGCCAGTAATACCTACCCGGTGTGTAAGCAGCGACAGTACTACAACTGCCTAGCTGAGTAGTACCCGTTTCCTACCTTTGTATCTGTGATGTTAAATACACTTGTTCCTTAAACCAACCTCGACTTGATTTTCTTCTTTTTACTATTGTGCCATGACAGAACAGTTTATTATAAGTTCCTTCTACCAAAACAGAAATTGTATTTAGACAAGTACTGTTCTAAATTAAATGGATTAAAACAGCAATCAATGAAAAGTATCCAGAATTGGCTAATGAGAGGGTATTATTTTCCATTAAGAAAACACTAAACCTCATATCTCTTTCAAGACTCAGTAAAAATTAGTACAGCCTGCTGTGATGTCCTTCTACAACTGCTATACTCACCTGACCTTGGATCTGGAAATTACCACTTATTTCACAAAATTTCTACAAAATTCTCTTGATAAGAGAAACTTAAATTCTTTGAAAGCCTGTGAAAAACACTTCAACCAGTTCAACACCCAGAAAGATGCCAAGTCTGAGAGGATGGATATATATGTGGTTGGATAAATCAGCAAATTTGAACCTTCATGACCACACAAAACCAGTGTGTCAAAAGAATGGTTTTTCCTTTTGCACTGCTATTATTTCAACTCCTTTCACTCCACAGCAATGTTTATTGTTTTAAAAAGTGATGATTATAATTGTAATAAAAGCTAAACATATGAAAGTAAATTTATATATTTTCTTTGTTCTTGAGAATTGTCAAAAAAATAAAAAAACACTATTTACTAGATTTTTTATTTAAACTATTTTATTTATTATATTCTTTATTGGAATGGTTGACAAAACATCAGCTAATTACTAATTGATTCAAACTTTATAAAATGGTAAATAAGGATTTCCTTATAGTTGGCCACATATTTTAATAATAAACACTATTAGATTGTTTATTGGAATGGTTGGCAAAATATAGGTTAATTGCCAGTTGATTCAAAATTTATAAAATGGTAAATAATAAGGATTTCCTTATAATTGGTTCATATCTTTTAATAATGTAGTAAATGTTTAGAAATTTATAAATTCAAGGAATAATCACTGCCACTATAGAAACCAACAACAACAGAACATTACCACAAAAACATTTAAATGTACTAAGGAACCTAGCAAAAAATAAGGAAATCTACGCTACCTTCTTGGACAAGGGAGATGAGATTGTCATAATGAATAAGAACTCATGACAAAAAAATTAATTCACTACTCAGTAATATTGACACATGAAAAAATAAATGAACAGAGAATAATTCCTGAAATACAAAAATTTAGCAAGGCAATTAAGAAACTAATTAAAAATAAAGACAAATCGTGGTATAGACTAATAGAATATCACCCTAGAATACCAAAAATTTACAGTCTGCCTAAAACAAACAAAACATGTATCCCAATGTGTCTCATTATTTCAAGAATAGAAAGCACCCCCACCTTAAACTAGTGAAAACCAAAACAAAAATTTTAACCACTTTCCTTGGAATAATCAATCCATTACATATAAAAATTTCAGGCAACCTCATTGAAAAACTAAAGAAAAAAAATATGACTGGCAAACATATGGCCAGTCTAGATATATAAATTCATCCCTTTACACAAATGTCCCAGCTGAAAAATGCTTAAATCTCTTAAAAAAGCATCTAACACAATCAAAGATAAACTTCTCCCTGACAATAGCTAAAATAATAAAAATCTGCTGTCTCATCACCTATCAATGCTATTTCACTTTTAATAGTAATTTGTATAAACAAAAATTTGGATTACCAATGGGATTGCCCCTAAGTGGAGTGATGGCATGTATTTTCTTAGAATTTCTCGAACCTGGTCTTTTCCAAAATATTCAACCTAAACAATCAACATACTTCTGATATATTGATGATACTCTATTAATATACACCTGTGATACTGATTTACCTGATCTTTTAGATAAACCAAGCAAAGTTGAACAAGCAATAGAATTTAGATGCAAAATGGAAGAAAACAATATTTTACTTTTCCTAGATATGCTACACCATGTTAACAGTAGCTTAAAACTTATTGCCCACCAAAAATCAACTAATAAAAATGATCTAATAAATTTCTATCCCCATCATAACAGCAAAATAAAATCTGGAATAATCATCAGATTCTACTTAAGAGCACTCAGAATTTGCAGCCCTGAATATTTACAAGAAGAGGAGAAATATATTGAAAATACTTACAAGCTCCTCCAATAACCTAAGTATTTCATATTAAATGCAAAATAAAAGGCTCATAAAATATTCCAAAAATAAAAAAGAGGCCCCTCCTAACAAACCTAACAAATAAAAAAAATATATTGTTCTATCCACTAACTCTATCACAACTACAACTGAAAAGAATTTAACTAAACTCAACATAAAATTTGTCACAACTACATCTAAAACAATCAAAGACTTAATCAATACAAAATAAAACAATAAGCTAAAACTTGAAGAAGTTTACTCTATCAATTGTAATGATTGTCAAAAAGAATACACTGGAGAAACCTCAAGAAGTTTAAATAATAGATTACAGGGTGCAATGGGTAAATTGTCATGATTTTATATTTTTAATTTTGTGCATGCGTCTTGTTTGTTTTAGATTTTGTCGACTACACTTGTCAGTTGGGTACCATCTGTGAGAAAAAGGGTACCATAACGCAATTCATTCTGCCATAAATTTGGAAACGGCATGCTGTACTGCTGGATTCATGCCAGAAGCTCCAATATGAAAATTTCAGAGTGTTTGGGTGCAAACATTGCTGGGGAGTAAAGATAGTTAAAATAATAGCTGTGTAAAGGGAAAAATTGGCGCAAACGTCCAAGTTTGCCAATGAATCTATATTCAAATATTTAAATATTGTCTTTGAAATTCACTTATAAATGTGGCCAAATATAGAATATACATAATTCTGCAGACTAAAAACATATTAGTGTAGCCCTAATTTTCCTCTTTATATTGGTTAGCCAAACATATAAAATTTTGTAAATTTATCTTCTGGCATGTTAATACAGGTTTTCATTAAAATTTTTCCAAATCTTTTCTGGATTAAGATAATCTGATTGGATCCTAAATATAATATTACAGTTGTTATGGCTCTAATATGCTTAAGGGGGAAATGCTATGAGAAAAGGAACATTGAAAATTATCAATTTAATCCGCCATGATTGAAGAAAAATCATTTGGTATTAAAAATCCATTAATATCAATTGCTGTTGCCTTTTTTTCAGTAAAAGGTTTCTATATGGCAAAAGACAAGAAAAAGGAAGTATTTTAAAGAGCTGTTTTCTTGAATTAATTATAGCAAAAAAATCTGACACAGTATCTTTAAATAAGCCTTGAAGCTTGTTAATCTCAAAATATAAAATGCCTGGGAAACAGAGTTTGCCTTAGAGCATCACTGTTCAAGTATAATTTTTTTTATTATTCTTTTTAATGTACTGGGTAATCTAAGAAAATTACAGTTCCATTGTTGTCAACAGGTAGAGTATTTACAATAGTAATCTGTCATTACTGAGCTTGAGCTCAGATCAATAACACACACTATAATAATAATTTGTCTATATTTATCTATGATATTAGTTAAAAAGAAAACTGTTTTCATAAATTTCAAAATGAGAATTATTCCTCAATATGCAGTTTTAAACATAGCAATAATTTACATTGTGATATAATTGAAACATAGTATTTATTATGGTGCCTGAAACAAAAAACATTATGATTTTTTTTCAAAATATATTAAACTTGCAGAATTCATAATTTTGCCATCCTAATTTAGTTTTAGGGGAGGCACGGTGGAGTAATGGATAGCGGCTCGATTGAGGAATCGGAGAGCCAGTTCAAATTCCATTCAAATTCATTACATTCACTTACATGCTAATACCCTTGGGAAAGGTATGAATCCTCTTTTTCTTCCCCCAGCTATGGGTAAATAGCAGGACAAACTAGTTTCTATAGCCTTGGATGGCAACTGGTCTACCGCAGAAAGAAATGGCAAATTACTGCAGGAAAAAAATCTGCCTCATCAGTCATGTATCAAAAGATACATGATCACCTAAGCATGTATCACACATGGTACATAACTGACTGACTGAATTTAGTTTTCAAATTCTCTTTCTAATACTCTTCCTCACAGATGAAGAAGAGACTTGAAACAATATAAACATGGATCTAGAGGAGGATGCTGAGAACCAAACATGTGAGCGATGACCTTATGCTTAACCCCAGGAAGAGACAGTTGAAATTTCTGGAGAACATAATATGAAAAGAGAGTTTGGAAAATTTGATACTCACAGGATAGATTGAATGTAAAAGGACCATAGGAAAGTAATACACAACCTCCCTGGTGAGATTGAGTGAATGGATAGTGGAGCACGGTTTGGGAAAGATTGCAAAAAGAAAAAAAATTTTAAGAGCTACAAAGGACAGGAAATTGTGGAGATCATCTCAATGTCTTAACTGGGCACAACATATAAAAGTATAATTTAGTTTTCATTAAAACCACATATCTAATATGTAAAGTTCAAAGTTTGTATGTGTTCATGTATAAGTCTATTCAAAAACTTGAAAATTAATTATATATATATAAAGTTGGTTTGAATAAATGTGATTTTATAAATTACATCCATTAAGCATGCATGTTATATCTTACCCAACTTAGTAGTTCTTAATGGAGATAACTAATTTGCATATTCAGCTTTAAAAATCAAAATTTAAAAAAATAACTCATGTTTTTTATTTCAGATTTGGTTTTTGTGATCTTTATAATTAGGGAATTGTTTGTTGATGGCATTCATAATTAAATTATTTAGTTATTCAATTAAGCTATTTTCTGTCCTCAAAGCGGAAACCACCTTAGCATTTAGATCATAGCTTGGGAATAAAGGAAAAATAAGCAATGTACAAAAGGAAATCAGCAATGTTGATATTTTTAAATAGTATATTATGAAATAAATTATTATAAATTCTGATCATATAATGTGGAGTTAATGTAACAGCAATTGGTGAAGAAAGTAGAATTGGTAGGTTGAGTTCAAATTCTGGCTTTTCTTTTAATCATTTCACCCTAAGCAAGGTGTTAAAGTCACTGAGATGCAAGGTGTTATTGAGTGTGAAAGAAACTGAGAAAATATTATTGAGAAGAAAGGATGATAAACAAACAGGATTCAAAGAGATAGAAAATAACAATTGACATTGCATTTAAAGTTTTCAAGATCATAGTTGACAGGAAAGCAAGAATCTGAAAGAGAGTTCTATAAATGAGAAGTATGAGGTAAGAAAATATTAGCATGGAACTTACAGTTACATCTAGCAATTTCAACACTGAAATTATGAGACTTAGTTGACAATATAGTACTGCACTTAAATTCTTGAAGTCAAGGAACCAAAGATGAAAGCTTATCTGAACAATTATCATGTAGATATTAATAGAAAAGCATAGGGAAGCTATGTTATGGTGGTGGGAATGATTGAAGCTGAGATGTCAAGTCAGAACCTATAACTTAGCAGATTCTTCTTTAGATTTTGTCAAGAATTTCTTGATATATAGCAGAAGCACCAACCTAGATGTGGTAGCAATATACAATGCATAGTAGACTTACTTTTAGACTAATGTCTTTGGGAAAGACATTTCTTCTCCCTCAGATAATGGTTAAATAGCAGAGTCAACTTGGATGTCAAGCCTTAGATAGAAACCAGGCTAGGAGAAGGGCAGCTCTGAATATAAAACCAGGATGAAGGCAATAGGAAACCATTCCCAAGAACACATGACTATTCATAGATAATAAAAGAAGGAATCTGTGGAGAAGAAAAGGAAAACTTCAAATTCCAAACTGTGAAGATATTGAGAAGCACCTACACTATTGTCGTAGCATACATATGGACGATAATGGATATGTCCCCATTCACATATATACAGTAGTAAATACTGTATGTTGATCTTCAGTTGGAGATTCATTGTGGAACTCACTAGATTCACATCTAGCAGTTGACTACTTCTTCTACGCACCATTGGCAAATCTTATATGTGTTATTCTTGTCCTACGTATTATTGTTCATTACCAACCTTCATTGATTATTCTATTCGGTAACCTTTCTTATCACAAAGTCCCTACACTATCTTTCCCAAGAAGGCACTGCAATTCATAGCTAATAATGGGAAAAGAAATCTGTGGAAAGCCATGATCACCCATGTCATGAAGAAAAAGAAAATTCTGCATTCCAAACTGTGAAGGTATCGGGAAGCACCTAGACTATCTTTCCCAAGAAGTCATGGCAATGCATAGATACTAAAAGGAAAAAGAATCTGTGGAGAGCCATAGTCACCTATGTCCTGAAGAAAAGGAAGGCTTTGAATTCCAAACTGTGAAGGTATCAGGAAGTCCCTCCCCCACAACACTATCGCTTCCCAAGAAATCATGGCAATTCATAGATAATAAAGGAAAAGGAATCTGTGAAGTATAATTTCTATGAAGGAGGTTGAAGAGTTATTATATGTTATGTATTTTTTTATCTTTTATGTTCTTTGATAAAGTGTATGTAACATTTATTATAAGACTTTTCAGAGTATCTGTTACTTTTGTCTCTGTGAAATAGTTTCATAGTAAAAATTCAAATATAGTAGTAACTTCATAACTACCGATGCATAGAATTTTTTATACAACCTATGATAAATTGCACTTTGGCCATATCCTCCTGGTGTCAGTTTAAACTTACACTTCCTTTTTTCCTTAAGGTTTGTATTTTTTTGATTTCTGAGGAAAACAAAAATTTTTCAATATATTTCAGTAAAATTTTCCATTTGTAAAATTATAATTTACAAATCATAGTTTAGATTTATGAAAGAAAGATGTCAGTTTAAACTGACGCCAGGAGGATATGGGCTGATATAGAGCACAGTATTTTACAATGCAACACAAGAAAAATAGCCAGGAAAAGGAATAGGTTTTATTCAGTTCTGCTATATAGAATTTTAAGAGGTTAAGATACTAAAAATGTATTTGTTTTAAACCCTGATATGCAAGGTAGCCAATGTCACCATTTCTGAATGGATGTGAGTGAAGAGATCTGACTGAAATTTTTGATACCTCATTTAAGTAGGTAGGCATCACTTTAGGATAGCATTTATTTGGTGTTTTGATAAGGAATACATGGCTGTTAAGGTAGATACATTTAGTTCAGTAAGTTTTTGATTGACCTATTTGAACACTACTTTCTGATTTCACTTTCCATGATGTTAACCAATGGGCCATTTGCTAAATGAATTTAGATAATTTTCAAAAACCCCACAAAAGATAATATTCTTCATGAAAGCTAATCTTTCACCTTGTGTTGGTTTTGATTATTTTTTTTATTTTGCAACTGCTAGAAAAACTTGATATTACAAACTGATAGTGCAAAACACAAAGATCTATTCAGAGTGGGCTAATTTCAAAATCTCCTGGACTTTAATAGAATAGTAAGATATAAGAATATTCCAGAACTTTTACAACCTATAAAATTTCATGATTGTTTGCATAAATATTTATTTAGTCCCAGTGACTCTAGCAACCCAGGCTTACGGCCATATCATATTGAAACACCAGTTCCAATATAATCACTGAAGTTAAGCCATGTTGAGCCTGGTCAGTACCTAGATGAGTGATGCTTGGGGATATCATGTGCTGTAAGCTTGGATGTGTTGGTGGTGCAATGTATAATGGCTTGAAATTGTTAATCTGAGAGCTGAGTTCTATTTCCAGTTGAGTTTGTTGTATTCATCTAAATACAAAAACCATTAGGAAATGTATGAATCCACCTCTTCCCCCATCTATGGGTTAATTAGTAGACCTTGTATCACTAAATCATTATTTTCTTACAATCTAAAAATATTTTATGGCCTTAAATAACTTGCAAAGGGTTGATAAACCATAGAAAATGAACGAATCAACCAAGCTGCCCAGATAACCAAAATATAACTCAATATGTTTATCTGATTCTACACTGATTTGGGTCATAAGTAATTGACGATGTACAAAAAAGAAGTTTGTGCTGCATGCATGCATATGTACACACATACAGACACACAAACATATACACTCTCTCTCTTTCTCTCTCTCAATACCCCCGCCCAAACACTTTTCTAGGAAAATTCCATGATTGTTTTGTATAAATATTTATTTAGTCACAGTGACTCTAGCCACCTAGATAACCAAAATGAAACTCAATGTGTTTATCTAACTCCACGCTGATCTGGGTCATAAGTAATTGATGATATAAAAAATGAAGGCAAAATGATTTTGCACTGCATTCAGGATTCATCCAAAAGATCATTCCGAATTACATGTTAAAATTTTGTTATCTGCACTTGAGAAAAATGATAAATGGTTAATCTCGGATTTTCAAAGTTATTTCATTTAACCTTAGGATTGTTGATTCACTTCTTTAATCTATGATTAAAATAGATTAATGTCATTACGAACATCTTGATTGTCCTAACAAGATTCCTTGGTGGCTTGGATCTCATATATGAGTTTTCTTATTTCCAATTACAATGGCTCTCACCGGGGTTAATTAGCTTAAGGGAAATATGCCATTGCTCTTAAGGATTAGAATAATCCAGAACTGATACTGGGAGCAAACTGCCTGCATATGGATAGAAAATGAATTTAGTAAATACATAAAAATAGAAAGAGGCATAAAACAAAAATGTGTCCTCTAACCAGAGTTATTCAACCTTTGCAGGGGATCAATCTTGATAGAATTACATATTCTACAAGGGTTCATTATTGGCAGCCACAGTCTTAACAATATTAGATATCACACATTATGAAATGGACAAAGTCCGACAATTATTTTAAGACATTTTTTATGTTTATACGTTCTATTTATAGATAAAAATATTTAAGTAAATGCTCTGTTTATAATAAACAGTATTAACAACATTTACTGGCCTGAATGTCCGAGAAATTTTCATAAAAAATATGCATCCTCCAACAGGAATCGAACCTGTATCCTATACAGAACCGTCATATAGCCTGACGTGCTTTTACCGATTGAGCCACAGAGGAGCATTTCGGTTAGCAAGGTCTTAAAATAAATGTCGGACTTTGTCCATTTCATAATGTGTGACGTCATTTGTTTACATTTGGATACACATTTTGCAGATATGAATGTAGGAGAGAAAATCATGGAGAATTGTGGTTTAAAAACAGTAAAATCAACCTTGCTAACCGAAATGCTCCTCTGTGGCTCAATCGGTAAAAGTACGTCAGGCTATATGATGGTTCTGTATAGGATACAGGTTTGATTCCTGTTGGAGGATGCATATTTTCTATGAAAATTTTTTGGGCATTCAGGCCGGTAAATGTTGTTGATACTGTTTATTATAAACAGAGCATTTACTTAAATATTTGCATCTATAAAAAGAATGTATAAACATAAAAAATGTCTTAAAATATTAGATATGCAAATGACACAGTGTTGATAGCAGATATAGAAAACAAACTACAGGATCTCCTATAGAAGGTAGTAAAGGAAAGTGAGATGAAAGAACTAAACATCAATTGTAAGAAAATAAGAATGCATGGTTGTCAGCAAAAGGAACAGCCCAACATGCAAATTACAGATTAGAAATATCAAAATCAAACATGCACAAAAAGTAAATATCTAAGAAGTGTTTTAATAGAGGATGAAAATGCAACATTAAAATCCAAAGGTGCAATTGGAAGACGAAAGATGCCTTCCAAAAACTAAGCAAAGTATTAAGAAGCAGGAAAATTTTGATTGATACAAAAAAAAGAGTATTGAATTGTTATGCAATATCAGTCATCCTGTAGGGTAGTGGGTGCTAGGCAATCTCATCATGGATGAAAAATAGACTTGAGGCAACAGAAATGCACTTCTACAGAAGGATGCTGAGAATACCATGTATGGAAGATGTGAATAACGAGGAAGTTTTAAGGAAACCAGAAACATAAATGATGCTTATACACAGAATCAGAAAGGAATAATTGAAATTTCTAGGACACATAATGAGGAAAGACAGCATGGAAAATCTGACACACACAAGACATACTGAAAGCAAGAGGAACAGATGAAAGCAGTGAGTAACATACCTAACAAGCTTGTGTAAATGGATGGCAGAACAGGGTTTGGGAGAAATGTGGAAAAGATAGATATTACTAACAGCTACAAATGATAGGGTGCTGTGGAGAGCCATGATCGCCCTTGTTCAGAAGGGATACAGCACATAGGAGAAGAAGAGTGTTTTTCTAAATTTTAATGTAATCCATATTTGCTTATTGTAGAACCCATTCAGTTATAAATTGGTGAGAAAATACCTCACTATAAAATATATAATCATAAGTAGTTAAAACAATCAACATTTTGTGCATATTATATTTAATGATCTTTTTTTAATGTACAAATAGATACAAAATGGCCCCTTGTTTAAAAGAACAATTGCCTCTCAAATAAACCAAAAATTTATAAACTGCATAAATTTTATTTCTTTATATGTGATAGTCATTATACAAGAATCATTTAAAGTGATTTACTAAGCATAGCTTAAGTGTGGCAAAAGGCTGAAAGTATGGAGCACCCAGTGAGGACTGAACTGACTACTCAGTTGTAGCCGATCTAGGAAGACAAACTTGCTAACCATTATACCACTCAGAAGTGCCCAACAGGAATCATTTAAGTATCTATTTTTCAGTGTGCCTATGTTGCTACTGAATGTGACACAAGGGCAAGGTTTAAGGTGGGTTTAACAGCAATAACATTGAAAAATTGTTGGCATTTCTCCTTTTTCTCAGGCACTGGGCAATAAATCAAGCCCCTTCCGGAAGGAGAGATACTGCCTGGGGAGAAGGCCCTCTGAAGCTTGGGCTTAATATTTTTGATACACACAGCCAGGGAAGTATTTAAGTAACTAAGAAATATCAAAAGTTATTTAAAATTGGCTTTAGTCTTTACACTTGAAATGGACTGGCACATGCCTATTATTTTCATCAGTATTTATGAGCTGTCACTCTTAAAATTATAGTTTTATAATCTTTTTAATTTAATTTTATGATCTAAATATTAATTTTATAATGTAAAAATTTAATTTTATAATATAATAATAAGACTATTAAGAAGGTCTCAGCATTGTGACTATCAGCTCCTCTGCGCAAAAAGTATTCACAAAGCCATGTTAGTATTGTACTGTCTTAGAAAACATGATTCATAAGAAGATTCCTTTACAATGACTAGTGTGCAATATTTGCTTCTTCTATGGCTTAATTTAGACAGAGAGAAAAGCTTTATGTCTGAGATGATTATCTGCACACAGTTGCAGGAAACTTCAAGATTTTATGAAGTTTTCAAAAAATAAAAATACAACATACTCATATTTTAATGATCTTCTTCTTTTATGTGCTGTGTCCCTTAAGGATGTGGACAATCATGGCTCTTCACAACTTTCTCTCTTTTGTTGTGCTTAGCAATGTTTATCCCATCTATGTTGCCTCAAGTCTCTTCTTCATTTGTAAAAACTTGGTCAGCATTCACTACTGTATAGAAGAATTGATATTACATAACAGTTCAGCACTCTTTTCTTTATTTCTAATGATGTTCTCCTGTTTAGTTTTTGCAAGGCATCTTCTGCTATTTCATTTCGAATTTAGATTTTGGTGTCACATTTTCCACCATCTCTTAAAACTGAGCTGTTTCTCCCTCTGTTTAATGATATTACGAATTCCTAAGGATTCAATTTACTTCAGAGTGATTAGAATTTTTACCTACTGAGATATGTCTCTGGTAGTTTATCTTTCATAAAAGTTATTTTTTTTATAATCAAAAACTTTAGGAAATTTGTCATTGGAACTCCAGAATTAATTGATTGTGACTTTTGTTATTTTTAAAGTAACATTTTAACTGTTCAGCCACTATAACCCACAGGAAGAACTTTTTCCGGCTGTACCAGCATGGTAGTTCCAAACACAACAAACATCTCTTTGTGTTTGCTCATAATAATTGTAAACATGTCCTCAAAGAGGCCAAGTCTTAGTTTGTTGATAGAATGAGATACCATATAGCCTCTAGCAAGTTTGATTCTTGTGACTACTGGAAGCTCTGTAATAGTGTGTTAATAGTCTTCTATCTTTTCTCTCTTGATTTAATTTGAGGTGTTAACATCTTCTGCTGATAAAGTGGAATGTTTTTCTCATTAATTCTCCTCAAATTCTACTCTTGACTCATCTGGAGTATCTGTGCCTGACTTTCCACTTAGAACTGATTGATATGCATATAACTCCACTCATGGTTTCTGCTATCATTCCCACAAATCATGTGAACTTTATGGCATCTCTGCAATAGTTCTTAAGAAATGTGCTCCTGAACTGGCTTCTGTTCTCTCAAAACTTTACAATAAATGTCTTGCTGCTTCTTGCTTTCCTTCTTGTTGGAAAGATTCTTCTGTAGTTTCAGTTTTTTAAGAACTCAGGCGGACTGTCCGATCCTTCTAACTGTTGGCCTTTTTTGGCAAAGTACTAGAGGTTCTAATCAACACTAGGGTTTTCTTTCAGATAAGCAATATGGCTTTCACTTCTCTAGGTCAACTGCTGATAGATTAACGATTATTACTGAAAGAGTCTATCAAGCTCTAGATAAGAATAGTGAAGCTTGGACTGTTGCTTTGGATATTATGAAAGCATTTGACAGGGTTTGGCATGCTGATCTTCTTCACAAGTTGAAAGGTTTCTAGACAAATTTTTGAACTGTTTCAATCTTTCTTATTAAATCATGAAATGAAAGTTTTATTGAATGGCTACTCTTCGAGTTCATTTTGCATTAATGCAAGTGTTACCCAGGGCTCTATCCTTGGACCTACATTGTTCCTAATTTTCATCAACAAACTTCCTGATGTCAACAGTTCTCAACTCAGTATCATATGCTGATAATACAAATATTTACGCCTGTCAATAAGGTCAAAATGGTAGTTGATCTCAAAAATGACCCCCCCGCCGATCTGTTGTTAAATTCAGCAAGAAATGACTTGTTAATTTTAACATCTTCAAAATGAAAATCCTCATTTTTAATCATCTGATATAACTGTTTTTACCTTCCACCAGCATCACTGATGTTAGTAGACGAGTTGTCAGAGTAAAGTGTCATAAAGCTTTGGTATAAGCTTATTCACTGGTTCTGTTTTTACTACAGTATCACTGAATTATTATTTTCTCAAAAAAAATTCTTACAATCTAAAAATATTTTCTGCCTTTAAATAACTTGCAAAAGGGTGATAAGACATAAAAGATGAATGAATTAATCTAGCCACCCAGATAACCAAAATATAACTTAATGGGTTTGTCTAACTCCATACTGATCTGGATCATAAGTAATTGATGATAAGAAAAAAAAGGAAGGATTTTGCACTGCATTCATCATTCATCCAAAAGAATAAATTTGATCATTATTTCTAATTTCATGTTAAACTTTTATGTTACCTGCACCTGAGAAAAATGATAAATCGTTAATCTAGGTTTTTCAAAGTTATTTCATTTAACCTTAGGATTGTTGATTCACTTCTTTAATCTATGATTAAAATAGATTAATGTCATTACAAACATCTTAATTGTCCTAACAAGCTTCCTTGGTGGTTTGGATCTCATATATGAGTTTTCATATTTCCAATTACAATGGCTCTCACCAGGGTTAATTAGCTTAAGGGAAATATGCCATTGCTCTTAAGGATTAGAATAATCCAGAACTGATACTGGGAGCAAACTGCCTGCATATGGATAGAAAATGAATTTAGTAAATACATGTCCGAGAAATTTTCATAAAAAATATGCATCCTCCAACAGGAATCGAACCTGCATCCTATACAGAAACGTCATATAGCCTGACATGCTTTTATCAATTGAGCCACAGAGGAGCATTTCGGTTAGCAAGGTCTTAAAATACATGTCGGACTTTGTCCATTTCATAATGTGTGACGTCATTTGTTTACATTTGAATACACATTGAGCAGATATGAATGTAGGAGAGAAAATCATGGAGAATTGTGGTTTAAAAACAGTAAAATCAACCTTGCTAACCGAAATGCTCCTCTGTGGCTCAATCGGTAAAAGTACGTCAGGCTATATGATGGTTCTGTATAGGATACAGGTTTGATTCCTGTTGGAGGATGCATATTTTCTATGAAAATTTTTTGGGCATTCAGGCCGGTAAATGTTGTTGATACTGTTTATTATAAACAGAGCATTTACTTAAATATTTGCATCTATAAAAAGAATGTATAAACATAAAAAATGTCTTAAAATATTAGATATGCAAATGACACAGTGTTGATAGCAGATATAGAAAACAAACTACAGGATCTCCTATAGAAGGTAGTAAAGGAAAGTGAGATGAAAGAACTAAACATCAATTGTAAGAAAATAAGAATGCAGGGTTGTCAGCAAAAGGTACAGCCCAACATGCAAATTTCAGATTAGAAATATCAAAATCAAACATGCACAAAAAGTAAATATCTAAGAAGTGTTTTAATAGAGGATGAAAATGCAACATTGAAATCCAAAGGCGCAATTGGATGACGAAAGATGCCTTCCATAAACTAAGCAAAGTATTAAGAAGCAGGAAAATTTTGATTGATACAAAAAAAAGAGTATTGAATTGTTATGCAATATCAGTCCTCCTGTAGGGTAGTGGGTGCTAGGCAATCTCATCATGGATGAAAAATAGACTTGAGGCAACAGAAATGCACTTCTACAGAAGGATGCAAATGACACAGTGTTGATAGCAGATATAGAAAACAAACTACAGGATCTCCTATAGAAAGTAGTAAAGAAAAGTGAGATGAAAGAACTAAACATCAATTGTAAGAAAATAATGGATGGTTGTCAGCAAAAGGAACAGCCCAACATGCAAATTACAGATTAGAAATGTCAAAATCAAATAAGCACAAAAATGTAAATATTTAGAAAGTGTTTTATTAGAGGATGGAAGATGCAATATCAAAATCCAAAGGTGCAATGAAGAGTTCTATGTAAGATTTTTCTATTTTCATGTTCTTCAGGATGTGTTCGATCATTGCTCTCCACAAATTCCTATCCTTTACTTGTTCCCTTACTATCCCTCCTTGTTGCATGTCATTAGCTAGGTTATTTATAGTCCCTTCTGCTCTTCTTGTCTTTGATATGTTTGTCAGTGTTGAATTCTCCAAGCCCTCTCTCTTTATTAAATGCCCCAGAAATTTTAACTATTTCTTTCTGATTATAAGAATAAGCATTCTTTTTATTTCCATTTTCCTTAACACTTTCTCATTGCTCAAATGCTCTGATGTATTTTCTGGAGCACCACATCTTTGTTGCCTTAATCCCTTCATTTGTGAGTAGATTGTCCAGTATTCATTGCCATGTAGGAGGATTGATATTACATAGCAGTTCAGTACTATTTTCTATGTTTCTAGTGAAAGTTTCCTGTTTCTTAATATTTTGTTTAGCTTTTGGAAGACATATTTCCAATATACCTTCAGTTTTTGTGTCATATATCTTATGTTCTTATTACTATTTTTTGGTATGAAATTTTATTATGCAACTTGAGTGTTTATCTTGCAATAATGATATAAAGATTTGTTTTTTCTATGCCAAAGTTCAAATGTCAGTTTTTTTTTTGAGGTTTTTTTATTTATTTATAAAACAACTTGAACTTAGTGGTTGTTTTCCTAGAAAGGGAAAAGACATGAGGATATTGTAAAACTGATCATGAAGTGAGAGGTTCTCTGATCATGGTTTGAAATCACCATATTTTATAAAATAAACATCTTATTTCTTTTCCAAAATGAAGTTCAGGTCTTAAATATCATTGTTAGATTTGCCAGATCATTGTTGGTTGACCTTACCAATATCTAACCATTGAATCAATTATAATGAAGAAAAAAATAAAAAATGATATAGAAAAGTCAGAAGAATCAAAAATGAAGTTTTATTTTTTATACTATCACTATTCTTCTTCTTCTTCTTCTTCTTCTTCTGCTATGTGCCTTCAAGGACATGGGCGATCATGGCTCCCCACAACTTCCTATCCTTTGTAACACTTAGTAATGTTTATCTTTTTTCTATCCCTCTTAATTCATGTTCTGACATCCATTTAAACAAGCTTGTTAGATAGGTATCCTTTGTCTCACTTGCTCTCAATATATCCTGTAAGTGTCAAATTCTCCAAACCCTCTTTTCTCATTATGTGTCCTAGAAATATTGTTGTGGTGTGTAGTAGTATATATCAGTATGCTATCACTCTCCACCAGAATATAACCAAATATTTCCCTCTGCCAACACAATATAAAATTAGTAATTCCACAACAAAATCATAAAAATAGACACAAAATAAAATATTCAGCTTCAGTCACTTTCTCACTTTCCCACTGCTGTAATATAGCTTCCCTGTGCCTTTTCTATAAATATTTTTGTTATATTCCGTGCTAATATGAATATATACTTGAAAAACAAGGTAGATAAAATAAGTAAAGGTTTATTGTAAAAACTGGTACAATAAGAATAAAGGTAACAGTTATGCACAAGGTCGCCGCAAGTCAATCCAGTAGTAAGTGCTACTTATGGAAGATCAGTAGTTCTCGCCTGTCTGAGCCATACTCAACAGATTCCAGCTACTCTGTAGTCCATTGACTTACAGATACTTATAGGTAGTTACTACCTATAGTTTAGTCATTCATGAGGGTGACAGGTTATTCCATTACATCAATTTTCATGATAATTTTTCTGATGAATATGGTAATGTACTAGATGAATGTACTAGATTGATGGCAAGATTTCATCATTTTGCAGTTGAAATAGCTAGATGAAACTGTAAGTTCTATGCTAACAGTTTCTTTTCTAATCTGTTGGACTCTCTTCTGACTCCTTGCTTTTCAGTCAACTTTAATCTTCAAAAATTTAAATATAATGTCAATCATTATTTTCTGTCTTAATTCCTGCTTTTTTATTGCTCTCTCTCCTTAATAATATTTTTCTCTCATATTCTCTCACACTCAGTAACTCCTTGCATCTTAGTGGCTTTATTGCCTTGACTGGGGTGAAATGATTACAAAAAGGTCACCCGGAAACATCTTTCATTTGCTTTTTATTGTAACAATTTGTTATTGTTAAATAATTTATATAGCTTCAAAACTTTGATTAAATCTTTAATGAGATTCAAACCTACATCCTTTGTTCATGGGAATAAATTGCATTCAGAGAAGAAAAGAATATAGCTAAATTTGGAGGATTCTTCCTGGTTAGCCTTCATGATCTAATCAATAAAGTGCTGCCAAGAAAAGACAGGATTCTTCACTGTTGTCATTATCAAAGAGTTGTATTTTGGGGTATAATAAGGTTGTCTATATGTGTACATTGTGCATTCTTTGGTAGTTTTCAAATGTTTTGTCTTCATGCATTGATGAGTCTCATGTCAGTTTTTTCAGGCATTGTGTGTAGAGTAATTGGCCATGGTTAAATGTAATTGGCAGAAATACCTAACAAACATAACTGACAAAGTTTGGAATAAATGATAACAAAGAAAGTAAAAAAATAACAGGGTAACAAAAAATATTATGCAAGTAAATATATGCAAGGCAATGCAATGGTAATAAGACAAAACAACAGCAATAGGGTAAAAAGTTCACAAAATAAGAATGGTGTTAATATACAAAAGGAGATACAGAAAATGATTGCAGTGTTCTTGCTTCAAGACAAGAAAGAAGTTAATCTGTTGAGACCAAGAAATGGCCTATTTTATTGGTTAGGAAGAAATCCCAGCATGCATCTCTGAGTTTAGTTTTATAAATTTGGGGAGGGAGACGTTTTTTGCAATATTTCCCAATTGGATTGGAACCAATATTGTGCCTTCATGCATCTTCATATGTGTCATGTTGGATTTTTTAAGCATCGTATATTTACATGTCAGTTTTTGGTGTTATGTCAAACAAATAAAACTCATCATGTCCAACATTATCACCACCAATGCTACGACAACAAAAAAAATCAAAATTTAAAAAAAACAATGTAGGTATATGAAATACAGTTGCTTGGTTGAAGAATGTCATTCTAATAATATTAATTCAAACATATACATTGGTTACACAACCACTACATTATCACATCAATTAACATGCTATTTATCCAATAATAGCTCAATTAAACCAATCGATCAGACCAGCAATAGAACAAAAAACACAGAAAGAAATTCAACAAATCTTAACCATCAATATAAAAATACTATATCATATAAACTTTTTTTATTTTATTTACTGTTAGTTCACACAATACAAGGCCCAATGGCCACTCAATGTAGAGGGTTACTGAGTGAGATTATTATAAAGAAGGGAGAAGGAGGAAGTAAGACATGTATATCATGAGGACATATGAATACAAATCCTCAAAGCATTAAGCATATGATTATACACTAGTATAATGCTATCAAATTCATGAGCAAACATACTAAATATATTTCATAAATAAAGACATGATGACAGAAGTTGTCATGCAACATTGGACAACTTATATTTAAATATGCACCAAAACCAAGAAAATGCTCTGAAATATAGGAAAAATAAAATAAAAATTTATTAACAAAGAAATTCATTGGTCTTCAACCAAAGTTATAAGTTAATTCTATAAACAACAGCCACCTGCGCTAATGGAAAGCTCTTCAGTAAAATGAATGGAGCACTCTGGTTGATTGGCATTTGTTTACATTCGTAAAAACAATACACTAGATTTAGCTGTGTAACTCTGCTGAGTGAAGATAGCTCAGTAGTAGAAGCTCTGGCTGACACCAAATCGGTTGGGTTTCGATCCTGGGTTGAGGGATTCAGATGTCTAGTCACACTGAAGAGCTGTGATACAGTGAAACAGTAATGTCAATGAATGACATATATATATATATATATATATGAAAAAGAAGTTGAAAATGCAACTAGAGTCTTTAAGAATGTATGATGATAAATTTGATTTAAAAAATGCTACTCTAATTAAGCAATTTACTAAGTCTAAAATGTACAGAAAGAGCTCTAATTGCCAGATCATCAACAGTAAACTTATTTCCAGGTTCTTACAACATTTCACCTTTCTTCTATTATCACAATGTGGGATAATTAGGGACAAAACCATAAAGAAAAATAAACTAAATTAAATTGGCTAGACTATATACCCAAAACCTATAAAATAAAATTTTGAATCACCTTTCCTTTGTGTGCATGTGTAGTCATATCAACATTAAGATCATGTTAGTCCAATGAAGTCCTGGAGGCCAAAATGTGCCATACAAAATCTTTTCCATTTTGTCATAGTTTTCCCTAATATATATATATATATATATATATATATATATATATAAAATAAATATAATAAATATGCTTAAATTCACCACTGTCCCTGCTATGTGCCAACGGCTTAGGAGTAGAATATTCGACTGACACCAATTCAGCTAAGTTTTGATCTTAGCTAGAGGCAACCGAACATCTAGCTACAATGATCAGCTGTGATATAGCAAAACAGTCTGTCTGTGGATGACAATATATATATATATATATATATATATATATATACATATATATATATAAATATAGGTAACTATATATATATATGATGTAGAAAGATAGATAAACACACAGATACATATATTTATGCATTTATAATTCAGTTTAGTTAGAGAGGGCATGCACACAGACACCCACACATAGATACAATTCCTCAAAGTGTAAAAAAATTATGACAAATGTACAATAATAAAGCTATTTTTGACCATTGATTTTAGTAAGTGGTTGCATAAAGCTGACAGTTTAGATATTTCTGAGTGTATTCTGTGTCATGCATGGCATCCATATGAAAGTTTTGATCTGATAAGGCTATTTAAAAATATGATTCAAGTTTTCAGGTTAATGTTTTGGTTTTGTAGCAATTTGCAGTGTCAGGTGAAACTACTTCTAGTGCACACTATTCTGTGTTCAATGTCCTTATCTCCTACACAAAATTTGTTATAACCGATCCATACACTGAAGTATTTGAAGTGCTTACTATTTACTAAATCCATATCTTGAATTTTTATGATGGTTCAGAGTTTGTACCATCACTGCTTTCATTCCAGTTCAATTTTGGAAAGGTTTACTTTGAGTCCTATTTTTTGAAATACTTGGTAGAGGATGTTGATTTTCTGTACAAGATCATTCTTATCCCAACTATGAATACCTATGTCATCAGCATCGCCCCCTTCATCATCAGTATATTGACTTTGGGAGGAAAAGCAGGATCACTGTCTTCTATTGATAGATTCATATTTGGGATGTGGTATGGATTGCTTAAATGATCAGTGCCCATCTCTTCACATCTATGCTTGTAACTATGCAGGGCAGAGTCTAGGAAAAGATTAAATAAACTGGGGCTCTCATTTCTTCCTTATGCTCCTGATAAGGTTTGAAATATTTCTGTATTATGGTCCTCACCAGAAACATAAGATTTTGTGGATTGATAAAGTTTCTCTATTAGATTCTGTGGATTCTGAACCTGGAAGGCAGTTTCTAATGGATGAGAAGAGGAAGTCTTTATTGATGTGGTCATATGCTGCTGTGAGGTTGACATAACAGATACCAATTTCCTATTAGTGAGGTATGAAATTTCCTGGAGTTGTTTGATGACATATCATTACATCCCTTACCAGAATGAAAACTAAATTGGATGGTGAGGAATAGACTTTCATAAAATGATGAGAGCCTAGTTAATACAGGGTGCAGCAGAAATATCTCCTACATATACCTCCCAGAAATATGTCTCACATAATGGTAAGATATTAGCTAGATAAAGATACCATTGCTACTTGCCTAAGTTCACTAGCACCACACAGGTGACAGTTTAAAATGAGGGAACCTGTACCTAATATCTTACCATTATATGGGAGGTATTTCTGGGATGCATATGTGGGAGGTATTTCTGCCACAACCTGTTTAATGTTCATAATGGATCCAATAGAGATACCTCTGTATGTATGAGGGCCTTAATTGATTTGAAGCCTCCCACCCATTGCATTACGAGCTGTGGTTAAAAAAAAAAATCAACCTTTATAATTAAAAATATTCATCATCACTACCACCACCACCACTACCATCATCACTACCACCACCATCATCACTACCACTATCATCAGTCCCATGACTAGGTGTGGTCATGAGGTTGCTGTGCAGCTGAGCCCCTAACTAGTTCATATATCTTTTTTTAAGCAAGTTCACTCCAGGCAACGCAGTAAAACCACTGAAATTCAAGAGGTTACTGGGTATGGAAGAATTACAAAATGGAAACATTACTAAGAAGCAGGAAGAAAAGAAGAGTAATCAGGAGAACAGCAGATAGTGATTGACATTGCATTTAAATTTTTGAAGATTAAAGTTGACTGAAAAGCATGGAGCCAAAAGAGAGTTCCACAAGCAAGAAGTGTGAGAAAAGAAGCTGTTAGCATAGAACTTGTGATTACATCTAGTTCTAGCTGAGACCTCATCACCAGTCTAGTACTGCACTTAAATTTATAAATTCTAGGTACCATAGTGAAGAGCTCAAACAATTACCATGAAAGTATTTACAGAAAGGGCACAGGGAAGCAACTTTATAGTGATGTGAAAGTGACTGAAGCCGAGATGCCAAACCAGGACCAATAATATTGCTGATCTTTCTTTTGATTTTATCAAGGATCTCTAGATATAAAGCAGGAGCTTCTAGCAATATTCTAAGCATGGATGAATGATAGACTTATAGATATGCAAGATAGATTCAGGAGAGAAAAATTGTCTAGCACAACATAGGGAACCAACTTTCTCAGCAGCTGACCTAGCAATAGATTCAAATATAGTATTTCCACTTAATGTCAGCCAAGAATGTTAGCCCAAGAAGGTGCAACAAGTGACCCTCCTGGATATTAGCATCAGCCACGCTGATGGAGGGCAGAAAGGGGTTTCTCAGATGCTTAATAGAGAGAAGTTTAGTTTTGGAGTTGTTAAAATTTTCAAGTCATCCTTTACCCCAGTTAACAACAGACTGAATGTCATTTTTTACTGCAAATTTAACCTTATCAAACTGATCAGACTTGCGGTTGAGGCAAGAGTAAATATCTGGATTGAAAATCAGTAAGGTATTTATTCATATGTTGCACCCTGACAAATACAATCTCCAACGGTTTAAGTGTAGCATCAATCATCATCTCCAATTGCCTTGATCTATCCACTTCCTGACATCTTTCATTCCTATCTGCTCTCGCTCTATATCTCCCGTAACCCCCCTACCTCGATCGACCCTCCGTCCTTCTCTTTCTCCACATCCCTTCCTTTACCACTCCCATCTGCTCTTCCTCCAACCCTTCTGTAACCTCTTGCATGATAGTGGCCTCCGGCCTTGCTTGGGGTGATATGCTTAAAAAAAAAAAAAAAAAAAATATATATCTTGGACAAATTGACCTGACAGATCTCATCTATCCCCGAATCAAACCGCAGTCAATGTCCTCCAACTTGAAGACTCCTCTTGGTCATAGCTGTTGATTTCATCAGAGTAAACTTCCTCTCTGGGCATTGACTTCAGTCTAGGAAGACCTTCACCCAACAATGTTGTGTCATCATTGCACTGGTTGCATACACCACCTAGTCTGCCCTATCATGCTAGATGGCTGTTGACTCTACAAGAATGTTTAGCTGTCCTTTGAGAGGTCTTGTTTTTAATCATGCTGGATGTCTAAACATCCTCTTCACCAGAAAATACTGGTACAGAAAGTGGTTTAGGTGTTGATGACCTCACTATGCAGCAGGTAGCACTGCTTTACACGGTACCAGTAGCACTTGTAAAGGAATCTGACATATTTAAAAATCTTATTTATTCAAAAAGATATGAATCCATAAGTTATTTTTTTAATCTTCTAGTTGTTCCTTTTGATTATATTTTTAAGCTGCCCATTTTTGGCTTTTATAATAAATCCCTTTTAAACATCCATTTTTACAACCTTGAAGTTTTTCAAAGCCTTGGATGGAGATAGCATTCATTTTGGGAATGGCTCCTTTAGATCACTGGTAGATCAACATCTTAACTAGCTGAGCCCTTTCCATTGTGAGCTGAAGAATGAAGCTTGGGATAATAACAAGTGGTGAAACGTGTGTCTCCAGGGCAGGTTTGTAGGCCACATTGTCACAGTCTGGTCATTATTGATGCATTAAACATCCGCTGACATTTTCGCTTCTCCATTTTGACATAATTCATTTCCCTTCTGAACATGACCTACAGTGCCTGGTTGGTTTATTTGTACTGTTCTTTCCATTAGACTCCACTGCAAAACATGATGACAGATAGAAGAATTATGACAACTGCCATTCATTACAGACTGAGTAACAAAATTGGGCAATTTTTTTGTTTTTAGTGTTTCGGTGATTTTACAAGTACAAAGATAAGATAAAGAGAAAGTCATTTTGCTCTAATTTGTCATTAAGTGTTTGTTTTTAACAAATTGATAAGTAATAATGAGTGTTACCAGTACAGTGCTAGCTCTGTGGAACTGACTCCCAAGAGAATGTTTTCCCTGATCATGACAATCTTAACCTGTTCAAGTCTAGGGTTAACTGTTACCTTCCCCACATATCTGCATAAACTGTCTCTCTTACTCTGTAACCTTCTACTTTGAGTGACTCCCAGCCTTGTACAGAGTGAACATCAAAAAAAAAAAAAAATACTTACTGAATCTTAAGACTCTTATTCATATCTTTTAAAAATCAAATAAAAAAAAAATCTAAAAAGGAAATAAATAAATAATTAAAAAATAAATAAATAAGTTAATATAATTGCCCAAGAATACAATCAGTAATTTAAGTATTATGATAATTTAAATATGTCTAATATTTAATAAACTGTTTGATAATTGAATGAGAAAATGAAAAAAAAGAAAGATTCTATGAAATGCATTTAGTACCCTAAAAGGATTTCATTAGACTAAAGTAATGTTTTTATTGATGGAATTATAAGGGATAGAAAATATAAACGTAAACATCATTTATAATTATGCACTGAGAGGAAGTACTGAAGATGTAGGGATACTAATTTTGACAATTACTAGCATCTGAAGTTTAAGTTCATATTCTCCACTCCTCCTGCATATATATATATATATATTAAATAAAAATAAAAACAGACCACTTTATTTTTATTTTTATTTAAATTTATTTATTTATTTTTTTTACATTGAGCTCTCTGGATTTTATCCTCCTTGGGTCTACCCATACGGATTACCTAGTTTTTCGTAAACTAAATATATATATATATATATATATGTAATTCCATCAATACCAATAATACTTTAGTCCTTTTAGAGTAGTGATTCCCAAAGTGGGCAGTACTGTTCCCCTGATGGTGACAAAAATATGGGCAGCCAAAGGGTGGAAGTGGTACATCTGTACCATGACATACACCACACATACACACATTATACCTGAAGTGTATCTTGCCTTCAATTTACAGTGTAACCCATTTATATAACAATTATTATGGTAATACTAAGATACTTATTTGACATGAAATACTAGCACAAAGAAAATTCAATCAAAGGTGGACTATACATTTAGTGAGGGTATTAGGGTTGTGTTTTGGTGCACAAGAGGGTGGCAAGCCCCTAAATTTTGGGAACCACTGGTCTGACAGAAGACAACATGCAGTCCAGACAAGAGGAAGTCAGTCAAGTTCAGTCACAGAATCCTACTTGAACTGAAATGAACAAGTGAATGAAGAAACAACACACAATATTCAACTCTCCTTGCACCCAGGGCAGCCATTACTGGCATTGTTTGCATACATTTGCTGCAGAATAGCTATCAGTGTAGGTATCATTGCACAAACTGAGCTTGTCTATGTAAATAGTTCTTGTGCGCAGTAATTAAAACAAATTTAGACCAGAAAGATTAGTTCTGCGCTTAGCTTTCCTTAGTCTTCCGCATTTAGCTTTCCACAGTGAATGTATACAAACAACGCAAGTAATGGCTGCTGTCAAAGACAGAAATGAATCCAAACTTTCACTGTCGATAACTCCAAAATGGTAGCTTTTATCCTATTTATCAAGTCAGATTCGAATGGAACAGGTACAATTACACAGAAATGTAAGTATTCTGGAAATTTTTAATGTGAACTGAGCATGGGTGTTACACTGCAAATTAACCCATTGTCCAAGTCAAAATTTAAATATTATATACGCTCATTTAATAAACTTTAATTAGAAACATTTCCTGTACTTATTTAATTATGATTTTTATATAAATTCCATTCTATAATGGTAAAATTATCCAATACACACAATTAAGCAATTTTCAGATTTGATGATATCACTTAATAATGTCTTTAAGGCAGAACAAATTTAAAATTTAGTTGATGCCAGTAATTAAAGATTTTTATGCAATGCATTTAAAATAGATGTGATATCTGTTAATAAATTTAATAGATTTATCTTAATCTTGATGTGTGGATCTATGCCTGCAAAACTCCAAGTTGGAAGATTAGTCATTGAACTTTTTATTTAACTATTCATTCTATTATCTATAGACAGTATTTTAAAGCTACTAAAGGAATTGCTCATTAGATGTACCAAAATTAAAATTAAGGACTTTTTCATTTTCTGATAATCAGACTCAGCTAAGCATTGATTTGGATTTTAAGTTTTGAGATGGGATTATAATAGAAATGCTAGCAACCTTACATGATTTCAGCATTGACAAATTTACAGCCATAATAAATTAAATACAGTATACAACAGTGGTGATATACTGGAAGACCTAAGTAGATCCATTTTAATAGCACTGCCTAAGAAGCCAGGTGCAAACAAATATGAAGTCCATCAGACAATCAGCTTAATGAGCCATATAACAAAACTTATTATCCAAATTCTGATGAATAGAGTACACAGCAGGATTAAGCTGCAAATAGGAAAAGAACAGTATGTGTTCATTAAGAGCACTGGAACAAGGAATGCAATATTTATGCTAAGAATGATATTAAAAAGATTAATATAAATGCAGAAGAATATTTACCTGTCTTATAGATCATGCAAAAGCATATGATAAAGTACATCACAAAGAACTTTTGGAACTGCTATGTAACCTTGACATATTTGAAAAGGATATTAAAATAATCTAGAACTTATACTTACAGCAAACCATCTGCATATAGATATAAAATGCCTCAGTAAATATACAAAAATAGAAAGGAGTGTAAGACAAGATTGTGTCTTCTCTCTAGATTTATTCAACCTATACAGTGAGGTGATTCTGAGAGAATTAGAATTCCTACCATGATTCATTATTGGCAGCCACTATCTTAACAGCATAAGATATGCAAATGACACAGTGTTGATATCAGATATAGAAAGGAAACTACAAAAACTCCTACAGAAGGTAATGAAGGAAAGTGAGAAGAAAGGACTAAACATCAATTGCAAGAAGACAGGATACATGGTTGTCAACAAAAGGAAGAGCCCAACATGCAAATTACAATTTGGAAATACTTAAACCAAATAAATACAAAAATTTAAATATCTGGAAAGAGTTTTAACAGATGACAGAAAGTGTGACATTAACATTTAAAGCTGAATTGGAATTGTGAAAGATGCTTTCAAAAAGCTAAGCAAGGTATTCGGAAATAGAAAAATTTCATTAGAAACAAAGAAAAGAGTACTGAACTGTTATGCAATATCAGTCCTCCTATATGACAGTGAATGCTGGAAATCTTCTCACAGATGAAAAAGAGACTTGAAGCAACAGAAATGTGGTTGTACAGGAAGATGCTGAGAATACCATGTTCTGAACATGTGAGCAACAACAAAGTTTTGGAGGAATTGGAAACAAAAAGAAGAAAAAGTTAAAATTTCTAGGGCAAATAATGAGGAAAGAGGGCTTGGAAAATTTGATATACACAAGCAAGTGGGAAAGAGGAAAACAATGCATAACCACCCTAGTGAGCTTGAGTAAATGGATGGTGGAGCAAGGTTTAGGAGAGATAACAAAAATACAATATTTATTAAGACCTACAAAAGACAGGAAATTGTGGAGAGTCATGTTCACCAATGTCATGAAGGAAGATGACACATAGAAGAAGAATTCCTGCACTAATTAATACTTACAAATGCATTTACTTCTTCTGCTATATAGAGGATCGTGGCTATTGGGTTTGCCTACAAAATCAGGATTTGAATGCCTGCCTTTTATATGGGACATAAACACTAATCTTTGGTATCATTTTTAAATATATAAGTATTAGAATCATATTATAATTCTGCTTGTTAGAGGAACAAGCAGAATTATAATATCATACTTATATAGTAAATTAGTAAGTTAGTTAACACATGTGTTACAAACTGCCATTACCTCAGATAAATAAGGAACTATACCATTTTGGTTACAAGGAAAGATGGCAGAAAAATATATCAGAGATGCTATTTGGTTTTAATGAAAAAAAGAAAACATAAAAAATATTAAAGAAAGAAAGATGAGGTGATAATGCTCTCATGCATTTAATCTCTGCTTCAGTGAAATGGAAATTCTTGTCATTTCTGCCTGAATTTCTGGAATGAGGAGTTATCATTACTTATATTATTTTGATGCTAACTATTGTCCTCATTTTTGTTGTTGGTATCACAACATTTTAGCTGTTGTGTCTTTTGGCCTTCATCAGGTGTATATCAATCTGGGTAATTAACAGGGAATTTTGAACTGAACTCTTTATTCAATCTATAGGGTTGGGTTGTTTTCATTCTACTGCCCATGTGTAAGGATATCTCACCTAGTTCTTATTTGGGTTATTGCTCATTCTGTTTCCACTGAGTCCAAGTACACACTGCCTGGTCCAGAGATTGAACTCACAATTACTATGTCACCAAATTCATGAACCAATGCTTTAATCTACCAGGCTATTGTCCCATGGACAGTGGAATGAGAACAATCTAGGAGGATACTGGTAGTGGTTGTCACCATAGCAACAGAATCCGAAATTGGGTAAAAAATGATATATAATATGATATCCTTCATGCAGAACCTCTCTCACTGTACATAGAATGAGTAAGTCAATGTCAATCGCTGATATCTGAAATGTTCCAAGAGAGAAATGCTGAGGGAGGATTAGCAATTTAAACATGTCCTTGTGTCATATTAATTCAAGTGACCATGTAGATAGATACCCAATATAGTCATAAATGGTAATGATTATGAGTTTGATTGATTTGGTTTTTATAGCTTATCAACCTTTTACAAGTTATTTAAAGCCAGAAAATATTTTTTAGATTGTAAGAATTTTTGGAGATGTTAATGATTTACTGATACAACTCCTACTGATAGCTGGGGGGGGGGGAAAGAGGTGAATTCATACCTTTCATAGGGGTATTTGTGTGAAAGTGAATATAAAGAACCTGACTGGAATTGGAACTCAGTTCTCTGATTTCTAATTCTGAGCTGTTATCCATTACATCAGCCATAGATCCAAGCTTACAGCACCCAGTATTTGCTAGCAGTCACCCATCTACGTACTGACCAGGCTTGATGCTGCTTAACTTTGGAGATCATATAAGAACCTGTGATATGATTATGAGATTATTGTTGCATTTGTTGATACGATGACAGGAATTATTCTTGGATTATTGATGTTTGTCATAATTAATGTGTTAATAACAGGAGTTAAAATATAACAGGAAGAATTAAACAGCACAAGTGATGTTTATTGATTATGTGAAAGAGTAGTAATAACTAATGTGTAGATATTGTAATAGTTAGTGACTCAGAAAGAGAAATTTGTAAGCCAGGTTCAAATCCCAGCCAAGTTCATTATGTTTACTTTTACACATGGCAGAGATATGAATCTATCTCTCCATTCTTCCAGCTATAGGTTAAGTGGGAGAGCAAACTGGGATCTCTAGCTGTGGTTAGCAATCAGTCTAGGAGAAGGACAATTCTGAATTCAAAATCCATATGAAATGATAAAAAAAAACCAACAACAACAAAAAAGAAAGTACATAGCACTGAAAAGGTGCATACTATACTGTCATTGAAAGGTTTATGGAGGTCACAATTAACTGAGGTGTGGGTTTTATTGACTGAGGTCAAATAAAAGGAAAATATAATAAAGCATATTGATAGGGGTCTATACTGTATGATAATGATGATAATTGTTTTGAAGAAGAAAGTGTTATCATGGCAGATGATGGTGACAGTAAATGTAGAAACGATGAGCGGTGTTAATGAATCATTTATAACAAAAACAAATGTTATACAGTGTTGTTTTATGACACATGATCAGCAGTCCTGTCATCTGATTCATTACACTCTATTTATGATGAAAAATATGGAAAAGACAAAACAAAATCCGAATATGCAAGTTTACTGTTTTAATGTTGTTTTACTGTCAACGTCAGACATTTCGGTCTAGTAGACCATCTTCAGGACATGGTTATTAGAAACATACTTAGGATTAGACGATATTTAAGTCAACATGAAAAGATGATAGACAAAAGACTAATCAGAAACAGAACAACTGAAATTCTAAAGTTAGCGTTCCCTTTTTTGGGATTCGGTCATTCGGCGTCTATTTATCCTATAATAAACATATGCAAATAGGTGAAATCTTATTTGCCAATCTGAACCGAAGAGGTTTAATGCCTTTCATTGTTCTTGAACTTCTTCTCCAACCTCTCCCCCACTTGAGGTTTATGTCCTGTTCTTTTTAAGAGAGATCTTGGTCTCATTTCATCTTCTTCCACATCTGAGTCACTCCCGATATCATCCATAGGCTTGTTTTCTATTACATTTTCCTGATCTGAAGAACTCATCCTCTCATCTTTGTCAAGATCTTCCACCATCACAATAAATATGTCCTAATTTAAATATTTCTTCTTTCCTTTCTTTTACTCAGACAAATCCTAAATGGAAAGAATCTAAGCTTTATATTAAAACAAAATTACAAATTCATTAAACATTGATAAAATTTGACCTTGTTGTTGTTTGTTCTTCAGTATCTGCTTCACTACCACCACTTCTATCACTTCAACCACCACCATTGTCATCATAAGAGAATTCTGTAAAGTCCCCATCCTGACTAAAAAGGGTGGTTAAAAACACAATTCCAATATTTGGCTATTTGTTCAGATTTTGCTATAAGAGTCAATCTATGTATAGTTTGACCATTGATTTTTGGCAAAGAAATCATGAATTTAAGACATACTTCATATCCTAGTGACCCCAATTTTTCATGGTAAGAGAACAACAGAGTAACAATACACCATAGTTTGGTTATTTTGAGCTGACTGCAATAAGGCAGAATGTGTCCTAGAAACTACAGCAACACTTCTGTGGAAATGAAGGAGAAAACAAAGTTTTACCATGAAAAAAAAATTTGTGTTCTCTGTGCTGTTTGTTAAAAAAATAAAATAAAAATTACAATCATGTTTACTTTAGTAAGCTTCAAAATAAGTAATTTTTGCACTTGACTACCAGTCTTGATCAATCACAGTCTTTATTACCCCAAAAGAATGATACTTTGGATGATAGGAGGATTCTCTGTTCTTTGTCTGGGTAAAAGGCAGTTGTATGTTATGAGTTGTGCTTATTGATTTCTGAACACGTAGTTGGGTGTTGCAAATTTTGGATATGGATTTTTGACCCCATTTGATTTACACCGCTGGTACTTTGACTCTTTTTGATTTACATCCTAGGTATTTTTATTTTGGTCTCATGTGTGAGTTATAACCTTTGGAATTACAACCGCAGATTTTTGATCTGATCCCCACCCCATTGCTATTTTTTCTGCATTGATATGTGGCATGCATGTTAATAGTGTCATGGAGGTAATCTAAATTACAATATTAAAGGTAAAAATATTGAAAGTTTTTTAATTATTTGCCAGAAATCTATGAGTATTATGTCATATATGATATAATAAACTAGTTTTCCTATTGTGAATCAGTTTTACAATGATCACTGGTTGAGCTTTTTTCTTCTGGTTGTTTTTAAAAAAATGTGGGAATGCCAACAAAATACAACAGTTGCACTTTCAACATCTATTGGGACTTAAGGTCCCTCCAGATCTCAAGTGAAAATCATATCCAGTGCTGCTTGAAAGTTTCTAACCCTCCTAAGCTACCAATTTGTAAAATAGACTTTCCAAATAATGAACAGAAACAACAGCAAAAAAAAAACAAAAAAAAAAAACAGGTACATTTTAATTATTTATTAAAAAAATGTGATTTTCTCCCCCAAAACTGAAAATCTTGAATATTACAACATTTGAAAAAAAAAAAAAGTATGTCTTTTGATAAAACATTAATAAAGGAAAGGAAAAAACAAAAACTGAATAATATGAAGAGTTTGTAACTTTATGGTTACAAAATGCAATTTTAAGGTTAAAAAAGTTATAGCATATAATTTTCTACCTCCTGGGTTCTTGGGACTTGTATTGGATGAATATTAGTATAAAAATTGTCTAAAATACCTTTATTTTATTTTTGGTTGAGAATCAGAAAAGGCGAGAAAAAGGTTTTTTTATTAAGACAATGTGGATTGTGAAATACTAAAAATTGCCAAAAATTCAAATAAAAAAAACTAAAAACAATATTAACTGCAAAGTTTCAGCAATTCTAAAATCTTGGAAGTATTTTTAAAAATATAAAAATGTATGCATGTATTCTATTTTCCTACTTCTTGGCATACTGAAAAATTACTAAAAAGTATGATCTTGCTATAGTTATGATAATGGTCATTTTTTATTTGCATGTGTAGCACAATATTATCAACTACATCATGCTAATATGTTATAATATTTGCATATATATCCTTGCAAAAACAAATAAAAGTTTATGTTTAAATGAAAAAGGAGGCTAGTAAATTTGTTTTTTTTTAAGAAAGAAGGAATTTTCACAGAAAAAACAAGAGGGATGAGCCAAAAATGAAAACCAAACTGGTTTTACAACTTTTTCTTCTTTTACAAAAGTCAGCATGTAATTTTGACATAAATTGTGTGTTAAAATTTTATAAAAATATAGAAGAAAATTAAATATTTTCATCTTATTGTGACCCAGAGATTCTGTGACAGATATAAGTATATCTATAAAACAGAAAAGAAATCATTTATATTTACGACAGAAGTCAAGGTCATTAAAAAGTCACACATTCAGCCACATATGCACATACACTGAAAATGTGTATGTGTGAACATATATGAATGACTGTTAATGTTTATGAATTTGATTTGTTTTTATGGCTTATTTAAATCTGAAACATATTTTGGATTGTAAGAACATTTTTTTTTGCAAGTGAACATTTTATTAACAATTTTTTTATAAATTTGATTTGATTTGTTTTTTATGGCTTATCAACCCTTTGTAGGTTATCTAAAGCTGAAACATATTTTAGATTATGAAAATAATTCTTTTTTATGAGTGAATATTTCATTAACAGTTTTCTTTTTTTTTAAGAACAACAATAATATTTCTTCAAAAAACATCCAACTATTAAATCCAGAACTGGGAAGAAAAGATGGATTTGTACCTTTCTCAAGAGTATTTGGGCATAAGTAAATGCAACAAACCTGACTGGAATTGGAACTTGGTTCTCCAATCTCTCATTTCAAGCTATTATCCATTATACCGCCTGCGTATCTGATGTTTATGAATACACATGATCAACATACATGCTTTTAAATATGTGTAAAATGCATACAACACTCAAAAGCTTAAATGGGTATAAGCAGAAGATGTGTACACATATTAGGGAGCTGTGTAAGTAAATATACATACAGAGTTACATTACTAAATTTCATACACAATTATTATACTAAATATACATACACAGTTATTATTATAATTACACAGTTACATTACTAAACACAATTATACTAAATATATATATATATATATATATATATATATATATATATATATGTAAATATATATATATATATATATATATATATGTAAATATATATATATATATATATATATATATATATATATATATATAATTATTACTATAATTACACAGTTTTTTTAATCATTTCATTCCAAGCAAAGCAATAAAGCCACTAAGATGCAAAAGATTCCTGAGTGTTAGAGAATATGAGAAAAAACACAATTAAGGAGAGATAATATTAAAAGAACAAAAATTAAGAAGACAGTAAATAACGATTGACATTGCATGTAAATTTTTGAAAATCAAATGTTGACTGGGAAACAAGAATCCAGAAGAAAGTTCCACAAGCAAGAAGTGCAATAGAATAAACTGTTCGCACAGAACTTATGGCTACACCTAACCAATTCAATTTTAAAATGATGAAAATATTTATAGAAAAGGCACAGGTAAGCTGCATTACATGGTAGGAAAGTGATTGATGCTAAGATGCCAGGTCAGAACCAATAACATTGCAGATTCCTCTTTGGATTTCATCAAGAATCATTTGCAGGAGTCCCAGACCAGATGTGGCAGTAGTATTCAAAGCAAGGTTGAATGGTAGACTTATAAATATGTAAGATAAATTCTGGTGAGAAAAATTGTCTAGCATAATACAGAGAACCAACTTTCCTAACGGCAGACCTAGCAATTGATTTGATATAATCTCTCCACTTCATGCCAGAGGAAAACATTAGTCTAAGAAGGCACAATGAATCACTGCTGAAGGTTGGTATCAACCATGCTGATGGAAGATACATAGGGTTCTCTAAGATGAATAAAAGAGAGCAGATTCATTTTGGAGGCGATAAAATTAACAATTTATTCCTTGCCCCAGGTAGTAACAGAAAGTAGATTGTTTTTGAAATCAGCTGTCAATTTGATCTTATCGAGCTGAGACTTAATATTAAGACAGGAATAAATGGCTGTATCATCAGCATAGATACTGAGTTGAGAACTGATGCTATCAGAAAGGTCATTGATGAAAAAGAACAACATAGGCTCATGGATAGAGCCCTAGTGGGTGTCTGCTTTAATGTAAAAAGATCTAGAAGAGTGGCCATTCAATACAATATTCATTTTGCGAGTCAAAGAAAGACTGAATCAGTTCAAAAATTTGTCCAGAAATACCATAACCTTTCAACTTGTGAAGAAGACCAATATACCAAACCCAGTCAAATGCCTTCAAGATATCAAAAGCAACAGCCCAAGCTTCACCATTCTTATGTAGATCTTGACAGACCTTTTCAGCAATAACCATTAATACATCAACAGTTGATCTAGAGAAGCAAAAGCCATATTGTTTATCTGAAAGAAGACCCTGCATGGTGAGATGAGTTGTGGTGAGCATGAAATAATAATAACTCTCTTTACCCACTCCTTTCAAATTTGGGTGAGCTGAGAAAAAAGGCAGAAAGAAATTCATGAGCCTGTATAAAATTTTCTTTGGTTCAATGAATAGACTTCACAGAGATTGGCTGGCAAGCTGAGAAAAAGACAAAAACAAATTTGCAAGCCTCTGTGAAACTTTATTTGGACCAATGAAAACCTTGTTTTCACAGGAATTAGCCACTGATCTTAGGAAAAGAAAGAAAAGGAAACAGTGCGCATATGTAAAATTCTTTTTGATATAAAATGGGGAGAAAAATTAAATCAACAAGAGAAGATCATCTGAAGTCATGTGAAAAGTTTTATTTCTGTTCATGATTCCAGCGTTCAGATTTTCACCAGTGTCAATTACTCATTAATTAAACTATTGGCCTTAATGACACATTTGACACTTCAAAGAACTTTATTTCAACAATCCAAGAAAGCTAGTCCCATGGCACTATAGCTTAACTAATTCAGAGTTGATTAAAGCCTCTAGAACTTTGCCAAAAAGAAGTAGAAGGCTGATGCTTATAGGGAACAGACAGTTTGATAATTAAAAGAAAAAACTTGTAGTTCCCAACCTGTAGGCATTTCTAGTAGTTGCTATTACTATTTGTTCAGCTACTCTTCTTTGATTGAAATACTTTTGGTTTGTCAATTTTATTTCCAGATGGTCGAAGTCAATTCTGTGACCTTCTGTAATGGCATGTAATGCAATTGCTGAAGTTTTTTTCCAATTTTTGTTTTTCGTTATCATCTGAAATTACCTTATCACAAAGTCTTTGATGTTCATCCAGTCGTTCTTTCAATGATCTTGAAGTCATGCCGACATAACTACAAGAAATGCCTGCAATAAGATAGATGCAGCACAACTCCATCCTGTCTGGACATCTCTGCTGAAAGAAAAATATGATATGACAAAAAAAAAGGCAATTTATAGAGTAAAAAACAAAAATCCTTTTTTTTTACGCCTCAACTTGCTATTACGTTGTAAATGTCATCAGTTCGGTTTGTTTTTCTTGATTTGAATTCTTAAGCATTTCGAGCTTCTTTGCACTGTTTTTACTCAAATTAAGGAGTGGCCAAGATTGGCAACTGCTAGTCGAAATATTTCCATAAAAATAAATCATTCATTGGAACTACAAGTTTTTTCTTTTAATTATGCAACTACCAACAGAGACAAGCATCTTAACAAACAGTTTGCCTGAGTTCTTAAAGACAGGAATAACAGAAGAAGATTTCCAACAAGTGGGAAAATAAGAAGCAGTGAGGTATTTACTGTACAGTTTAGTTTAGAGAGAACAGGAGCCAGTTCAGAAGCAAATTACATGATTACATACAGAGTTATTATACTGAATATACATACATAGTTATTACCCTAATTACACAGTTACATGACTAAATTACATACACAGTTATTATTACTAAATATACATACACATTTATTATACTAAATATATGTACACGGTTATTAGTATAATTACACATTTACATAATTATAAATGTTATCTTCAGTGGCTATACATATTTAAGTTGCTATCCTTGTTTTTTTATTTTTCTTAAATAAGGAAATTGATAGCTGAGAAGATTGTACTTCCAACAGGAATTGAACCTGTATCCCCTTTTCCATCAGTTTTCACTGTTTAAGAAAATAAAAAAAAACAGGGATAGCAACTGAAATACATGTACCCAGCAAAAATAATTTTTATCGCAATAAGAAATAATGGCAGATAAAAAAAAAATCTATTCAAAAAAACACGCAGTTATGCAAACAATACATACAAGCTATTATGTATAGATGTACACAATTAAAAAGTGTGTGCATATGTAACAGATTTTCTACTGTGGGTGGAATGTTTGATAAGTAATACACACACATGGAAGCTAACACAGATATATAGATTATAGTGAAATTATGTGTACATTCGTAGTAGACATTTCACTTTGACCTTGTAGCATGTCTCATTCATCCTTTCTCTCCTCTATTTCCCACACACCAACCCTTTGTAAGTTCTCTTTCTCTCTTGAAGAAAACAGGGTAAGAAAAGAGAGAAAATTAGCCATGACATTCAAGAAAAAAAAAAAGAATGCACTAGCATTAACATTCTTATTAGGCAATCATTGGTGTTTGATGGCAATGCATTCCTTAGTTAGACTGGCCCATCACTTCACCATTGCAGTAGTTGTCATTCCTGTCACACACATGTGTGTAATACCCTCTTCTTCTACCACTGTTATCTACACACACATGACTCCTCAATAAACATCAGAGCTATGCATCTTCTTAGACACAAACATTTTCTCTCTCATTTTGACTCCCCTCAATTATTTATCCCAATCTCCACAATTGTGACCCTTCCATCTACAGCAATCCCCATCCCAATGCCATACATCTGATAATCTACAGCAATGTTCCTATTAACACATCAGCAGGAAATACTGCTCACATAAGGTTAACTCTTTTTCATTGGTTTCTGCTGCCATTTATTTAAAGACATTATGTTCAAGTCCATGCTGGTCTTTCCATCCATCAGTGGTTTCTTGGTGACATAAACAAGAATTCAATTGCCATAGAAACTTTCAAGAATCCATCAAGCATATTCACTTCATTCATGTCTTTATCTATCTAATGCGAAAGCAAGCTCACTGTTGATAGCTATTTAAATTTGTTCATACCTATCTATCTTGGTCTCAGCTTATCTCTGTCAAAAAGAATTGGTAGAGGAAAAGGAATATTCCGCTCAAAAATTCTTAGCTAACATTAATAGAGCTAATTGGCTAAATTAAAACTCAAATATAATCGTATAAAAAAGAGGACTCCACATTACATGTGCAATATTCTTTTCCTTGTTTCCGGTTTAGGATTGGGATTCCGGTTCCTTCTAAAGTATACTTCAACTCTATACTTCTAACATGCGTAAACTCTGAAATTTTATTTACTATTTATTTAAATTTTTTCCCCCCTCAATAGGAGTAGGTAGGTTTACCTATCATCTGGTTCACACTCCTTTGCATTCTTTTGAACAGGAGTAGCGTTTAGGATTGGGTTTCCGATACCTTGTAAAGTCTTTTCCTTCTCTTTCACTTCCAGTAGCATCTTGCATCTTAGCGAGATTATTACCTTGCTTGGAGTGAACTGATTAAAAAAAAAATACAGGATTTATATAAAAATATACAATTATAAGACAGAGTCTTATGAGAAAGTATTAAAAACTATGTTGTCCATCTTGCCAAGGAATTTATCATGCAACAGGAATCATAAACAAGAATAAGGACAAAGGAAAGAAAAAGCCTCTTATCTGAATGTTACAGTATTTCACATGAGATAGTCATATGAAGCTGGTATCTCTCAATGTAAGGAAAGTGACATTGTCTAGCTTCCTTACCACTCTAGAACTGAATATGCTAGTTTTATTTTTCTGCTCGTGTGGAGTTGTCACATAACAATTTATATGTAAAGGCAAAATCTCCAGTTGCCTTGATCTATCCACTTCCCTTCTCCACATCCTTTCATTTTTCATTCCTATCTGCTCTCGCTCCAAATCTTCTGTAACCCCCTTGCCTTGATCGACCCACTGTCTTTCTCTTTCTCCACATCCTCTCCTTTACCACTCCTATCTGCTCTTCCTCCAACCCTTCTTTAACCCCTTGCGTGATAGTGGCCTCCAGCCTTGCTTGGGGTGATACACTTAAAAAAAAAAAAAAAAATATAATTATTTTCATATTTCTACATATGGAAGATATATTTAAATTTATCAGGCTAATACAAAATGGGAAAAAATGGAATGTAATGTCTTTCACCCCTTGAAAGAACTTCTTCATAAGTAAATTTGATTATATTTTTGATGTTGTTTAGTTTATTTAGAAGATGAGGCAATATTGTCTTGCTGTAGCATATTAATACAGCATCTTCTCAGCAAAATCCAAAAGAGGGGTCTGTAATATAATCACACCTGACTTGGCATCTCAACTGCAATCACTTCCCCACTACAATGATGTGGCTTCCCTCTGTCTTTTATATAAATATTTTCATAGCAATTGTTCTGATAAGCTTTTCTTCTTGGTACCTCAACCACATGAATTTAAGCATACTACTAGATTGGCAACTATGTCTCACTGTTTTACTGTTGGATTAGCTAGATATAACCATAAGTTCTATTCTAATAGTTTATTTTCTCACACTTCTCACCTGTGTAACTCTCTTTGAGTTTCTTGCTTTCCTGCCAACTACAATCTTCAAAAATTTAAATGCAATGACACTTAAAATCTTCTGTTTTCCTGAATTCTGTTCCATTATTGTCCTTTCTCCTCGCTAAGGTTTTCTCCTCCTCTTTCACTCCTTGTAACTCCTTTGCATCTTAGCGGCATTTTTGCCTTGCTTCGTTTGAAATGATTAAAAAAATAAAACTCTTCAGTTTATCGGATATATGTTGATTGTTTAAGTAAAATATTTTGAAAAAGACTAGTTTCTACAAATTCTTAGAAAAGACAAGTTCAAACACAGCTAACACACCCATTGGTAAGCCAAATTTCTGTCTAATACACAGAGGTATATGGGGGAGAGTGACTCCCAGTGACTATTACGGCTAATAATGCAAGACTCTTCGGTAAATCGAATTGAGTTCACTCAGTCACTGTGTGTTTATCTAAAAGTAAATACGCTTAAATTCACCTTCTTCTCTGCCGTGAGCCAACGGCTTCAGGGTAAAATTTCCGACTGACGCGAATTCAGCCGGTTTTCGATTCTAGCCAGAAGTAACCAGACGTCTAGCCACACTGATGAGCTGTGATACAGCAAAACAGTTTGTCTGTGGATGACAATATATATATATATATATATATGACATACTATTGATAAAATCATTATTAATCTGAAAAAGTTCCTTCTTGAAAAAAAATGCATTGTATAGAACTTTTTTTCATTTTGTCATTCAATTAACCTTCATTTTATATTTTGGGTCTCTTCTGGAAGTCGACATTCATGGCTCTCTACAACTTCCTATTCTTTGTAGTTCTAAGCAATATTTGTCCCCTAACTATCTTTCCCAGTTCCTTTTCTGCTATCCATTTACACAAGTTTCTTAGGTATATTACTCTGTTTCCCATCATATCTATAAAATGACTGGTAGATATGTGTAGAGTGAGATTTATACAAACAGGCAGAAATTTATGAATAGATGAATAGCTTGAGAATCCTATATTTCTTTGCACAGAAAATTGCTAATATCTTTTGAGAAGAGGTTAAGAGCAAAGTTAATTGCAGACACATCTGGGATGATGCGTGTTCTTTATTCAGAGTTCAATAATTCTCTTTGAAGTCAAATTAAACAACTATCAAAAATGTAAAATGTTTGAAAAATGCTTGGCAACTTAATTTGTATAAACTTTCAAATGACTTAAAGAGTTTAATTTAATTCTTATTTTTAGGATTTTCTCTCTCCTGGGTCATACTGGTAGTATGGATTCCCCTGACTCTTTCTCTCTAGTCTTCAAAGCCATCCATTGTGCCTGGCAGGGTCTTTTGGTTTGCATCCTGTATCTTCAGATAATTGTTGAATGCACATATTGAAAGGATGACCAACATTAGTGCGTCCATGTTTTGGTGTACAAAGAAGCACATCGCTGATCTGTGCATGCTTCTTTCTCCAGGAACGTCCTGCAAATTGTGTTCTTATTTCTCAGATGATCCATGAAATGGGAGGTAAATGGCAGTAAAGACTTTTTTTTTGTAGGGTGCTGTCTCCAGAATAGATTTACAGCTACACACAGTATCATCTAATATTTTTTAATGCTTTTGTTAATGTCCATAGTGAACCTCAATACAATCATACTTATGTCACAATGGCTTCTTTTTTTTTAATCATTTCATCTCAAACAAGGCAATAAAGCCACTAAGACACAAGAGGTTTCTGAGTGTGAAAGAATATGAAAAAAAGAAAAACATTATTAAGGAGAGAGAACAATAAAAGAACAGGAATTAAGAAGACAGAAAATAATGACTGACATTGCATTTAAATTTTTGAAGATCAAACTTGACTAGAAAGCAAGAAACCAGAACAGAGTTTCACAAACAAGAATTGTAAGAGAAGAAACTATTAGAATATATATTAGAATTAGCCATTTCAAGTGTAAAATGATGAGACCTAGCTGCCAACCTAGTATTGCACTTAAATTCATAAAGTCAAGGTACCAAAGAGGAAAGCTCATCAGAACAATTACCATGAAAATATTTATAGAAAAAGCACAGAGAAGTTATGTTACAATGGGGGAAAGTAACTGAAGCCGAGATGCAAGCTTAGGACCAGTAACTTTGCAGATTCTTTTGGGGATTTTATCAAGAATCTGTAAATACATAGTAGAAGCACTAGAATGGGTGTGGTGGCAATATTCAATGCATGGATGAACGTAGACTTATAAATGTGTAAGATAGATTCTGGTATGAAAAATTGTCTTGCATGACACATTGAAGCAACTTTTCTAGCAGGCAGCTGACTTAGCAATGGATTCAATATAATCTTTCCACTTCATGTTAGCAGATGTTAGTCCAAGAAGATGCAATAAGTCACTTTCTTGGTGTTTAGCATCAGCCATGTTGGTTGAAGGCAAAAAAGGTTCTTTAAAACAATTAAAAGAGATCATCTTTGTTTTGGGGGTGTTAAAGTTAACAAGCCATTTCCCAGTTAACAACAGTCATTTTTTAGATCAGCTGCCAATTTAACCTTATCAAATCACTCAGAGTTACCATTATCATTAGCATAGATATTGAGTTGAGAACTAATGACATTAGGAAAGCTGTTGATGAAAATTAGGAACAATGTAGATCCAAGGATAGAGTGCTGTCTTGGAAGAAGTCTCTTCATGCTGATGGGTAAATTTGATTTCCAGATTGTTGATACCTCTCCTGTGCAGCCCATGCTATTTCGGTGGTAATGGTGATATTAACCATTTCCTTGTGAGGAAACATTTGATATTCATTGACTAAGCCACCAGAGAAGCTTTTGATTGAAGTTTATAAAATCTCTTAAAACAATTTTTTAGGAAAATAGTTTTCTCAAGAAACTGTTATAACCCTTTTTCAGGATTGGTGGTGAGGGGATTCCTTCTTTGTCTTATGTTTGAGGCAGTGTAGGATGTGAGCATTTTGATTATCTCATTATTCTTTCTTTGAGTTACATGTACTATTTGTTTTAGCTATTGCTGCTGTTGAAAGTCCTCAAGTGATGTAATTTCTGTTATCTGGTACACTTCTTGGTTGTGATTCTGTAGTGCCAGTCCACAAGGTTAGAAGAAGGATGATCTTTGCTGAAAGCTGCATTCTACACTTGATTTGAGCCAATTTTAATCATCGATCTGAGAAAGCACTTGTATACAGCTGACAGTTTAGATATTTCAGAACGAGTTTAGTGCTGTGCATGACATCTATATGAACACCTTAGTCCAACTGTTTAAGAACATTACTAGTTTTTTTGGCTAATGTTTTGGTTTTGTAGCATCTTGTGTTGTTGGGTGAAACTATCCCAAGTGCAGCCTATTCTATGTTTTGTGACTCAACAAACACTCATTGCCACTTTTGTGATACCAACAAATATTCATTGTCACTTTTGTAATGCTCGTTGTAGTAGAGACTTTATAATTGCAGATACAACTATAGTACGCCGTTGAACAATGCTGGTGTCAAACGCCTTTGAATATCACTTGCTCTAATAGCACTTCCTTGATAATACTTGCTCGAATAGTAATCCGTATAGTGAAATAGTATAGTGAATAGAGTAGAGGATAGCGGTCTGTATAGTAATAGAGGATAGAAGAGAAGTGCGATCTGAATAGTAATCAGTACAGACTAGAATGACTATCAAGTAGACGTCATGTTACTTTCTATTTATGTGTTTCCTCTATGGTCACATGATTCAATAATGGGATCACCTGTGTTTGCTCACTGGCAATCTATGTTCAAACTCAAGTGTCAGCAGCAACACTTTATTCCTATATAACACTATGTTAAAATTTCCTCATCTTCTATATCAAATTTATTAGGCAAATGAATGACAAAATGGAAAAATATTATGTCTGACATGTTTCGTCCTCTAGAAGGACTCCATGTTTTTGCTGATGTAATTATATATGCATAGGAAGTGGAGCAGAGATATAAAAATGCATATGTCAGTTATAATTATGAACTTATAGAAAACTCTGAAGATGTCAGAATTCTGAAATTTTAAATCAATTTTTTAGACATGTCTGGGCATGTAATCTAGCCAATTTCATTAAATTTCTTTGTACTGTTTTTGTTTTATTACTTTTATTATTAAGTATACCACATTGTGTCAAGAAAGGTGAAATGTTGTAAGAACCTGGATGTAAATTTATAGTGGATGATCTACTGATCAAAGCACTTTCTATATGCTTTTGCCTTAATAAATTGAATTAAAGTGAATGACTAATGGATTGAGTGTGCTGTTCTGTAAAAGATCTCTTTAATATTCATATAATCTTTTATTTGAATTTCTGGAGGCTTTTCCTATGTATTCCTTGTGACAATCATTACAGGTGACTGAGTAAATTCCGCCCTCAAGTTTTAGCTTATTATAATTTTGTTTTGTATTAATTAAAGTCTTTTATTGTTTTGAAAGTAGTCATAACACATTTTATATTACGCAGGGATAAATTCTTTACAATTGTAGTTATGATAGTGTTGGTGGATAGAGTAATATATTTTAATTTGTTGGATTTTCTAGAATGGTTAATTCTATTTTTTTAATATTTGATGAGTCTTCTGTATCACATTGAATATGAAATAATTAAGTTTTTAGAGGAGCTTCAATGTATTTCTCACCATCTTGTAAATATTCAGAGCTACAAATTCTGAGTGCAATTAAATAATATCTCATAATTATTCTGAATTTTATTTTGTTGTTTTGGTGAGAATAGAAATTTATGAGGTAATTTTTATTAGTTGATTTGTGATGGACAATTAATTTTAGGTCATTATCACTACAGTTTGGCTTGATATCAAGGAAAGGTAATGTGCTGTTTGTTTCTTATTTGTAAGTAAATTCTATCATATGTTTGACTTTGTTTAGTTCATATACAAGAGCAGATTGTTTATATTAATGGAGTATCATCAATATATCAGAAATATATTGATTGTTTAGATAAAATACTTTGGAAAGGACCAGATTCAAGAAACTCCAATAAAAGACAAGCCAAAACACCACTACGAGGTGAATCCATCAGTAATCTGAATTTTTTATAAAAATTATTGTTAAAAGTGAAATAGCATTGGTTTGTGATTAGATGGTAAATTTTTATGATTTTAGCAATTGTAGGGAGAGGTCTATTTTTCATTGTATTAGATACTCTTCTTTTTTTTTTAAATTTAAGCATTTGTTAACAGGGATGTTGGTTTTAAGAGTTTTAACATTTGAACTAGCCATGAGTTTGTCATATTTATTTCTCTTAGCTATTTTGATCAGGTTGCCTGAAATTTTAATATGCAATGGGCTGATTGTCCTAAGAAACAGTGTTAAAATCTTTGTTATGGCTTTTGCTAGTTTGTGGGAGGGGGACACTACCAGTCCTGATATAATGAAGCACACTGGAGTACCTACTTTGTGGGTTCCAATTACTGTAAACTTAAATTTTTCCTGATAATATAAAAAAATAAGTGAGCTGTCTATTTCAAACACAAGTATGCACTAAAAATAACATTTGAAGTAATATGGTTGTATTAAAAATAAAATCCATTAATTTCCTTATATATATATATATATATATATATATATATATATATATATATATATATATACAAATACATATGTATGTTTTTTTCTGTGTGTGCAACAGAGAAAATGTCTGCCGTTTTCATTTTAAACTGATTTTCTGGAGAAGATCCAAAATTAAAGTGTTGCGTGCTGCCAAATGTTTTTTGTCTAATTGTTTAAACTGTTCCTCTGCTGTTTCACAATGTCATTCATGATTCTGCCTTGTAGCAATTGTAGTTTGTGTGCTTAAATTCACTTGTTCAGCTGTAACAGATTAGCTGCAAAATCACAAACAGAAAAAGGACTGAGATTGAAATAAAGGATAAATATGTGTTCTTCAATAATTAAAAGGAAACTTATTTGTAATTAGGAATATATTTCTTAGCTTATGTGTATGTGTTCATTTCACTCATTGTTCATCTCTGTATACTGATCTTAATTGTTAGTATCTGTTTACATTTCTCCCTCTCCCCCTATCTATCTATCTATTTATCTATCTATATAATGTATCTTGTTCATATCTATCTATTTATTACAACCTATTCCTATGGATCTATCTATATATATGTATCTATATATACTGCAACCTGTTCATATCTATCTATCTATCTAACTAATGTATCTTGTTCATATCTATCATTCTATTTATTACAACCTATTCATATCGATCTATATATATATATATATATATATATATATATATACTGCAACCTGTTGATATCTATCTATCTAACTAATGTAACTTGTTCATATCTATCATTCTATCTATTTATTACAACCTATTCATATCGATCTATCTATCTATATACATACATATATATATATATATATATATATATATACTGTAACCTGTATCTATCTATCTATCACAACCTGGTCATACCTATCTGTAAATATATATATATTGCAACCTGTTCATATCTTTCTATCTATATATCTATCTCAACCTGTCTATATCTATCTATCTATCTATCTATCTATCTACCTCAACCTGTCTATATATATATATATACATATATATATATACATATATATATATATATATATATATACATATATATATATATATATATACATATATATATATATATACATATATATATATATATATATATATATATATATATATATACAAATAAAGAGAAAGAACAGTCAGATTAAGAATCCACAGTTCTTTAGCAATTACTTTTTTAAAAAAGTGCTCAATACAACATAGAGCATAATATTTTAATAATTTTATTTAAAAAATATTTTACATCACAACATGGAAATTTCTATGTTTCGGAACTTTAAATTTGTTCCATTATCAACTGATGTTAGGTAACTTTTGATGGAAATAATTTGCTTTTGAAAACAGAATGGTATTTTAGTGAAGGGTTTAAGAAACAGGGGGGAAACAAGATTTCAATATTTTATGGGTATGTCCTGTTTGACCAATCAAAAGACAAGTCTATGCTAAAGCTTAAAAATGAAAAATATAGGTTAGAAATTTGGGGGGGGTATTCATACTCATCTAGATGAACTGTCATTTTTAAATGTGTCACCATTACTTCCGGTTAATAAATGTAATTTTAAGATACAATGAAATAATCAGAGATATATGAATATATATTTAACTATATGTTAAGTTTAGGATATTATTTTTAGGAAACGTAATAATATGCAAAAATAATGATGTATTAAAACAGCGGAATGAACTAACTGTAATATGTAGGTGTTGTACAATGTTTACGCTAATATATATAGTTAACTGAATTTTTCATAAAAAAATCTATGCTTTCCAATTATATATCCATTATTTTATTATATATAATGGTACATATAATATTTAATTCCTTGATTTTTAATTTTAATATTACACTGTCTTATGGCCTATTGAATATAATAAGTATTGTATTTTAGAATCAAAATAATATAATATATATAAAAATGATTTAATTATACTAGTAAGTCCCTTTAAGATAGTTCTAAAGTATATACAAAAATAATTAAAAAAAACAAAACAATATGCTAAACTTAACATATTGTGTTACATATATATATATATATATATATATATATATATATATATATATATATATATATATATATATATGATTATTTCATTGTATCTTAAAATTATATTTATTAACTGGAAGTAATGGTAACACGTTTAAAAATGACAGTTCATCTAGATGAGTATGAATACCCCCCCCCCAAATTTCTAACCTATATTTTTCATTTTTAAGCTTTAGCATAGGCCTGTCTTTTGATTGGTCAAACAGGACATACCCATAAAATATTGAAATCTTGTTTCCCCCCTGTTTCTTAAACCCTTCACTAAAATACCATTCTGTTTTCAAAAGCAAATCATTTCCATCAAAAGTTACCTAACATCAGTTGATAATGGAACAAATTTAAAGTTCCGAAACAGAAATTTCCGTGTCGTGATGGAAAATATTTTTAAATAAAAATATTATTCATATATATATATATATATATATATATATATATATATATATATATATATATATATATATATATATAAACTTTTCTTTACCAATGCATTTTGTCCTTTGAGGTACTTTATTAAGGTAAAACACATTTACCTTGGTAAAGTTCTTCAAGATGAAACACATTAGTAAAAAAATGTTTTCTTTTGTCTTTTACTCATATTGTCTTCATAGATATATTTTATATATCTGAATTTTGACACATATATACATATTAATCTTAATTTTTTCCATCTATCTATATCTATTTGGGAGATTATAACAACAGAATTTTCATAGTTCTAACTGTACATATGTGTACTGATAAAACATTAAGTCTCTACATGGTATAAATATCATATCAGCTTTTCAATCAAGTTTTATATGTTAGCCTATTTGTACTTATGTCAGTTTCTTAATCCTTTTACTGTTCAGGGCATTTATCCAGTTTGTTCTTGTGATATTTATAGATCTAATTTGATCTCTCACACACACACACATGCACATGCACACACACTCAGACATAAACACACACACATCTTTATAGCTAAGTGTCACTTGAAATGATCCAACTAACATATAGCTATGCTTGAGAAATATCTTGAATATGATATATTGGAAGTATATAAGTCTATGGCAAAATTTTCTAAGATCTATAACAGACAGGAAAGTGTGAAGAGCCATGATCACCAATATCCTGAAAGAGATATGACACAAAGAATAAATTTAATTTTAAAACATTATGGTATTTTTATTGTCTCAGTTATCATCAAGAACTGGGTGTTAGCAGTATAGAAACAAATTTTGACTAAATCCTGGCATTTTTAGATTGCTGGAGTTGGAATCAGTTCAAAGTGACATCATATGTTAGATGGAAAAGCATTTATTGAATATTTATATTTGTTTTGTTTTTTTTTGTATGTGCATGAAATATATCATGTATATTAAATATTTTATATATGTTATTATCTTATATGTGTGTGCATAATGAGGAGAGAAGGCTTGGATAACTTAACACTTACAAGGCATATCAAATGCAAAGGAAGCAGAGAAAAGCATTAGAAAACCTTCTTGACAAGTTTGAGCAAATGGTTAGATGTACCACAAAGACAAAGAAAAACAAGTATTACTGAGAGAGCAACAAAAAACAGGAAGCTGTGGAGTCTTGTTTTGAATTCAGGGTTATGCTTCTCCTAGACTGATAGCTGACCAAAGCTAGAGAGACTAGTCTGCCTTGCTGTGGGTGCTGAGATAGATTCATACCTTTCCAAGGATATGTGTTTGAAAGTTAACGCTATGACCTCAGTTGGAATTTGAAGTTGACACATGTCAATAAGCACTATGTCATACACATATACTCCAGTTTCGATACTCATTAAAGGTAACAGCATACAGCAATTAGTTAATTATTTTAAGCTGTTTCCTCATTTTTTTACATACTAACTCACCCTTCTATTTCTTGACACATAGTTATAGATTTTTGGATATATATATATATATATATATATATACATATATATATATATATATATATATATATATATATATATATATAGCATAATGAGAAGCCACGTATACCTTCTTGATATGTATATAATATGGAGAAAACAACTGAAAAGTTGCAAATTAAAAGAAAAAAATTTTAAACAACATCTAAAATATTATCGTTAGATTTATGTTAGAAATATTCAAACACAGTTGCATTCCACATCACGTGACGTCCACAGGTGTTCATAGGTAGTGAAAGAGAATAAAACTTTAGTGAGGAAATGTAAGGGAAAGAACAATAAAGGAACAGGATTCAAAAAGACAGAAGATGGTGGCTGATATTACATTTAAATTTTTGAAGATTGTAGTTGTCAGGGATGCAAGAAATTGGAAGAGTGTTCCACAGGTGAGAAGTGCAAGAAAAGAAACTATTAGAATAGAATTGATGGTTGCATCTAGGTAATTCAACAATAAAATGGTGAGACTTAGTTGCCAAATTAGGAGCATATTTAAGTTCATAATTACATTAATCTACATTTACTCACTTTCATTTATTAGGCAACAAATTACATCATTTAGTGGCCTCCATAGATTACCTTTCCTCACACAGCTTTAAGAATATATTAGAGCATTATTAAATTTAAAATTTGAAAACTTAATATTTTTCTTCCACTTTACTTCTGTGTATAAATACAAGTTACAAAATAAAATTTCCATATTTGCCATGGTTTTTCAGGGGTTGACATGCATTAGTAAAGAAAAGTTTTCCTTTTGTCTTTAATATATATATACTTGTATACAAGTTTGGTTCAAGATCAACAAATTTTAAGGATTTTTTAATTTTTTCTATATTTCAAACCATTTTTTGATTTCTGGTGAAAGTTAAAATATAAATTATTCTATGTTTCAGTATTTTCAGCTTTCATAAGCCATTATCAAATTGTTTTTGGTTTTGTGCTATGTACTTGACATTTATTCAATAATAGTTCATTTAAATCACATATCATTAATCAACACAAAAATAAAGCATGAGAAATCTGACAAATCCTTACCGGTAACACAAAAATACAGTATTACATAAAATGTAAAAACAATTACAAATGTTAGAAGCATTATGCCTAAAAAACAAACAACCCAACATCAATAAAATTTGATCAAATTTAGCAACAAACATACTAAGTAAATTTCATTAGAAAAAAAAAACAATATGAACTGTCATGTGAAGATGCGATACGAGGGGGGACCCAAAAGTAACCAGAATTGTGTCATGTAATTTTATTCATTTATTGTTGCATGTTTATATTCTTATCACCTTCAAAGTATTCTCCATTTGAAGCAATGCACCGGTCCAGACGTGTTTTCCACTATTCAAAGCAGTCCTGGAACTCTTGTAAAGTTATGTTTTTTAATGACTCCGTCGTTTTCTTCTTAACATCTTCCGCATCTGCAAAACGTTTTCCTTTGAAGACTTACTTCATTCGGGGGAACAAAAAAAGTCGCAGGGGGCAAGTAGGGTGAATAGGGAGGGTGGGGAAGTGGGGTCATGCCATTCTTGGTCAGAAACTGTCTCACACTCAAGGCGGTGTGCGCTAGTGCATTGTCGTGATGCAACCACCACTAACCACTTTTGCCACAGTTTCAGGGCGTTTTCGTCTCACCTTGTCTCGCAAATGCTTCAGGATTTCAAAGTAAAAAGCCTGGTTAACAGTTTGACCAGGAGGAACAAATTCTTTGTGAAGAATTCCTCTCACATCAAACAAATCGGCATCGTCTTGACATTTGACTTCACTTGACGTGCTTTTTGGGGTTGTGGTGACATTGGATGATTCCACTGACTTGATTGCTTCTTCATTTCTGGGTCGTAGCCATAGCACCAGCTTTTGTCACCAGTGATGACCCATGAAAAAGGTCTGGATCAACTTCCAACTGTTCTTTCAGTTTATGACAAGCATCCTTTCAGCCATGGTAAAAAATAGATGAAAAGACGAGAATCACTTCAAAACAAATGTGAACCATGGAGTTGTACGTCTTCCCACAATGGCACCAGTTAGCATACTGATGCCTGGGCGAGCCTCAAGTGGCATCTAATGGTGGAAGCCTGAACTACTACGGGTTTGTCACACAGAAAACAATTCCGGTTACTTTTGGGTCCCCCCCTCGTACTTTAAAAACAGGTATGGAGATACAAAATCTGAAAAACAAGAAAATCAACTTAGCATTGGACTAGGATCAACGTGTAGTATCTGTTCTCATCTGTAATGGTGATATTATCCATTTCCTTACATGGAAAATTTGGCACTCATTGACCATGCAGCCAGTGCTACTTAAGTTATGCTGTTCTTTACTCCCTGGCCATTCAGCTGGAATCTAAATGTAGTGTCTGTTCCCTTCATCTATAATGGTAATATTAGCCATTTCCTTACAGAGAAACATTCAGCATTCATTGCCAGTGTGACTGTCAGTTGAAATAAAAAAATATTTAATTATGGCTGATGGAAGTAAAAAGTATGCAAACATTGGACAATTTATATTTAAATATGTGAGATAATGATATATATATTTATATATCAGGAACAATATTGGGGAAAAAATGAATGACAAAATGGAAAAAAGTTTTCTTGTGATACATTTTGCCCTTTAGGACTTCATCAGACTAAATTTGTTATATAAGTGTGACTATACATGTGCACGAATGAGAGATGCTGGGAATTTTAAATTTTCTTGTTTTTTGATCTGTCTTGATTCCATTTAGATTCTTTTTCCTTTTCTTTCTGTCACTTTTGTTAGTAGATATCCTACAAAGTGATAATAAAAGTTCTGCCAGGAATGGTGAAACGTTTAAAGAGCCTGGGCACAAATTTACTGTGGATGACCTTGTGATCAAGGCACTCTTTAGACATTTTCATTGTAGTGAATTGTTTTCTCATTTGATCAGGGTAGCATTTTTTATGTCAAAATTATGGCCAGTCTTGTTACAGTGGGCAAACAACACATTTGATGTATTGTAAAATATCTCACTGGAAACCAGGAAAATTGTTTGAAATATAGAAGAAATAAATTTAAAAATTCTTATAAAAGAACTTTCATTGGTCTTTGATCAAACAGGTACAAAAAAAAAACTGTTGCCCAAATACACACAATTTTAATTACATCTAAAGAATTAATGGATTTTATTTTTAAAATCAATTTAATTTTATTACTTCAAATATTATTTTTAGTATATACTTGTATCTGAGTAGTCACTCAATTTATTAGTATTTATTTCATCTTCTGGCTTGTGTACTTCAGAAAACTTGGAGGGCACATTTCCTTTATTAAGTTTTCTCAAGTATACAGGCTACTAAACAAAATAAATATTAAAATAAACAGAGAATCTACTCAAATATGGGTATCCACTAAAAATAATATTTGAAGTAATAAAAATATTAAAGTAGTCACGACTTACAGTGAGATATTCTCTAAGAATCTAAGCGATATAAAAATTGCCCTGAGAAATTTTTTTAAGTATTTAAGCTTCAATTAAATGAAGTAAAATCTTGAGTCTATTGCAATTCAGATGTTGGCCAGAAATTTTATGTATTTTATTGAACTGCTTTAAAGTCTATAAGGAGAGGAAGCCAATATTTTATATCCTATCATTAAGAAAAAAATTTCTGCTATGAAAACAATAGGATTAATACAAATATAAAATTTATCACTTAATTGATTGATGTTATATTCAGCACCCCAACTCCAGAGTTTCATGGACAAACCTTTTTGGATAAAAAAATAGATACAGACCAACCTTTTAGATAAAAAAATATAATGTTTTCAAGCCTAATAACAGTTGTTCTCATATTTTTTTTCTATTGGAATAACTCTTGCCTCGAATAATGAGTATAATGTGACTTTTTCATTTGGGATATGTTGTAATGTAAGCAAAGAACATGTTGAAATTGGGGGGAAACATTTAACCAATGACTCTCCCACTAACTACAGGGGTAATAGGCAGAAAGAGAGGAAAGAAACAGGAGGTAACAAAAATAACACTGCTTTGGAAAACCACAGCAACTTTAGGAACAAAATGCCCATGGGATCGATTTCACAAGACACTCTGTCTTGCTAACTGCTGATTTTCCCATTGCTTTTATTACAAAGACCCAGATCTTGATCAGTTGCAGAGAGGCTCATATCTAGACATGCCAAACTGTCCTGCTGCTAAAGAGGGAAAATCCAGATGCAATTGGTATTGACAAACATCTCCACACACGTTTTTTGCATTGTACCAACGTATATTCACCACAGTATGTAAGCCGATAAAAATAAGAAATATTGAGAAAGAGTTAACAAAAGCCATTAAAAGACACTAGCACTAAAATTTGATATGTTAAAATTGTTATTTCTCTCTCTCTGTATTGTGTTTTATATCAAGCTATCAATCAAGAGAGGGGAATAGAAAATGGTAGTAGTTGTGCTTCTTGTCTGGAACTGTGACATGTAATGATACTTGAAAGTAAAAATGTGAAAAAAATAAATAAATAATGGAAACAACATGTTGATCCAAACTGGTGACTTAAGCCTAAATCCTGAAAACCCATTACCATTATAGGAATTAAATCCTATATATATTTTTCAACCAATAAAATCCCATTAAAAAGTTTTGTTTGATAAATAATAATTATTATGGCAAATACTGCCAAAATACTTGTGGACGTAATTGTAAACCTACCATTTAGAAAATAACAATAATAACTCCTCTCACCACTCCTGCAAATTTGAGAAAAAGATTTTTACAAGCCAGTGTGAAATTATTTTCTAACTAATGAAAACCTTGTATTCAAAAACTTCACAACTCTATGTGAAATTAGATTTTGGATCCCCTTACAGATATATAAATAGAAGACTACTGCTTCTTGTGGTTCAAAACAATTTTGGATGCCAGTTTGATCTACATGTACATATACACACATGCACCCAGTGAAACAATGGAAGAGATGACAGTCAGCAACTGCCAACTAAGGCCTTGTCCACACACAATAGAATGGATTAACCAGAAGCCACTAACTAAGCCTTTGTCTACAAACTCACAAATACATTAAGCTGACCATCATTAAGTAAGTCAGTCCACACATTTCATACCACTCTAAGAACATTTAATTACTTTATAAAACAAACTTCACTGCAAGGAAGACTGAACATCTTATTGTCATTGTATGTTTCTGAAAAGAATATATAAATGTTATTTCAACTGACATTCTGCTTCTACTCTTCCTCTGGAAAATAACTTTTTATATGTTTCATTTAAAAGATGTGTTTTTGTTGTTAAATGTCTGGAATCCTGACATTCAGATAGCAACAAAAACCTGGACAGACATTTCCCAACACCATAACCCACTCCTAACAATGGTGCTGATTGAGCATATTGGTCAAATATGAAACCCATATTCAATAGTATTAATCAGAAATTAAACAAAAACATTATTATCATTATTATTAGTATAAATAAGGTAATCAGATTTACAGATAGGAATTCAAGTTCACTCCAGACATCAAATGGAACTTAAAATATATATATATATATATATATATATATATATTCTCTTTTAGGCATGTCTGATTGAATAAATTACAGACATTATGTCTGCTAATTTTTAACAAAATCCGTTCATACTCACAAATAACCTTCCGTGTATTGATGTTGAAGTATGCAGGAAATGTGCTATAGTTGTTTAAATTTCTTTTATTTTCATTTCCCAAGTACTTTTGACAACACAACTATCTTACACCATGAAAACAACAAAATTAGATTACAAATCTTTGAAGCAATTTATATTGAAAAGTTAAAGCCGGCACTGAACAGAATCAACTATGAATACTGCAGTAATGTACTGAAATACCTGTAAAGGAACAGTTTTTTTATGCTTTAATGTGTGCGTGACCATGACATTATAACCTAGAGAGAAAAAATTCCATAATGGATAATTTTTCATGTTCTAATTTGCATTTAAATGTAGGTATCACAGATGAAAATTTCAAACAGTTACTAGGTGTTATCTGATTGCATCTTCTTAATCTACATGATTAAAGAAACTTAGCAGTTTTTATTTCATCAAAATATCTCAAACCGTTTAATTTTGGCAGATTTATTTTTATTTTTAGACATGTGCTCGACAGTTTTTGTCTATTATGAATTAGGACAAAATACCATATTTAGACTCCTATATTTTAAAAAGCAATTAAGAACACCATAACAGTTAAAATTATACTAGCTTGTTAGGTACATAACAAAGAAATTAATAATAAAATTACAGATAGTATCACTGCATATTTCTTAAATAAATTCAGTCTGAATATGTAAATTTTATAAATCAAAACTTCTGCAACGATGTGCAAACAACTCATAACCTGAGGTTTGACATTTCATAAAACTGGAAATATGACTCACATTCATCCCAAATTTCAAATATCACATTATGACTATACCAGTAGCATGCTTATTTTTTGGGGGAATGATAGAATGGATATATTTTGGATTATTCCACTTCAAAATTGAAAAAAATTGCTTTTTAACCTTTTGTCACAAGGTATTTGAAAGGCCAATTTTAGACTTGCTTGAATTGTGTCATAAAATGAATACTTCTTACACTAGAAACACCAAATTTCATATCTAGCCATTTCTGAGGGTGCTCTTTCCATTTATCATGGTTAAAATGACCTAAAATCACATATTAGAATGTATATGGAGCAGCTGCTGAATAAGTACACTCCTGACTCAACATGTACAATTTCTGGACTGTAGAGTGAGAGAAGCTTAACACACGCCAAGCAATACCCACTAATGATTACTAATAATCCGTATGAAATAAATATTACTAAGAAATAATATTAAATTAAGAAAATGAATATTAAATCATAAATTTGTATCTAGATGGCAATAAATCATAACTAAAATCCATTCATTAGATAATTTAAAAAGTAAGAAAATTGTTTGAAGGGGTAACTTTAAATAAAATGTTACTTGGTAACTGAAATGCTGATAATTATTGTGAGAATACTGCAAAAACATAAAAGACATTCTAGAATTTTTTTGTAGAATGTTTTTTATCTCATTCTTTGAATATGAACATTTTTCGATCAATAAATCCTACGTTTTTTTTTGTGATTTGAGTCTGAGCGTAAAGTAAAAAAATAGATTTTTTTTTGTTTCATATTTTTTATGACAAAAACGGTTTTTAAATCCCATTTACATTTTACATATCATAGAAAATTAATATTTAAAACAAATTCTTAGCAATTTCCTTGAAAATTTCGTCCATAGAAAACATGCTGGTCGATTCTTTTGTGTCCGTGTTGACGCTGTGTATTGAGTCTCGCGTGGAGGTGAAATGATGACCGAGTGAGTCACACATGGTTACACATAATCGCATACGCACAAAATGGAGCTATCGTTTCATATTTGATTTTGATTTAATTTCATAGATTATTAAATGAGCATTTTAATTATATATTTTATGTGTTTTTACTTTTACAAGAAGCATTTGAATTTTATAATCAAACTTTTCATTTGAATTGTTTACAAACTTCTTATTAAAATTAAAAAATATAAAATATATAAAAATGAAGCTTAGAATGGTAACTTTCAAACTAACGTATTACCAAATTGTAATAAACCCTGCAGATTGCGCATTTTACAAAATCTGAGAAAGTCTAAACTGCCGTCAGTGAAAAAAAATGGCCAAAATTTTGCGAAATCACTAAAATGTCTCTATTTTCAAACTGTAATGTTCATCGCACACTGTAATACATATAAAAATAAATAAGATAGAAACAAATTTCATGAAATCAGCTTTTATTTGGTATGCATTATGTTTTTATGGAGATATTGAATGAAATAACACAGCGAGTTGAATATATGCATTTTTTAGTGTTTAGTTTAAGAATTTCATCGGCTGTAAGCTGAGTGTTGGGATACCTATTAAAAGCATAAAGAAAAAATTGTGGTAATGGATAACAATGCACAACTTTGTATAAATACTTATATTAATGAACAACATATAGTTTTGTATTACTTGCCCCCCTGAAGATGATCTTGGAAGAAGATTGAAAGTAGTTGGGAAATGAAAATAAAAGAAATTTAAACAGCTATAGTACATTTCTCTCATCCTTCAACATCAATACACGGAAGGTTATTTGTGAGTATGAACAGATTTTGCTAAAAATTAGCAGACATAATGTCTGCAATTTATTCAATCAGACATGCCTAAAAGAGAATTTGCTACCTAAATACACAAATTTTAAAATATATATATATATATATATATATATATATATATATATATATATATGATCCATTGCTAAAGATGCTGGAAGGATGGTTCCTTGTACACTAGAAAGTACTTGATTCCTTCTGCTATAAGAGGAACAAAAATGTAGTAGTCACACCTGGGTTGAGGCTGTTTCTTTGTGGATGCTTCCCCACTCACTACAATTTTAACCATTAGCATGCTGCATTATTAATATTACTTCCCTTTCCACTGCATTCTTTTTCAAGGCCTCTCAATTAATTGCAGTATCCTTATTGATACTTTCACTCAAAGTTGTTTTTCTGTTACCATAGCAGGATATGACAACACAGCTATGAAATTCAAACACACAATTGTTCAGGGATCATAGTCACCTTCAGTGGCAGGATAAACATTTTGTACAGCAGATGAAATTACACATATAGATTGATAAAAGTTAACCTGTTCAAGTCTAATGTCAACCATTATCAACATACAACAACCTCATTTGGTAAATAATGAATAACAGTAAAAGAATAAAAAGGAAGAGGAAGAAATTCATACAAATGTATTAAGCTGTTATGAAAAAAATGCCAATTTTAAAAAATTATTACCAGATAAAAATAAGCTGGCTAGTCTTGAAGTCTAAAATACTTCTCTGAAGATTAACATCTGGGATTAAGCTGATTTGTTGCTTTCTATTTTTCAATATGCCTTGCATGTGTTAGTTTCTCATCACGTAATTATTGAGAAACAAAATGCCAAAAATCAATAAAATTTTGAAAATACCAAATTAAATTGTTTTCAATCATCATTTTAACTTTTATTCCTATCCTTGATCCACTTATTTGATTTTTTTTGTTTAAAAAGCTTTGTGTTTTGTTCTTCTTCATCTTCTCCTCCTTCAGAACCTTAGCGATCATGAATCTCCACAATTTCCTGTCCTTTGTAGCTCTTATTAAATTTTGTCTTTTTGTTATCTCTCCTAAACTCTGTTCTGCCATCCATTTACTTGAGCTTGTTTTGTAGGTTAAGCCTTGTTTTCCTCTATCCCTTCAATCTGTTTTGTTAGTATCAAATTTTCCAAGCCCACTTTCCTCATTATTTAGTCTAGAAATTTCAACTACTAGAATTTTTGCAACATGCTGATGTGTGTTGAAATCCTCACAATATTCAGTATTGTTGAAGTTATTGCTAACATTTTTGTCAAAATTTACAACCTCTATGTTTCATTCAATTTCATAAACAAATCAATAAAATTTGAATAAGCTGATTTGTTTGGAAAAATACTATGCAAAACCTTACTTTGCAGTTTTTACACCCCTTAGTAAAAGCAACTGTACTTTTTACCCCCTTACATGTTTGCACTTCTCCCTAAAATTTGGTTTCGATCAGTCAAGTGTATGTCTATTTTAGTCACAGAATTTTAATATAGTAATTTTTCTGATGTTATGTGTAAGTGTTTTGTTTCCATCTTCTCTAAAACTTTGTTGTTGCTCATATGCTCATTCCATGGTATTATCAGCATTGTTCTGTAGAACTACATTTCTGTTTCTTCAAGTCTCTTCTCCTTCCCCCCCCCCGTGCAGAGATTGTGCAGCATTCACTGTCATATAGGATGACTGATATATTCAACAGTTTAATAATCTTTTCTTTGTTTCTAATGAAATCTTCCTGTTCCTTAATACTTTTCTTAGCTTAAAGAAGGCATTTTTTGCTGTCCCTATGTGCTCTTCGATTTCAGTGTTGCATTTTTAGTACTCTGTTAAAACACTTCCCAAATATTTCAATTTTTGAACTTTTTTGATTTTGGTAGCACCAATTTGTAATTTGCATGTTTGGCTCTTCCTTTTGCTAACAACCATGAATTCCCTCTTCTAGCAATTGATGTTTAATCATTTCTTCCCCCTTTCCTTCATGACCTTCTGTAAGAGTTCTTGTAGTTTTCTTTCTATGTCTGCTATCAACACTGTGTCATCTGCATGTTGTTAAGACTGTGGCTGCCAAAAATAAATCCTAGTAGGACTTCTAATTCTCTAAGAATCTCTTCACTGTACAGTTTGAATAAGTCTGGCGAGAAGACACATCCTTGTCTTACACTCCTTTCTATTTTGTATATTTAGTGAATTCATTTTATATTTGTATGCAGGCGGTTTGCTGCTAGTTTGGGTTCTGGATTATTCTAATATTTTTCCCAAATATGTCACTGTGAAAATAAATAAAAATCAGCCAAAAATAAATGATAAAAAGACAAAAGGTCTCCTCTAAACTTTGTTCCACCATCCATTTATTCAAGCTTGCTAGTTAGGTTACACCCTTGTGCAAATTAATTGAAACAACTGCTTTAGTTTTCTTTCTTTCACCATACAGTCAGTTTTAGATCCACTGAAGTAACAGGGTACAATCGATTTCTATTTTTTCCTCAGATTAGGTCATTTGCAATGGTGTGCAGTAATATGAATCTATTTTTGGGGTGTATGATGAAATTTGTTTGGCTTTGAAAAATATTGCGTCATCCATGATTGCATCAGATTTTCATCACATCCAGACACTATTGTCTCGACTGTCGATTAGTTGTCCTAAAAACATTGTCTTTGATGGACATTACTCCAAGAAAGCATACGAAAATTTTAATGCTGCATTAACACACTGGCAAGTCTTACCAGTGAACAAATCAAAGTACTATAGACTGGCCCAGAAACTTTCCAGATTTAAATCCAATCAAGAATCTGTGGTCAACCTCCAAGGGATGACTTTGTGGAATGGACATACGAAGTACTAACATGTGCACTAGGTCATGTTTCACTGGGAAAATATGAAAAAAAAAAAAATAATAACAGAATTATTTGTTTTGTTTCAATTAATTTGCACAAGGGTGTATGTGTTGTTTGCCTTCAGTATATCCTGTGAGTATCAAATTTTACAAGCCCTCTTTCCTCATTATATGCCCTAAAAATTTCAATTGTCTCTTCCTGATGTTAAGTTTAAGTGTCTTTATTGTTTACATTTTCCATTTTCTCTAAAACTTTATCAATGCTCACCTGTTCAATCCATGGTATTCTCAACATCCCTCTGCCACATAATTGCAATTCTGATTGGATTGTTAGAATTGAGTTAAAAGTCAAACTTGGAACATATTCTCATCATAAAGATTTGGGTTAGTATTTTAACAAGGATAATTGTTATGGGAACTTACCCATAATAATAATGGACTATTCCGGACATCATAAATACTGCGCCTCAAGAGGGAGCAGGAGCAGTCTGTTCAGAGAGTCAGAGACAGAGTCAAGAGTCAGACGATTACTGTAAGACATTGGAATAGGGATACTTGTCGAGACAACATAGTTCACTCTAACCAAATCTGATATTCATTACTAATACTTCTACTTCTTTGTACATATTTCTGTTTGTAATATATCTGTGTTATTCCATACCTGTGTTCGATTTATTCTTCATTGGTTCTACCTAGGACCATCACCGTGGTACAAGGAACTTGGATCATAACAATAATCTACAAAGGTAGATCAATAATTCCATAGCCTCACATAGTTGTTAGCTGAATTTCAGTCTGAAAGTTTCATTGTATAATGTTCAATCTAAATGACCTATGCAGAAGCATTTGGTTAGATGAATTGACAAGGTAGGGTATTCTGTTAGAAAGGGAATATTTGTTGTGTAAAATAAACATTTTTTTCTGTTAGATTATGGATTTATTGATACTACCTGAGTCCATCCTTCAAATCAACCGTTCGTCCTTGCATGGAATACTGCTGCCATAGATGGTCTGGTGCTCCTGCTGTTCATCTCAAGGTCCTCAACAAAATTCAGAGACAGATATGCAACATGATTGGTCCTGATCTGGCATCTCATCTACAGTCACTATCTAACAGACATTCTATGGTTTCCCTCTGTCTTTTCTACAAGTACTTTCATGGCAACTACTCAAACAAGCTACTTTCACTGGTTCTTAAACTGCATGATTTTAAGTGTGCTACTAGTTTGGCGTCTTGGTCCCATCCTTTTACTGTTGAAATGGCTAAATGTAGCAATCTCGCACCTCTCTTCAGTGAACTCTCTTCCTATCACTTGCTTCTCTGATGGCTACAATCTTCAAATATTCAAAGGTAATGTCAATTGACATCTTCTGATGCCTTGACCTTGATCCCTGTCCTTCTCTTTATCCTTTTCCCAAACACTCCTCTTTACTCTTACTCTCACTCTCTGTAACCCCTTGCATGCTAGTGGCACTGCCGCCTTGCTTGGGGTGATTTGCTTAAAAAATTTTTTTTAAAAATCTAGATGTAGTTTATATTTTATCTAATTATTTATAATCATTGTTCAAGTAGTTTGGCTAAGTTTTAAAAGATGGCTTCAAACAAAAGAACCTCTAGGTCTTAAAGAGAATCCTTCATCAGATCTTATAGACTGGTGCTACAGAATAACAAACAAAGAACTTTACAAAATAACAAATACCATATCACTTGAAGATGTCTAACAGCAGCAACAACTAGAATGGCACCACATGTAACTACAAGAAAAAATAATGATATAGTCAAGATGTTGACTCTCTATAATATCTTAAACAAAAGTTTAGGAAAAAACTCCCATCAGTACTAGAAAGAGCTATAACATTTAGTAGACTTGAGAAGTTTAATTTTCTGAAAAACTGTTGTAAGAGAAAGATTTTATAAATTTCAAGTGACATTAATGCTTTTTGATCAATGAATGCCAAGGGTCTTCTGTATGGAAATGGTTAGTCTTACCACTATCATTACCATGAGATTTTTAAAAATCTTAATATGAAGAAAATGTTTTGTCTTTTAAACTTTTAGCTTTACTATACAAATGTAGTTTTTAAGCCTTAATTTCTTTTAAGTAAAGAGACACATTTCTGTGTAATCTTATGCACCAAATGAAATGAAAAAAAAAGAAGACATTTTAGAATCTCTGAAAAACCTTAACAATGTAAACATCATAATCAATAAAGCCTCCTGTTTTTTTCTTTTTAATCTATTTATATATTTTTTTTCAGCTGGGAAATAATTTAACAGAATAACAGGCAGGAATTTCATGGAGACAGTTGCCATTTCACTGAAATTCAACATGAAGAAAATCTTTTTTTTAAATTTCTAATTATGCAGAGGAACAATTCAAATGCGAAATCTTTTTTTTGTTAACCTTTTTTATTTGTTCCTCTCTTTGCTTGGTAGACGAACTTCAAGAACACTGGTGCGAATTTACTTTTGTAATAAATAATTTTACTTGCCTTTCATGTTTAAGAATGGCTTGTGATTAAAATATTGAGTTAAAAGACAATAGAGGATAGGGTGGCAAGCAGTGGCATAGTTGCAAGTAGAAAATGAATCAGCTGTAAAAAAAAAAAAAAAATTGAAACAAGTTGCTGTTTTTACCATTCCTTTGGAAACCCAAATTCTTGTTTGCTTTAGTTAATCTCTCTCAATGTCTCTTTTTCTCTATCTCACACATAGATAGATAGATAGAAAGTTAGTTAGAGTGATAGATGTGTGTGTGTGTGTGTGTAAAGAGGTATGAGTTAATGTAATCTAAAAAAAAATGGACCAGAAAAAAAACAAGTTCAAATTTCAATTGTTTTACTTTAAATTACTATCCAATGGAAAGGCACAAAACCGTTTCTTCTTCTACTCTGCCCCATCCCCAGATATCATGACAAAAATGACTTTTCACTGATCTACTGTAGTAGTTGAAAATGTGTCAGCATTTACAAGTGGCACTCATATATGAGAGGAGGCACAGTGGAATAATGGATAGCGGCTCGGATTGAAGAATCGGAGACCCAAGTTCAAATTCCAGTCAAATCCATTACATTCACTTACATGCTAGTACCCTTGGGAAAGATATGAATCATCTTTTTCTCCACCCAGCTATGAGTAAATAGCAGGACAGACCGGGTTCTATAGCCTTGGATGGCAACTGGTCTACCACAGGAAGAAATCGCAACCTACTGTGGGAAAAAAATCTGCCTTGTCAGTCATATATCGAAAGATACATGATTGTCTAAGTGTGTATCATGCATGGCACATAACTGCCTAACTAACTCATATATGTGTAAACTCACACACATTACTGTGTCCATAGGTACATCAATAAGTTTATAGCCTAATGATGAAAAAAGCATGTATTCTACACAAGAAATATTTGTTTTTCAACATATCACCTTCCTTGTTAATGCACTTAAATCATTGGTGAATATGTAGATGCATCAACAAGTCTATAACCTAAAAACGAAAAAAGCATTTATTTTACACAAAAAATATTACTTTTTAGCATCACTTCCTTCTTTGTCAACATAATCTCCTTGCTTGTTAATGCACTTAATACTTTGGTAAATATATAAGTACATCAATCAATTGAAAGCCTGATGATGAAATAAGCATTTATAGGCACAAGAAATATTTTTCAGCATAATCTTCTTCCTTGTGAACGCACTTAATACATTGGTGAATATATAGGTACAACAATAAGTTTACAGGTTAATGAGGAAACTAGCATTTGTTTTATGCAACAAATGTGTTTTTTCAACATAATATCCTTCTTTGTTAATGTACTTAACCCAATGCTTTTCCATTAATAACAGAAATTGATCATTATTCAGTGAAAATTTTAGCACATCGAGACATGACACTGAAAATACACTGATGGAGAAGCAACTGGACAGAAGTAGAAAAGAGGATTGGTGTTGATAGCCTATAGTTTTCTGGAAGTGAGAGGGCTTAAAAAAAAGAAGACTTGTCAAGGCTGACAATGAGTGTAACACACAACCACTCACATAAAGGCACAGACAACAACCCACCAACATGCATGTACATAGACATGCATACACACACACACATAATTAAGTAAATTCAAGCTAATATTTTTCTTTTGAATTAGTACACACACACACACACACACACACACACATATATATATATATATATATATATATATATATATATATGGCACATAGCAGAGTGGTTAGAGTGATCACTTTCTGACAATGAGACCTGGGTTCGAATCTTACCATGGTTGATTTGTCAGGAAGGAGACTTCCTCATGTTATAGGTCTGGAGGGGGTGATCCCACCTTTGGAAATTGCCTGAAAACCATACTACGGGTTAACCCAAGCCTTGTGAGTGAAATTGAGTAGACATAACCCTTAGGATCCATTAATGGCTGTGCTAGCATGAAGTCACAAGTCATCATGACCGAGGGTTTGAGCTTGCTGGCCTTGCTCAGATTGTTGATCACGCTATATATCATGGTCTCTCTCAGAAACTGAGGTTTGCTCAGCATAGATGCAGTATAAACCACAGGTGGGCTCTGGGGTGTTGAACAGACACAGTTGTGCCTGAATGGGCATCTGCAATAGGGATTGGCTAGCTGCCCTAGTAGACAGGTATTCTTGAATACAAGGGGCCAGCTATTATTAATATTATATATATATATATATATATATATATATATATATATATATATATATATATTAGTGAATATATATAATAGTCAACATTGAGAGTATAACTTGGAGTTTCATCTGGTTTTGCAATCTTCAGGTGCTGAGTACATGTTATGGATAATCACTAATATATACTTAATAGCTCTGTTACATAACATTGAGCACTATATTTATAACACATGAGGTAGAAATATATTTACATATACATGCAAGTATATGTGCTTCTATGTATATTTTTATCATAACCATACTTTTATATATATATATATATATTTATGCATGTGTATGTGCATTTGAGTAGCTATATATAATATATCTTATATAGTATGTTTGACCAAATTCAGTAGCCACATCACCTCCAATCTCTTCTATCCACCACCATCATTAGCATTATAATTTATTAAGAAATATAAGTTGCAGGATGACTATTCTTTTATGAGTTAGTTTTATATTACTTTTTACCACCTGATAACCATATAAAACTTTTAATCATGGTTAGAAGTGAAATTTAAATACTGTTTTTCATACATTTTATATATATATATATATATATATATATATATATATGATAAAATAAAATAAAGAATAAATATTTAATGTATATCAGTCTAACATATTTCACTTTTATTGAAGCTTCGAGATTGAGAAAACAGATAAAAAGACAAAAACACTGGTATTTTCAATTTTGTTTAGGTCAGTTCTCATTGGTCAGACATGTGTCACATGCATTAAAACTGTAGATAATTCTATGTGTATGTAAGTTTGTGAAGGTTCTTGTATGTTTAAGTGTGCATCAAATGGAAATGTGCATTCATAATTGTGTATGTGGGTCTGTCTAGTGGGAGTTCTTATATCTTCACCTTTGTGTGGTCACATGATACTCAGCTGCACTGGCTGACCAAACAAAGGTGAAGATATCAGAACTCCCACTGGGCAAATACACTTACACATTTATGAATACACATTACCATTCAATGACCATTTAGACATAAAAAAAATCTATTATATTCATAGTTATATAGTTTTCTATAAATTGGTGCAGTTCAAAATTCTTACCCCACCCCTTTATGGAAATTATGATATAATATTGCTCTATGGCAATTGTAATGTTTTTTTTCTTAATTTGACATTTAATGCAAACACCCTTTGAAAATGAAATAGTATTGACCTGATTCTATAACATTGTAGGAGAGATGGTGGAGTAATGAATAGCAGATTGAATTGAGGAATCGAAAAGCCAAGTTTGAATTCCACTCGATTCCATTGCATTGATCAAGGTGCTAATAACCTTGGGAAAGGTATGAGTCCTCTTCTTCTCCCCCGAGCTATGGGCAAATAGCAGGACAGACAGGGTTCTCTAGCCTTTAGTAGCAACTAGTCTAGGAGAAAGCAACTCTGAATTCAAGACTGTATGTAGCCCTGGCATAGAACATATTATTAGCTAAAGAATGAATCATTTGCATTGTCTCAATGATCCTGATTAAGGCCGACAAATGATGATGATGAAAAGTTAATGAAGAAGACAATATGTAAGTGCCATGCACTGCAATAATTCATTCATTCTGAAACTATGGCTAAGATGACTGAACTTGACAAGAAGCTCCAAATGAAGATAGTTGTTGCATACAAACAAGGTGACAGATATACAACACTTTCCTAGATCAATAATTAGTAGCATTATTAAGAAGTACAACAAGACTCATTGCGTTGAGAATAAGTTGACAGAAAATGGTTAATTTCTGAGAGAATGGAAGGAAAATTGTTAGAAATGTCCAGAAGAATCCTCACATTGTCAATGATGTAAAGACATCAAGGTTGAATGTATCAATGAAGACAATCATTAGATGCATTTATCAATCAGGACTTTGAACTTGTTGCCCAAGGAAAACTTCTTTGCTTAAGGCTAAACACCTAAAATGCAGATTAGCATATTCCAGAAACTATTTAGAACATGGAAGTAAATAGTGGAACTCTGTTTAATGACCAGATGAAACCAAACTAGAATTATTTGGCTACATGAACTCCTGTTATGTATGGAGGAAAATGAATGAAAGTCACAAACCAAAAATTACCCTCCCTACAATGAAGCACAGTGATGGGAGCATTCTGGTCTGGGGATGTTTTTCTGCTTCTGGACCAGGAGAACTAGTGAGAGTACATGGTATTATGGATAAAGACCAATATTTGGCTATTCTTAAAAATAATATAAAGCATGAAAGCAGTCTTTAGGACATCACTGGACATTTCAACATGATAATGACCCAAAACACATGACACAAATTATTAGAAAATACTTAGATAACAGCAAAATTAAGGTATTGGTGTACCCCATACAAAGTCCTGACATAAACCACAAAAAAGTAAGAAAAAGAAGTCCTTTGAATTTGTTGGAACTAGAATCTATTTGTAAGGAAGAATGGAGCAAAATACCTATTAGCGTCTGCCATGATCTTGTAAGAAACTACCAAAAATGATTAAAGGTAATAATCAAGAATAAAGGTTACACAATTGATTATTGAGGCAAGATGGCTAATACTTTTGTCATATGTTAAATGTTTTTTGCATTATTGTTTGACATTAAAATAAAAATTTTGTTGTGAGCATCATTGCATATTCTTTCAAATCCATTATTTCATCATATGTGAAAAAATGCACATGAAGTTTCTATGAAAATTTTAGATATTACAGCTTTATTTGTAATTACGGAAGTAAGGGTGTGTGAATAATTCTATCCACAACTCTCTCTTTCTTTCTCTCTCTCTCTCTCTCTCTCTCTATATATATATATATATATATATATATATATATATATATATATATATACATACACACACACGCACACACACACACACACACACACACACACATATATATATATATATATATATATATATATATATATATATATATATATAAAACAATACTCATATGTTATTGCTTTTCATGACTTATAGTTTCACATGGATATTTTGATGATGATGCTTTTGCCTCACATGAAAAATTTAAGTCGCAGAAAGCAATAATATATAACTATTGTTTATTTATATTTTGTATTAGCTCTGTTTTGAATATAATTTATATTTTACATTGAGCACTGTCTTTATAGTGTTTCTATTTGCCTTTATTATATATATATATATATATATATATATATATATATATATATATATATATATATATGATTATATAAATATGTATATATTTCTTATTACTCAAAACATTATTTTAGTGGATAACCATACTAGAGTAAATCCTCTGTCTTTTTAAACAGTGTGAATTATGTCTACCAGTCTACACATTTGAGAAACTTAATAAAGAAGAGACATGAAGAAACAGTTGAAATTTCTGGGGCACATAATGAGGAAAGAGGGCTTGGAAAATTGCATACTCACAGGACAAATTGAAGGTAAGAGAGCCAGAGGAAAGCAATGCACAACATACCTGGTCAGCTTGAGCGAATGGATGGAGCAGGATTTGGGAGAGATGGCAAAAATACAAAAATTATTCAAAGCTATAAAATACAGGAAATTGTGAAGAGCCATGATTGCCAATGTCCTGAAGAAGAAGAAGCTCTCTGGCAAGGTTTGAACTTGCATCCACCAAACAAAGTCTGTTAAAAAGCACATTTTCTTTATTAAATCTCTCAAATGATAGACATAATTCATACTGTTTAAAAAAAACAGAGCATCTACTTCAGTGGTTCCCAAACTTTTTTTTCACTGTGCTGCATTTTTGGAATGAAAATTTGATCATGTCTTACCAAATTTTATGTGATAAAAAATACATTTCAAAATAAAAAAAAAACAGAGAGAGGGTTAAAGGGAGATAACAGCAGTTTCAGAGTCAGAACATTATCATTGATAACTTTCTCCTCCAGTTTGTGGACCCTGGTTACTATATTCTTAATACTTGATATAATGCAAAAATATTGCAATGATAAAATTTGTCCATAATTATTTACAACTATTTATACTGGGACTCATGTATACAATTCCAAGTATTCCATCATAATATTTTAAATTTTTAAATTATACTTATTTTTGGGATATGAATTTTTTGAAACCGTTTCTAAATCCTTGATTGTCTTTCAATCATTCTGCTTCACCTTCTATCCTCCTCTGCCACACTTATCAGGTGCACGACACTGTTTGTGAACCACTGGTCTACTCAAACATGGCTATCAACTAAAATAATGTTTAGAATATTAAGAAAGAGTCTCAGATTGAGACATATATGTTTATATCTATCTTTGTGTGAGCATTGATGTTTGTGTATGTATGCATGTATATATAAACAATGAGTCAAAAAATAGATAAATAAAAAGAAAGCATGATTTATATTCAGCTGACATGTTTCACTAAACCTGCATCATCTTCAAAAACAATTTCCTAAGCAGAGATATGATATATTTACAATAATCTGAACATTTATAAATTTAGAAAAATATAACATATGAGAATGTTTATATGCAAAAGAAAGCAGTCGATAAACATCATGAAAAAATCTTCATAACAAAGAAAATAATTTTTAGATTTTTTCAACCAAGTTAAATTCTAGAATAACATTTTAAATATGTCAGCATGTCAAACAGACAAATTAAATGCATTATGAAATGCATTTTTTGATTTAACCTCATTCTGTTCATTTGAAAGATTTTATTAAACTTATTTTGTTTTAAAGATTCTTTTTGTTTTAAAGATTATTTTTACTGACATTTGAATAAAAGAAAATAATTAAATTATTGTGCTGTATATTTCTGAAATTCACCTCCTGACTTTAAATTTATTCATAAAATCATTTCCTATAATAATGTGATTTTCCAAGAAAATGCCAAACAACTTAAAGGTTATTATTAATTTTTTTGATTAACATTTATTTGTATTCAGACCGTCATGCTGATCTTGGTTATTCAAGCCAGATTTTGTCTGCTGCATCCTCTGGCCTTCTTCAAGTGTCTACCATTGTCATACTCAGTAACATTATCAGAATTTTAAATAAAACCCTTTATTCAATCCATGCAGTAGATTGTTTTAATTTCACTTTCCATGTTAATCCACTAACATAACAGGGACAATAGTCTAGTACAGTGATTCCCAATCTTTTTTTCTCTGGGCCACATTTTCAGAATGATTGGTTTGGTTTGGTTTGGTTTATGGCATATCAACCTCAATGGGTTATTTAATGCCAACAAAATTTTTATTGCTGGTAATATTTTTTTTTTCAAAAAAATATTTCTGGCAATATTTTTTTTTCAAAATGTATTACTGGTAATATTTTTTTTTTTAAATCCATTACTGGTAATAATTTTTTTACAAAGTATTTCTGGTGTTAAAACCTATTTTAACACTTTTATAGCGTTTTGACCCAAGTTTGGGGGTTAACTATTTGCCCATAGCTGGGATCCTAACAGGTTCTACCACCCCAGGTCAGGGTAGATCTGGGAACACCAACAATTAAGAGGTGGTTCCACGCTCCTCAAAAGCTTCTGATCAAAGGCCTTGCTGTCAGATGTAGTTTATTGTCTTATCCAGGATGCATTTTCAGAATGAAAATTTGTCATGCCTCACCAAATTCTACATGATAAAAAGTACATTTAAAAATAAAAAATAGAGAGAGGGTTAAAGGGAGATAACTGTGGATTTGAAGACATAACATTATCATTGATAAATCTCTCCAGCAATTTGCAGACACTAGTTACTATAATCTGAATTTTTTGAAATGGTTTCTAAATCTTTGATTCTCTTTCAATCATTCCATCTCACATGATATTCTCTTCTGCCACACCTTTGAGGCATGCCAGACCATTTGGGAACTGCTGGTCTGGTAGATTGGTTTTTGTATTTGTTGACATAGTAATTGTGAATTCAATCCCTGGGGTAGGCAGTGTGTACTTGGACTCAGTGGAAACAAAGTGAGCAATAACTGAGCAGTTCTAAATAAGAACTAGATTAGATATTCTTAGACATAGTCTGCAGAATAAGAACAATATAACTGTAGATTAAATAAAGAGTTCAGTTCAAAATTCTCTGAAGATTGCCTGATGAAGGCCAGTTTGTGTAGTGACGTCATAAGGAATTATCAAAAATGATTAAAGGTAATAATCAAGTATAAATGTTACACAATTGATTATTATCCTATGTTAAATGTTTTTTTTTGGTGTTTTTTGTATTATTGTTTGACATTAAAATAAAAAATTTTGTTGTGGGCATCACTGCACATTCTTTCAAATCCATTATTTCATCATACAGGATGCGATGAGTGAATTGTCACCATTTTATTTTTTTAATTTCACGCAAACGTGCTGGTTGTTTTTAAGTTTGTCAACTGCACGGTATAGTAGGGTCAGTTGGGCACTGACTGTGAGAAAAAGAGCACCATGATAAAATTCACTCCATCAGAAATTTGTTAACAACATACTGTACTGCTTGGTGTTTGCACCAGAAGCTCCAATATAAACATTTCAGAGTGTTTGGGTGTCAATCTGAGGACAGTGTGGAACATACGGAAAGAGGTAGATTAGTCTAATAGTGATAACTGACAAATTTGTTGGTGTGGCCTTCAGACTCAACACAGAGGCCTACATCAAGTGCCTTGAGGAGGTCTACCATGAGTCAAGAGGGTAGCTGCTGGCAGACCCTATGTTTGGCAACAAGACTCTGCACCATGATGCACAATCAGGAGAACCCAGTAATGGTTATTAGACAGTTGCTGTGACCACATCACTCATTACATCTGGTCACCTAACTCCACAGACTGCACCCACCTTGATTATTATGTGTGGAGCACAGTTGAGCAAGAGTCAAACAACACTCCTTGTAACAGAAAAAATGAAATGAAGGCAAGAATTATGGAAGCATTCATCAACAAGGTGACCATCCAGAAGAGTTGCAGGAGATTCCAAAGTCATCTGGAGACTGTGGTTGAAGCCAATGGTGATTTTATTGAATAAATTTACTCTTTAATATTTCAAGATTATTTGTATAATTTTGGTAAATATATCTATTAAAATGAGATGTCAGTGTTATTTTCATTTTTGTGTAATTTAGATAACAATTTATCCATGGCACATTATATATATATATATACTTTTTGTCATTTATACATTATGATAAGGATAACACATGTGCGTATGTAATCATATATATATATATATATATATATATATATATATATATATATATATATATATATATATATTAAAATAATAAGAAAGAACAGTAAGATTTATAATCCGGTGTTCTTAGCAGTTATTTTTATTTTTAAAAAACATTGCTCGATACAAACAGTAGAGCAAAATATTATAATTATTTTCTTTTTAAAAATATGATTCCATCGCGACACAGAAAATTTCCATGTTTCAAAACTGAAACTAAATTTATGAATTTAATTATAAAAATTAAACTTAAAATCCATAATCTTGTTCCATTGTCAAGTGATGTTAGGAATAAACTTGCAAAGAAATTTACTCAATTTATAAGCAAGCATTCTTGGCAATAGAGTGCTCAATATCAGAGATAGAGGATTAATATGATTAAAATGCAAATAAGAAATTCATCACCCTGATGCCAAAGTTTCACAGACAAGCCTTTTATAATTGTTTGGTCCACTTGTCAGAATTGCTGAAATCTCATGACAAGTGAACTGAACGATTGCAAAAAGTCTTGTCTATGGAACTCTTGGGTTGCTGAATATAACATAAATCAGTTAAGCAACAAATTTATATTTGTATTAATCCTACCAATCTATCTATCTATTTTTTATCTCTCTCTTTCTATATATATATATATATATATATATATATATATATATATATATATATATATAAAGAGAGAGAGATATATTGTTTTTGTCATTTATATGTTCTGATAATGATGTGACACATGAGAGAACATAAAAGTGAACTGTTTCATGACTTGAATGTATTTCAATATTGGTAAATACAAATATACTTAAAATCCCATTTTAAAAACATCAAGAATCTGAAGCCTTTCAAAAATTCTAACTTTTTGAAAAACTGATAGATATGCTTAACTCATTGAAGGATTTTGCATTCCTGTTGTAAATGATGTCAACAGAACAAGAAATGGCAAACTCTCCAGCCATTTGACATTCAAATGTCAAAAAATAGAAAAAAAATGACAGTCATATTTTTCTCATATTGTGTTATATATCTCTATCTATAAAAGGCAGGATGTGTTTGTGTGTGTAATGAATGCACGGCTGCAATTTTCGATGGATTTGAACCAAAATTTACATGCACATGCTCCAAGTTAGCAGGAAGGCCAAGACTGACATTGCATTTCCCAACTCCCATTGATAGTGGAAATAATCGATTTTTTCATGCTTCTATGGCAGTTTTCATGTAGTTTGTGGCCATTTTCTTCAGGCCAGAGTGAGAGCCTATAGCTGGCTGCCACGAATGGGCAGGAAGATTCTATTTGGCCAGCGTGAGAGCCAACAGCTGACTGACACAAATTGATAGCTGCATTCGTCACAAGTGGGAAAAATTTAAATTTGCATGGCACTTTACTTCAATTGGCTCATTTGCTTGCTTAAACTCAATGTTGATTCTGATTCCGCAGAACTGGGTTGGGTGTGAAAAAGTATTTGTTGTTAACATTCTTTTTTCATTCGTTTTTTCCAGTTACGTGTCCTTTTTTAAAGCTGATCGTTTTGTGTTCATTTTGTTTAGTTCTTTTTTCATAACAGATTTAATGTTTAGTATAGAGCTTAAAAAACATTTGCAGTGTGAGATAGGCAAGAAGTAAGGCATGTAGCAACATCAGCACGGCAGAGGGCACTCCTTTAAAGGCAAGGAAGGGCAAAAATATTTTAAGTCAAGTGATAGCGATTGCTGTATGAGTTGTACGATTTTTTAATCAAGCACGGGCAACGCCGGGCCATGCTGCTAATATATATATATATATATATATATATATATATATATATATGCATGTGGGTGTGTGTGTTAAAAATTTCAAATATAACTACAATATGTCTGTCAAAGGACAATATAAGTTTTCCTTTTGTCTTTATTCATATATATACAGGGGGACAAATAAATTCACTATACAGTTACTTATAATCAAAAAGCAAAGCAGAATCGGAAAAAAGCAAAGAGGTACACACAAAGATTCCATTTTTGCAAAGAAACCAGGAAATATTGATGGCCTCAAGCAATTTATTTGAGATGCATTTGCAGACTTAAGCTGTCAGAACCATTTGTGTCATGACATTTGTCGAAGCGTTCTCTCATGTTGTAGGCAATGCATTGAAGCAGGTGGCTTGCAGTTTGAACAGTATCATTAATTAATTTACACTTGTTTACCATAGCATTTTATTGTTATTAACCAGAGCCATTGTAATAATAAATTTCTGGACTGTTGATTAATTGCTTAATCTCTATAGTGAATTTATTGCCATCCTATATATATATATATATATATATATATATATATATATATATATAGGAAATGGATTAAATCCGACATATTTTTTTAAATTTATTTTGTTTCAATCTTATTTTTGATGGATACTCACATTGGATGAGAAGCTCTGATTTTTACACAGTATTTTCTATTCAACTACATCTACCAACCTGAATATAATCGAGAAATCTTGTCAGAAAACAAAATGAATGGCAGATAGTGTGTGTTCAAAAACACTATTTGGGCTTTGTTTGACTGTAAATCCTGTGTGTCTGAGCGGTTAGTCACCATCAGATCCAATGATGGTTCCTCATAGGGAATGCAGGTTCAAATCCTCCCGGAGGACGTATATTTTTCGGACAAGACTTCTCGAATATACAGGCTAGTAGATGTAGTTGGATAAAAAATACAGTTTAAAAAACAGAGCTTTTACTTGAATATGTGTATCCATCAAAATAACATTTAAAGAAAGTAAATTAAAGATAAATATATATATATATATATATATATATATATATATATATATATATCTATTAGGAAAATCAATTTTTCATCAAATGACAATCAATTTTTTCATCATATAAAAGTTTGCTTTTATCAATTTGTCATTGATTTTCCTAACATTGTTCTGGTATATATATATAAATATCACTTTCTCCCATATATATATATATATATATATATATATATATATATACATATATACATACATATATACATACATATATACATATATATATATATATATATACATATATACATACATATATACATACATATATACATATATACATATATATATATACATATACATATATATATATACATATACATATATATATATACATATATACATATATATATATACATATATACATATATATATATACATATATACATATATATATATATATATATACATATATATATATATATATACATATATATATATATACATATACATATATATATACATATATATATATATATATATATACATACATATATATACATATATATATATATATATATATATATATACATATATATATATATATATATATATATATTTATATATACATAATGTACTGTCTGTATTCAGGCATTAAAAAGATTTCTTCCCTCCAGCAATTTATATACAGCATTTATAATAGCGCAATCAAAATCCTTGAACATGACTAATGGATTAATTGAAAGTACTTGGAACAAACAATCATTTGAACAATTTCTACCCATTCTAACTCCAAAAATGAAGCCTCTTGTCCACATACAAAAAAATAATACAATAAAAACTGAACAGAAATACCTTGTCAATCTTGATCAAAGAACCATGTATTAGTGATTGCTACCAAATACACAAATATTAAATTTCTATTTTTCTATCTATCTATCTATCTATCTATCTATATATATATATATATATATATATATATATATATATATACATATATATATATATATATATATATATATTTATATATATATGCATGTTTCATTAAAAACGACAGTCAAGGTACTACGGTTAATTATTTAATTTTTCTTGTGTTCAAACAAGAGCTTTCTTTTCTGGACAAAGGGTGTATAAAAACTGTCCAAATGTTTTATATTTCTGAGTGCTTTTGGCTATACCTTTACCCCAAAGTAAGTAATAATGATAATGAACACACAGTCAAAAATTACATATACAGTTATTACAAAAACCAAATGCACATTAATTACAAACAAGATGAATCTTCACTAAGACATATTATAAAGAAATACACTATCCCAATTGATCCGAATAAAAAATCGAATTAATTATCTATTATAAAAAATTTAAGACAGCTAACCTTATCTTCAAAAATAACAACACACCAGCTAAGTCAAAATTACAAAGAACGAACATTATCTATGAGTTCAAATGCCCCTTAAGCAACTGTGTTCCTGATCAAACTGGACTCATAAATAATTACATTGGTTACACAAGTACATGCTTATGCAGATGTCTTACGTTACACCTATCCGACCACAGCTCCATTAGAATGCATTTAAACACGCACACAAACTTACCAGACTCCATTAGAAACATATTAGTAGAAAACACAAATATATTAACTGCATCCACCTGTAAAAAAAGATTAAAAATAATGGAAGCTTTAATAATAAAAAAGAAAAAGCCAACTCTTAACAATATTAACTACGAACAAGGCCCCAATGTGCTAACCGTATTCGGAAATTAAAAACATCCCTACTACACACTAAGACATACATATAATGCACACACTCAATTAAGTTGAAAAATCGAATCATCCTTGATAATGGCTAAAGGTATAGCCAAAAACACTCAGAAATATAAAACATTTGGACAGTTTTTAGACACCCTTTGTCCAGAAAGAAAGCTTTTGTTCGAACACAAGAAAAATTAAATAAAAAGCTCAACTGTAGTACCTTGTCTGTTGTTTTTAATGAAATATGCATAAACGAAGGATTGCTGCCTAAATATACAATATATATGTATATATATAAGGTGGTGGAGTAAGCAGTCTCCTGGACCATGCATCTTCTCCTTTGCCAACATTGTCTTTGATGGCTGGGTCATGTACATTGCATGAATGATGGCTGTATACTAACAGACATCATGTATAGGGAACCAGCCACAGGGCATCCCACACTACATTTCAAGAACATTTGCAAGAGAGACCTGAAATGCACAGAAATCAACTATGGTAACTGGGAACAGCTAGCTGATGATTGCAGCGGCTGGTACCATGCTATTTATGGAGGATTCATGAAGTTCAAGAAAAGCAAAACCAATTGTTAGAGATAAGAAGAGTATGAGAGAGAGAGAGAGCAATGTTAGTCTTTCATTCCACATTCCAGCTTCATCTGTCACAGATCTGGAAGAGAGTGTCATGCAAGGACTGATCTCTTAAGCTACTCCAAATGCTGCTTACAAAATGACAATGTTTGATCCAAAAGGGTGCTACCATTCTCTCTCTCTCTCCTGAGATAAATGGATGCCTACCACCTACTACTATAAATATATATATATATATATATATATATATATATATATATATATATATATATATATATGTGTGTGTGTGTTTCATTAAAGACAACAGACAAGGTACTACAATTAAGCTTTTTATTTAATTTTTCTTGTGTTCGCACAAGTGTTTTCTTTTTTGATCAAAGAGTGTGTAGAAACTGTCCAAATGTTCTATAATTCTGAGCACTTTCGGCTATACTTTTAGCCATTATCATGGATGATTTTATTTTTGCTTTTTAATTGGGTATATAGGTTGTGTGTATGTTTTTTAGAGTTATAGGGGTGTTTTATTTTCAGAGAAGTTGGTCCAAAAGCCACAGATGTTGAAAAAGGAAATGTTGAAGGGTTTAGGTGATTTTTAGAGCTGGTTTAGGTTTACTTCTTTGATTGTTTGTAGTCATGATAAATAATGTTGGTAGTGAAAGTGAGAGGGCCTAAAGTAATAGTAGCTGAATGGCCATCATATGTTACATGGACAAAAAGGAGCTGGCGCAGCCTGAAACATAATGTGGCCTTGGGGTTGCCCACCGGATGTGCGTACAAGGACACTCTTCCATGTGCGACATGGCATTACAAGCACCCTAATATTATGCAACTGCTGATCAGAGCAGCCACTCAAGACACTATGCAAGAATTAGGGCTCCTAGCTATCAGTCGGGAACAGTAACCAGAGAACTGTCAACCTCATACCCTCAGTATGAAGAGATGTTGCCACAGACTGCACATATCACAAGGGATTCACAACACTAATACAGTGGCCAGAGAAAAGGAAAAGATTCGGGAACTCCTTTCTAAACAGGAAACAAGGGACGAGCCTCTATACCTGTTCAAGAGAAGGGGGAGGAATATTGACTGGGAAATAGGTAGACCTATATATTCCTATTACATACACACACACACACACACACAAAGAAAAAAAATTGTGTATATATAAAGTCTTAACTTAGTTTAAGTGCCAACATACACTTTGGTGGGGGGGGGGAGAAAGACTAAACCACAACATGGCTGAGACAGGCGGCTGAGTTAACTGTCCAGTGCTAGCATGATTATTTTGAGGAATTCATATTCAAAGAAAGAACTCAAAATAAAGATTGAAATGAGTGAGAGGGGGAAGCTAAAATTCACATCAGCATCAAGGAACATTATTCTAAACTAAGAGAATTTGTAACAGTATTCAAGAATAAATAAATAAATAAATAAAATCAACAGGAAAAGAAGAGATTGAAATTGAGCGATTACTTACAAAGAGAGTCAAGCAAGCTGACAGGTGACAGAGAACACATACCAAATCCTATTTGGCTAAACGAAATGCTGATAGTTTTTTTTTTTTATTCCCAACATCACCATTTGCAAGTGTCCCTATTTTAACTCACCGGAATCGAGCATGAGGTCATATCTATCTATCTATCTATATATATATATATATATATACACACACACACACACACACAGGTGTGCATTTGGGCAGCAATTCCACCCTGATACATGTTTCATTGAACAAGACTGACAATGTACTTTTGATTAATTATGTCTTTCTTCTGTACCATTATGTACAGGAAAATCATAAGAAAAACTAAAACAAAATACCTTATCAGTTTTGTTTAACAAAATTTGCTGATATGCTTTCTCCCCACCCACCAATAGCATCTAGGAAAAAATTATAAATTTTTATTCTTAAATTCAAGTTTCTGATTATCAATAAATTGAATAGTGAACTGCTCTTTCAATATTAACTTGAGAAAGTCAAGGTAAGAAGTTACTTTGAATTAAAATAATAATAATAATAATAATAATAATATTGTTTTATATTGTAATTTGTTTGAAAGTGACTAATTATTGACCTGTTTTATACAAAAAAATAATTTACGCATTTACCAATAGGAATGAGAGTTTAGAAAAAAGGTTTTATTCTTAAATTCAACTTTCTGATTATCAGCTATGAAATATTTTGGTTCTGATCAAAAACTGAACAGTGAATTGCTCATTCACGACTAACTTGAGAAAGTCAAGCTAAGAAGGTACTTTAAAAAAAATATAATAATGCTTATCAATTTAACTAAGTTTAAAATGTCATATATATATATATATATATATATATATATATATATATATAGGATATTACATTGAAGACATGTGAGAGTTGCTACACAATTGCAATTGTGTTTCAATCTATATCAATGCATCTCATCAGGTGATTGTAAATTACTGGTGAATAAGTGATTTATTTAGATTTAAAAGCAAAATACAACCACCTTTTAGGAAAAAAGAAAGAAGGTGGCTATAAGGTTTGTGGGCTTTATTCTGATCAATCAATCAAATATTCCTACACTAAATTTAAAATAAAATGAAGAAGCAAAAATGAAGAAATTATTTTTCATCAGTGAGTCATGACCCAAACCATACATTGGCAGTCAATGGCAGTACAGATGTTAAACAGGAGTGGATGTTAATGAATACATATTTGACACACTAGACAATGTCATTTCCTAAGATAAAATGAGGTGAAGTAGTAATTTAACAAAAGGATAAACAAGTTATATGCTTTGTGAGTTTTCTACATAAAACTTTTTTTATTTTTGATAAATAAATATAATATTGCTCTACTTTGTATTGAGCCCTCTTTTAAATTAAATGTCTTGAATGTTGGAATTGTACTCTATTCATTCTCATCTTACCTATATATATATATATATATATATATATATAATATATATAAGAAATAAAATATTATATATATACATATATATATATATATATATATATATGTTGTGTATTTAGGCAGCAATCCTTCATTTATGCATAATTTATATAATTTAGATTCTATTATATTTAATTTAAATTATATATAATAGTTTAATTTAATATTAAAACCCATTTAAACGCATACATAAACTTACCAGACTCCATCCAAAACATAGTAGTAGAAAATATGAATATAATAACCTCATCCACTTGTAAAAAAAAATAAAAATAATAGAAGTCTTAATAATAAAAACTAAATGCCAACACTTAATAATATTAACTACGAACACGGCCACAATGTGCTAACTGTGTTTGGAAAATAAAATATCTCTATAACACTAAGAACATATACACAACGCACACACTCAATTAAACTGAATAAATAAAATCATCCTTGATAATGGCTAATAGCATAGCCGAAAGTGCTTGGAATTATAGAACATTTGAACAGTTTCTACACATTCTGTGTTCCAAAAGAAAACACTTGTTCGAACACAAGAAAAATTAAATAAAAAGCTTAATCATAATACCATGTCTGTCATTTTTAATGAAACATGCATATATATATATATATATATATATATATATATATATATATATATATATATATTAATACATATAATGCTTTTGTCAGATGCATCTGGACATACAATCTAGTTGATCACATTCAGTTTCACTAAGCTTAAAAAAAATTAAAACTCATAAATTTTAAAATTTATAATTCAACATTCACACAGCTTCCCCTTGGGACATATTTATAAAGAACACCCACATTTCTATCTCCCCCCTCACCTTCCTACACATATATAATTTTAACAATAAAAACATTACTTAGTTAATAAAGTCATTCTAGATGATAAGATGCATTACACAGAATTTTTTCACTTTGTCATTCAGTTGTGTGTGTCGGTGTGTGTATATACATATATATATGTGTAATTTGGCAGCAACTTTTCTTTCAAACATGTAGTGTTGAATGTTAAAGACAACATAGTCTTACATATTTTCTTTTGAATTTTCTCATATTCTCTAATGAGACTTTTTATTTGAAAATAGTTCCGAAATATGTATTTTCCATACGATGACCTAGCGCTTTCGAACATCATTGTTCATCTTCAGGGTCAATATTTTAGTCAAAATTTTTTTTTTTTTTTTTTTTTTAAACAAACATTTGCCAATTATCTAGCAACATGATTACGCTACAAGATAATTGGCAAATGTTTGTTTAAAAAAAAAAAAAAAAAAAAAAAAATTTTGACTAAAATATTGACCCTGAAGATGAACAATGATGTTCGAAAGCGCTAGGTCATCGTATGGAAAATACATATTTCGGAACTATTTTCAAATAAAAAGTCTCATTAGAGAATATGAGAAAATTCAAAAGAAAATATGTAAGACTATGTTGTCTTTAACATTCAACATATATATATATATATATATGTCAGTGTGTGTGTGTGAGTGTGTGTGAATAAAGTATATTATATTTAGGCAGCAAGTATTAATTCAAACAGGTTTGATTAAAAAGAATCAACCCAGTCTGTTTAATTTTTTAATATATTTTTCCAGTTTTTGAATAAGCTATTGCGTATTGTGCTTAAAGTTTTGGGTAACAATCTGAAGTTCATATCTTGTTATTTTTGTTCAAGTACTTTCAACTATTGTAGTCATTATCAAGAACCAATGTGATGTCTGTGTGGTAGTTAGAATTCCTTTGTCTACCTCCTGGTATTCTTTGAGAAGCTGGAAGTTTGAAATGCTCTACTGTAAAGTCATGTGTACCGGCTATTGGGAACAAGGCCACATGAAAAGAATGCAATTTATTAATTTATTTTATTTATTTGTCTATTTTATTTTTAATACTAATATATATTATATTATTATAATATATAATATATTATAATATAATTATAATATAATATATTATGATATATTATATAAAATATTATAATATAATTATAATATAATATATAATATATTATTATATTTTATGCACACATTAATTATATCATATGCGCTTCAAGATATCTTATATGGAGAATGATATTTTATTTATTGTGGGCTGTTTATTTTGTATAATAATAGCTTCTAGGTTTTTGAGTTTTTCCTTGCAGTAGTATATTTTACTGTTATCTACTAATATTTGTCTGATGTTGATAGATATATTTCATGATGTGCTAGTTGACAGGTCAATATTTGAGAGACTTTGGCACATGTGTGCCTAATGTAAGTATTTAATGCTGTTTTTTTATTATTAATGTTGGAGATGCAATCTCCCAGGGGACATGAGAATTCATAGACAACATTATTTTTACATAGGTGGATATTTGAGATCCAATGCTGTTGGTAATAATTAAGTTAGATGTTTTAAACTTTTTAAATAAAATTAGCCTTAACAAAATTTAGAAAAAATAATGCAAGTGTCTCCCTGACGTAAACAAAAATAAACTTGCCATTAACTCATTCTATCATAACCAGATGCACCATAATTATAAAGAGGATGAAAAAGCAATAAAAAACATAATTCTCCAGTACATATTAATCAACAATCGTAACAAATACCTAAGATTTATCATCTGCTAAAAGAAAAACCTGCTAAATTAAAAATTGCTACCAAAATAGACATTATTTAAACTCTCTCTCACCGTGTCTCTCTCTGTTTCTCTCTCTCTCTATTTCATTGATATATATATATATATATATATATCAATGAAATTTTTCTATTTTTTTATTAACCTTTTCATCTCTTCTGATTAGGTTTTTGATATCAGAATCTTATATCTTATACATTGCTTACATAATTACTACAATATCTTATAGACTAATTTGCTACTTATCTGATAATAGTTCGCTTAAATCACACAATAAAAAAAAGAAATCTTGTAAATACTTATAGATAATAAAAAATGAATATCATATAAATTGTTAAAAAAAACTATTACAAGCATTAACTATAAAATAAACAACACAGCATTAATAAATTTTCATTCGATTTGATTACAAACATATATATATCCACTGTTTCATGAATAAACTGAACATTCAGGCCATGTGGGTTGGCTTGGCTAGTACCTTATCTATATATTATTATATTATATATTAGTCATTGGGGTTTTATAGGTAGCAAGGTCAGTTATTTCTGACTTATTGTGTTATTTTCATGGTTACTGAATAAGTTGGTATGATTAATTTAAATTATCTAAGGGCTATTGAATAGAATTGATTATGGGCCAGAAAGCAATTATACACAATAGCTATGATATAACTGCATTCTGGCCTATAATTTGTTCTATTTAATAGCTGTTAGAATAATTTAAAATAATCATTCACATTTATTCAATGGCTATTAGCATAACAATGAACCAGAAATAACAGACCTTTCCACCCCAAATGCCCCAATAACAAAAAAAAAATGTAAATAATCAAGCTACTACCACTTAGCCTGAAGATTGCATTGAAGCATGAATCAGACTGTTACCATTTGGTGTTGACCTCTGTGTTCATACTGCTTATATTCACATACACTCTGTCCTGAATACTGAGCACTTCTATTTCATAAGTATAACATACCTGGAAACTATATTTCATCATACACAGGGTGCCCAGTAAAAAAGCGAAATTCAGAAAGACATGAGAAAACCATTGAAAACTGGTGACAACTGATGTGACTGAAGAATTCAGGAAGAATTTCTGCACATTTCATCAATCTCGATGTCAGATGTTCTTCTCTGAAAAGTACAATAACTTGATCTTCAAAATTGGTGAGTTGTTTAGCCATACGAGAAGACAAAAGTTGTCTGCAAACAAACTTTAAAGATAGGGCAGAGATTAATCAATCATAAAAGAACCAATCAGAGTTAAGTAATTACGCAAGAGTCAAATGAGTATTCAAGGTCATAAATACTCAAGAAATTTATTCAAGGTTATTCAAGGTCAATTATTCCTGAAAGATAAAACAGTGATGATAAATTTTCTGCTTTTTTAGTGGGCACCCTACATATATATATATATATATATATATATATATATATATATATATGTATGTATGTATATGTAGTCATCGATATACAAGCCTGTTTCGCTGTATCACAGCTCATCACTGTGTCTAGACGTATGATTGTTTCAAGGCGGGATCGAAAATTGACCGATTTGTCATCAGTCAGAGATTCTACCCCTAAGCTATTGGTGCACAGCAGAGAGAGGGAAATTTTTAATGTATTATATACAAGATGTATACAAACGCCAGTAGCCAAGAGTGCTCAATTCATAATTGAAGAGTGATGTGTTAATAGCAGCAGCATCCACTGTTTATATAAAATTACCCTTTCCCTATAGTGCTCAATCAGCTAATGGGAGCATAAATAGTCATATCTATATATATATGTGTATGTGTGTGGATATATATATATATATATATATATATATATATATATATATATATTTACATACATATGGGTGGGGGAGTGAAAATGTACACATATATACAAATGTACACATATAAGCAGAAAGTTCTTATTCTAAATCTATTAACAAAATTAAAATCTTTCTGCAATTGTCAGTTTAGCATAAAATAATTACTTACCAAAATGGTGGCTTTACCATGACAATGTTATTGTTTGAGAAACTCCATACTAGAGTAAACAGCACAACAGCCATTTGTTGAAGAGTTGTATTTTTTCAAAATACAGAGGTTCTCTCACCTTTCTCAATACCTGCAGAGAGAGAAAATTGATTGACACTGTAACAACAGTGAACAAAACTAATTTATATACTCCATGAAAATAAATAAAAATCTGACCCAAAAAAAAAGATGTTAAGATAAAAAGTAACTAACAAAAAAGAAACGTTATGACAACATTTTATTATTGTTTTCTTTTTCTTGCTCTATGGATAGTTCAAAACATTCTTTATTTCATGAAAGAAAACAACTCTTTGTTTCTGTAATAGAATTTTCTTTGCAATTAAATTCCATTTCTCTTCTATTCCAGTTCCTATTTTTATCTAAGGAAAAATCACAAACAATATCAAAATATAGTGTAAGATTTGTTCTTGATACCATTTTCAGAATCACTGATCTAACCAACATAGAACTATTTTAACATATATGTTTTATTTTGTATACTTTCCACTGTCAATGCACTCTTTCTAAACTTACTAAAAACATCAAAATAAAGCAAGTACAGAAATTTAATTATCTTGGAAGTGTTATAGCATCTGAGGGAAAATAAGATACAGAAATCTGAAGATGTGTTGGAATAGCAAAAGTTGCTTTTCAGAAATTAAGCAAAACATTATGAAAAAGGAAAATTTAATTGGAAACAAATATAATAGTGGTAAACTTTTATGTAATATCAATATGGCAGTGTATGCTGGACAATTTCCTCACAGATGAAGTGGAGGCTTGAGGTATACCTAACAAATTTGTATAAATAGATGGCAGAACATGAACAGGGTGGGATAGTAAGGGGTCAGATATTGCTTAGTGTTACAAAGGATAGAAAGTTGTGGAAAGCCATGATCACACACTCTCTGAAGGGGCACGGCACATAGAAGAAGAATTAGAATAGTCTGACAATTCAGCAATTATGTTTTTTACAAACTGAAAATAAATCTGGTTATTTTAAAAAAATGTCTTTAATAAAAATGCCTAAGAAATGTCTTTTTTTCCTTTTTAATTTTCCCACTAATGATGATAATGTGTGTTGATAACACAAAACTCGAATCTTTCATATTTAACTTTATACGTTATTTCACTCCGGTACTCTGTCAGTTACTCTTGGCCTGTCTGGTGTGCAGCTGCAGAAAGCCTCTGGTCTGATATGTGGAAAGTACATTCTGTCTGCCTAACTCAGTGTTTCTTTATCTTTTTAAGCAATGGCACACCTTGGAGCAAATGAAAATATCATGGCATTTAGCAAAATTATATATAATACAGAAGAAAATGGAAAATTCCCCAAGTTCTTTCAGTCCCAATGCAGTGATAAATGCCATAACTGAATTCACATACAATTCAGATGATGGAATTACTTTTTCTGCTTATTTTAGAAGATACATGCAAATTTTCAGAGATGAATGCATTAACTCACAGAGAAAATTTTGTACACATTGTTACAACAGAAAAAATAATTACAAAAAAATCAAAGAAAATTTGTGTATGTGAAAATTAATAATGTGGATGTAAAAATGCAATCACACTGTTAGTGATATCACAATAATCAACAAGCCACATGGAAAACAAATGGAAAACCTATATTAAAAAGAACTTTGAAAATCGCACATGGCACGGGTCAGAGATTAATTTTTATTTGCAAAATGACTTGTAACGTCTCATTTCATAACAACTATGTAAAAGCCAAGGCTTATGTGTTAAAAAATACCACAAACTTATTCAGTACTGACCGGAGGGAATTATTTGAGTTGTGGGATTTACCTATAAATATTTATTGCTAAAATGTAAGTGGACAAGCAACCAGTTTAAAAAACAGTATGAAAACTTTAAAGTATTGAAAAAATGTTTTCCAAATGTTCTCTTGGATGAGATAGGTCGGTGTTCCAAAGTCAAAGCAAAATTTCAAGTGAAAAAAGAGTTGATGCCAGTGTTTAAACCAAAACATAGTGTACCATTCACAGCATTGGATCAAATCAACAAAGAATTAGACAGACTTGAAAAAATATATGTTATTGAAAAAATTGACCATACAAAATGGGCAGCACCAGCAGTGTATGTAAAGAAAAAAAATAATAAAATTTGAATTTGTGCTTATTTTTTGACAGGGTTAAGCAAATGTTTAAAACCCCAAAAACTACCCATTACCAAGTCCAGAGGAAATTTTTTCAAAGCTGGATATCTCTGAAGTATATTTGCAAATACAGGTTGAAGAAGAATGTTCAGAGTCAATAACTATAAACATGCAAGAGGCATTGTATAAGTTCAATCAACTTCCTTTTGGGATAAAAGTGGCTCCAGCTATATTTCAACAAGCTCTGAACACTATGCTTACAGATTGTGATTTTGCAGTTGCTTATCTGGATGATATATTAATTAAAAGTGTATCTAAGGAACAATATATTGAACAAAAGAGTTTTTGAAAAAATGTGAGAGTACAGGTTCCAACTTAGTGAGGAAAAGTGCAAATTATTTTTGCCTAAGTTCAAGTACCTAGGACAATTCATTGACAAAAATGGTCGTCAATCAGATCTGTTGAGGGAAAGTGCAATTAAGAATATGCCTCCTCCAACAAACGTTACTAGGTCACAAGTATTTCTGGGACTAGAAATCTATTATCCAATTTATATACCTAATAATCAGAATTTGAAAGCTCCACTGAACAATTTGCTTAAAAAATGTATAAAGTGGAACTGGACTGATAAGTGTTGGAGGGCATTTGAAAAAATCAAGAAAATACTAATGTCAGACTTATCATTGGCACATACAATCCAAAAGCAGAAATTGTATTGGCTTCAGATGCTAGTGACTATGCTATAGGAGCAGTAATTCTGCATACATATGCTGATGGTAACACAAAAGCTGTTGCACATGCTTTGCATTTGCTACTACTGGGAGAAAAAAACTACAGCCAGATTGAAAAAGAGGCATTAGCAATAATATCTGCAGTGAAAAGATTTCACAAATTTATACATGGGAAGTGTTTGTTTGCAGACAGACCATTGACCTCTATTATCAATTTATAGTTTTAAAAAAGGAATTCTTATGTATACAGTGAATAGATTACAACACTGGGGTACCATCTTATTAAATTATAATTTCAGGATGGAATACCAACTGTCTCAAAAATTAGGACATGTCGATGATTTATCAAGATTGATACCAAAAATACTGAACCGTTTGAATAACTTATAACATAAAGTAAGTTTTCACATTGCCCTATGAACACTTAATTACTTTATAGAACAAACTGTGCTGTAATGAAAATTGAACATTTTTTGTTATTGTATAGAATATGAAAATGCTATTTCAACTGACATTCTGTTTCTATTTTTACTTCAGTGAATAAACTTTTTTATGTTTCACTTAAAAGATTTGTTGTTGTTAAATGTTTGGAATCCCGACAATCAGATAAAAACAAAAACCTGGGTAGACGGATCCCAACATGTCCCCTTTCACTTATTAAATCTGATATGGGAACCAATTAAGTTGAGATTTGGCTGTCTAGCTGACTTTTTGAACACCATGGATGTAGCTGTAACCACAACAGAACATAAAACAAGAAAGAGACAATGAGAAGGAAAGGTTGAGAAAGAAATTGAAAAAAATGATTGAAAAATACTGAAAGAAACAGGAGTAAAAAGAATACAAGTAAGAAGTGGCAGAGAGAGGGAGATAGAGATGGAGAAGGGAGAGAAAGGGATTGGGGATAGAATGAGAGAGAGAGAGAGTGTGACACAGAGAGAGAAAGAGTGACAGAGAGAGAGTGAGGGAATAAGAGAAGTTAAAAAGAATAATTTCAATGAATCTGTGTTGCTTTTAGTACCTGCATCCTACTCAAATGAAATATGGCACAAGATTGGGTTTAATATGTGAGTCCCATATGTACTTGGGACTAGAGGCAAAAAATGGTCCATGTCGCTTTGAGGATGTCTCTGGCACCAGAATTAATCCTAGCTATAGAAGAAATAGTATCCAGAGGAACATGTCATGAAGCTGAACACATTTCTTTTTAAATGTCATATTCCTTCCGGATATAGGCAATCATGGCTCTCCACACAATCCATTTTTTTTTAATTATCTATGAATTTTTATGACTTATTGAAAAAGATAGTGAAGTATTTTCCTATTACCTTCTCTACAGTTTGGAATTCGTAATAATCCTTGTTTTAGACTAGTTACCAACCAAGGCTAGAGAGTTCAGTCTACCAAACTATTTAACTCATAGCTGGTGGCAGAAGAGATGGATTCATACCTTTCTTATAGCATGAACACAACAGATTAAACTGGAATTTGAACTTAGACTGCTGATACCACATTCTACATCAATAACCATTACACTAACTGTTCATCCTTGTAATTATATTCATGTATCATATACACACTCAACTTTAGGCAATGACATTTTGGGAAAAAAATCTCTTTGATAATATTTTTTAAGAGTTTGTAGGAGTTAAAATGTAACCCAAATTTAACAGTTATTCAACTTTTTATCCCACTAATGTTCACTAATTTACATAAAATTTACATAGTTTACATAAGTTTTGAAACACAAAATCTACCCAGTATTTAGAGGAAAGAAACAAACATTTGAGTGAGACAGTCCAGGTGACCTGCTAAAACATCCATCCTTACTTATCCTTGATACATTTAGACACCATTGACAGACTGATGTGAAACTGGAATCAATAAGAACCAGTCTTGCCATCATTACCGATGGGATGACTCGTGTTCTTCAACCACTTGAGGTCAGCATCAACAACCCATTCAAATTCCTTGTTTGCAACATGGGGAAACAATGGCTGGTAAAGGGATGCAAGTCATTCACTCTGGCAAGCTGCGTTTGCCAGTCAGAGCTTTATGTTATATGTACATGGATGTTGGAAGCCTGGTAAAATATCCCTAAGACCATCATGGCAAAGTCACTCAAAAAGTTTAGCATCACAAACACACTGGATGGCAGTGATATTACATTTCTTCTGAAGAAGGGTAAGATGGATTTGCGGGTGATGACCTCCAAAATGGTGATGACATTTATGACACCGATAACATAGATGAAAATGTCATGACATTGACCTTTTAAATGGATAGCTGTGAAGGAAATTAAAATATGCTTAATACTGACATGAATAAATTTTAAAACAAATACAATTTGGTTAGTGATTAGTTAACATATTTTCTTGTATATAACATGAGAAATTTTTCTCGTGTATAATATGAGAAAGTTTGAACAAAAATTAAAGGCAAATAAATGGGAGGGTGTTCATATACACAAATACATATTTTCAGAAATTTTTACATTGCTTAAAAAACCTCTTATTTAAAACAGCAAGATTGCAAAAACACTCAGTAAGCTTGTTGCGAATATCACCTCATTGTGTTGCGAGGTGTAAACGTTTTTCAGTAGATATTTAATAGTTCCTGATACATTTGTTCCACAAACAATCTTTGGTGGATTCATGTGAGTCTGGGCAAAAATTAGTAACACAAAAATATGGAATTCAAACAAACAATTAATTCATGCATTAACAAAAATAAATTACATTAATGTGTAATGATCCTGCGATCATGAGAAATAAAAAAATAAGAAATTAAAAAAAAGACTTATTTCCCATGATTCCTTAGTAAAAGGGAAACCACCTTTCTGGCAGGAAATTTAGAATCTTCCTCTTTTCAATGACCGCTCACCAAGAGAGCATGTGAATTTGGTCCGCTCCGGGAATAGTGACCAAAGATAAGTTTTACTCAAATATCACTTTCTCATATTGAATATGACTCTTTAATGATAGACTTATCACCTGCAAAATAACTCATTCATTCACCAAGACAAACACAAATATCAGAAACATTTAATAAGCACATTACAAGAACTTTCATATATCTTCCTAACAACCAAATCCTTCTGATAATAAATCATTCAATGTATGCATAAATGCCTCAATTTGTTGTTATGATGTATATCTGTATATTTTACTAACCAAAACCAGGAGTCAAACAAGGCCCATCATAACAAAGCAGTGACCTTGATGTGATATGAACATGCAAACAAGGTGCATCATAGCAAATGTGTATGCAGTTGAAAGTAAAGGAAAAGACATTAAAAACAGAGAATAAATTTCTTCAGTATAATATGACCCTGTAGTACAGCCATCCCTATGTAAATAATTTTTTGAAATATTGTACCATATTATCCATTAAAATCTCAATGTTGTATCCACATAAATTATTGCAACATTTTGCAATTTAAAAATACAAGTACCATTGTACACTATTTATATTGCAATATAATTATGTCACAGTTGTTTATATATCTATTTTTTTGTTTTATTTTTCTCAAGTTGTTTGAAGTTTTCAATGTGTCAACAAAAGGAAGAACATGAAAACATTTCACTTCACTGCATGGGAATTATCGCCCCATTTTTCAAGCTGAAAAAACTAAAAAAAGTACATAATTTATACAATAGTTAGGTCTTTGTTGTAACATTAATGTTATCTAAACATGACAGATATTGTGTTTTCCCTTTATTAATATTTTAATAATTTTGGTGGATTTCCTGTCTTTGAAACAAAGGACATTCAATTACGCTGTTTCCCAAAAAACCAATAATGCCGATATATCAATTACATTTTGCAAACAAATGTTATCAACGCCTGCCTATTTTGTGTTTTATTATCTATTGAGTTTATGGGTTACCCCACCCCTGGCTTTACCAAATGCCTGTTAAGTGGCATTGTTTAAGTCTATAAAAAGACAAACATTTCCTTCCTCTCTCTCCATGATGTAGTAGCTCGTAGTTGACAATATCCCTGCTGGGGTCCGTTCATTTCCTTGGGCCACTGACAATTGAAATCTCAAACACATGAACATATACACATGTGTATATCACATATGCTTATGACATATAAAAACTAGCACACTCTTAATAGCTACATGGATGACTGCTTGGGAATACTAGATGCTGTAAGCTTGAATGAGAGATTGGTGTCGTAATGGAATATCCCACACTCCCTATTGCCTATGTCGGCTGACTATATCAGTAGCTATATATAGTGAGCACAAGATATACCTGGGGGCTTGCTTTGGCAATTAGTCGAAGATTCGTTTCCAGCTGTGCTGGTTGAACTCTTCAAGCAGGGAGGAACCCAGGCTATACTGAAGGGCAGAGTCTCATTTGGGGTGGTAGACAGCTACCCGACCTCATTTTCACAGGGTCTATGGGGAATTTTTGCCAAAGCCTATGGGCTTGGTTTTGCCCTGCATTAAAAAAAAGCCTAGTGCCACATCCTGCCTCATGGGGAGGTAAGGTAAATAACCTTGCTTTGGGAATTACTAGCCTGCCACCCGATTTCCTGTCTTTCAATAGTGTATTCTCTTTCACAATAAACCTCTCTTCTTTCATCTACAAGCGTGTTGGTGTTCTTTCACTCGAGTACCACCTTTGTCTGTTTGTAACCTCTTTAAGGATACAAGAGTTGATGTAATGGATAATGGCTCAGAATAAGAAATTGGGGATGCAACTTCCATTTCCAGTCGAATTCATTATATTCAGTTACATGCAAATACCCTTGAGAGAAGAATAAATCCATCACTCCTCTCCCCCCACCCACCAGTTATAGGTTAATTAGTAGGACTTGTATCAGTAAATCTCAAAAAATAAAATCATGCAATCTTTAAATAACTTGTAAAAGTTTGATAAGCTGTAACAAACAAATCAATAAATTATATATATATATATATATATATATATCTTGATTTTATGAATATGAAATTTTTAAAATATTTTAGTTTTTAAACTCTTTTCTGTTGATTCACTTATTAGCCTCTTAAGAAAGATATTAAGCTAAGGAAATAGTTCTTAGTAGCATCATTTGCAGTGTTAGGGAAATCTTAGAATTGTATTTGATGTTTCTTCTCCATCATCATCATCATCATCAGAAACAACAGCAGTTCCACAACCATGTGCAGTTATAGGCTTGCTGCACAGCTGAACACCTGACAAGTTCCCTCCACATATCTGTGTTATAAGTCAGAGAGATATTTTTTTTTTTACAGTAATGTTCACCCTGTTCAAGGCCTGGGGGCCACTCAATGTAGAGGGTTACATTAAGAGGTAGTTTTTATGGATAGTACGAGAAGATAATGGTTGACGCTCGACTTGAACAGGTTAAGATTGTAGTGATGAGAGAAACATCCTCATGTGAATCTGTTTCACAGGTCAGTGGTTCATGGGAAAAAGCTATTTGAATAGAAATTACTTCTCGCTGATGGAATACAGAGGGAATGTGGATGATTTGCTACTATTTATGTGGCATGGTGGGTCTTCGTTGTGAAGGTCAGACCTGGTGGAACCAGGAGATACAATTCATCTGATCACTTTCCATGGTAGTAACGATAGAGCAGTGTGAGAGAGAGGTTGGAGTGTGGAAAATAATTCTTCTCCAACAAGGACTCAGAAACGCTTTTGTACTTTATCAAAACTGGAAAGTTAGGTCTGGGCAGCTCCTGCCTAAATATGGCAACAGTACTCCATTTTCAACCTGATCTGGCTATTATAAAGATAGATTATAGTATGAGGAGTCAGGTACTTACTGAAGTGGTACAGGGAACTGATCATTTTACCTGCATCTTTAGTGATGGATCATGTATAGGAATTCCACCTGAAGTCGTGTGTGAGGCCCAATATCATTTCAAGGCCTGGGGCCTACTCAAGGGGACATCTGTCCATTGTGACTGGTGGTAGTTCGGAGTCTGATCAGTGGTGATGGAATGTAACCAGTTTGGTTTTAGAGGCACTGAATATAACCAGCCAGTTTTTTCCCCACTGGGAAGTTAGTGTTAGATTGGAAGAGCGATCAGCAGCCAAACTCTGATCATCAATATTTTTCAAGGTGAAACTGTATATTGCATCATTGGCATAGATGTTTACAAATGTTTGGAGTATATTCTTTGGAAGATCATTTATGGTCTGCTCAGCATAGTTGCAGTATAAACGACAGGTGGGTTCTGTGGGTGTTGAGAAAACATAAATGTGCCTGAGCGAGCGTCTGCAAAAGGGATTGGCTAGCTGTCCTGATAGACGGGTATCCTCAAATATGAGTGGTCAGCTATTATTATTATTATATATATATATATATATATATATATATATATATATATATATGAAATATAAGTAAAACAATATTCTTATGTTACTGCTTTCCACAGCTTAAAGTTTTATGTGGGCACTTAGATGTTGATGCTGTTGTCTCATAATCCTCAGGTGCTAAAACTGCTGAGATACTCAGTTCCATATTATTATTATTATGTTAACATATGAGTATTGTTTTACGTATATTTTATATTAGCTCTGTTTTGTATATTTTTTTATATTTTACATCAAGCACTGTCTTTATGGCATCCATGTTTGCCTTTATTATACAATATTTATATATGTGTGCTTTTATAATCCAAAAGGTCAGTTTAATACGGGCATGTTCCGCAGGAAACAAGCCTCCTGTCACGATGGTTGCAAAAATAGCTCAGGCATTGCCTGTATCCGAATTTCTCCTTCAGAGTGCCTCTCAAGCTGAGCTGATAACACATTTAATGTATCTTTTATAGATATAAATTCTATTCTTACTATAAATGTTATATTTTACTGTGTAAGCACACTGTCTTTTAATCAGTGAAATTTATGTCTACTGGCCTAGAGCTCAAAAGACCTACTGTCAGTAGGCACATTTACTATAGGAAGATTCTCAATCTCTAAGCCAGTAGACATTAATTTAACTGTTTCGAAAAAAGAGCAGGGATGTTTACTCAGACATGTATGCCCACTAAATATAAAATTTATAATAATAAGCGATATAAATATATGTAAAAGTAAAAAAATAAAATAAAAAGGCTCTAACAGGCCCCAGATTTACCAAAATCTTCCAAAAAGATAGATTTAGTCTTCTGTTTAGTTGCCAATTCCAGCAAAAGGTGAAGAAGGGTGCAGCTCCCATACCAGCCCCTCTGTGCATGCAATCATTTAATGTCCTCTACAAATTTTATGAAAACTCAGAAGTTAGAAAAATAGGTCCATAAATATTTACATATGCAACGATTGGCTAGCATTTAAATACTTGTACTTTAAATACTTTAAATACTTGTACTTTAAATACTTGTACTTTAAATACTTTAAATACTTGTACTTTACTGCATGGTTAGGTCATCAGGGACAATACCAGTTTCCCCCACCAGGCTTTTCTGGTGAGAAATGTGATGACACTAGGCAGGATTGTGGCTAAAACTTATTGTAAAGTCAATGGTCTTCAAGCATAATGAGGTTAGACTAGGCTCCATAGCTATTTAAGCAGCCATGGAATCGTTGGGTGGAAGGCTTCCTTGACTGATAGTTGCTGCTCAGGTTGGATGGTTCCTCCAATGGTATCAATGGCCATGTCTCTGTGACCATGATGAGCAAAGTTGGAGGATATCAGCTGTAGTTTGACCAGGAGAGGGATAGGCTTCACCAGGTCTGCTTACCTAAGGCATGCTACATTTGAAGGAATGAATGAAAATTAAAAATAATTGTTTCTATAAATATTTATATAACCAAAGCATTTAAAAACTTACACCTTTGTTCATGTTCCAAAAAATGGTCATTTTGATGCAGGCATTTCTAACAAAAGTTTATATTAGATATAGCGCCCCACCACCTACTTTTTATTTTGGAGTGCTTTCTCTGGATTGTATAAGTTATATAAAGTTGTTTTTTTACAATGATATTCACCTAGTACAAGACCCAAGAGCCACTCGAGGTAGAGGGTTACATAAGGAAAACGCTTCAGGAGGAACCAGAAACCCAATCCTAAACCTCTGTTCCTGTTCAAAAGATGAGGGAGAAGTATGAACTGGACAATTGACAAATCTACTCCTATTGGGAAAAGAAAAAGTAATTCAATAGCAAATAAAACTTCAGAGTTTTTAGTCAGAGACGTTAGAAGTATAGAGTTGAGGTAGACTTTAGAATGAACCAAAGACTCAATACTAAACAGGAAACAAGGGATAAAACTACTCCAGCTCAAAGGATCAGTGAGAAGTGTAAACTGGACAATAAGTAAACTTAAACATCAAAGGGAAGATTAACAGTCCTGTAAGTCAGCAACAATCAAGATATGGAATGGTTTCAGTAGCTGTCAACTTGTTCTTGTTAAGAATTCAATTTTAGCCAATATCATGACAGAAAAGATCCCAGCACTGCAAGGTGTGACATCTAGTGAAATTTTTAAAACACACATAGATCCTCTGTACACTGCAAAGAGGGGTTTTATGCAGTTTGAAGCTATTGATAAGATTTGCAGATGTCAACAGATTAGTATAACCAAGGAAGTATTCCAACCGGGAGATAGAGTTTTCTGCAAATGAGAAGAGGGAAGCCATCTTGGAGTGAAGATGACCAGAGTGAAAAAGGTGAATCCAGCAAGAGTTTAACATTGGTAGCAGAGTGTAGTTGCATCATGGCTTTAAAATTGAAAACCCCACATTTTTTTTATCATTCTTATATGCTATTAATCCATTTATGTGTTACTAAAAGGAAAGTTAGTTCATTGTGTTGTGCCAAAAGGTTTTTCTCATCAGATTCTATCTTGCACATTTACAAATCTACCATTCAGCCATGCATTGGATACTGTTGCCATATCTGCTTTGGTGCCCCTGCTGTTAATCTTGAGGTTCTTGACAAAATCCAAAGAAGAATCCTGCGGTGTAATTGATCCTGACTTGGCATCTTGACTTCCATCACTTTCTCACAGATGTGATGTGGCTTCCCTCTGTCTTTTCTACAAATATTTTCATGGCAGCTGCTCTGATGAGCTTTTTTCCCTGGTGCTCCAACTACATTAATTTATGCATGCTACGAGATTGGCATCTAGGTCCCACCCTTTTACTGTTGTAATAGTTAAATATAACTGCTACTTCTACTCCAACAGTTTCTTTTCTCACACTTCCTGACAGTGGAACTCCCTTCCTCTTACTTGTTTCTCTGATAACTACAATCTTCAAAAATTTAAATGCCACATCAACCGCCATCTTCTGCTGACTTCAACCCAGTTCATCTTTTATCCTTTCATTAATCAACCCTATACCCAGTCTTTTTCTCACTTTCACTCTCTGTAACTCCATGGGTACTAGTGGCATTCCCATCTTGCTTGGGGTGAAATAATTTTTAAAAATCCATTCTTTTATTTTAGATTGTCACATGTTGAAATTTTCTACTGAATTCTGTCAAGACACTGGATGTGCAGGTGGTGTAATGGATACTGACTCAGAATGAGAAATCAGAGAGCTGAGTTCAAATTCCAGTTGAGTTCATTACATTTCTCTTATTTGCAAACACCCTTGGGAAAGGTATGAATCCATCTATTCTCTGCCAAGCTATAAAGCAAATAGTAGGACTTATATCTTGAAAATTCATTTTTATCTCTTAAAAATTGTTTATGAAATTTTCATTTGCAAAGAAAAAAAGAATTATTGATAAAATTCAAAATATATTTTGGCTTTTAATAACCTACAAAGGATTGATGAATAGTAAAAAGCAAATCAATTAATCAATCATGGTTAATCTAAATGAACCTCAACATAAATATTAATCTTGGCTTCCATACAAAAGACTTTCTTCTTGGGAAAGGAAGTCCATTGAGGATTTTGCTGTATAGCATCATTCACTTTCTGGTTAACAGTTTCAACTATTTGAAAATTCCTCAAAGAATTTATTGGATTAAAACACAAATTGGATTACACAAAAAAATTCAGTTTAGCTGAAAGGTGGTACAAGGTCATAGAAAATTATTGAAAATACTTTGAGGAGCAAATAACTATATTAAGAAATTCTACAAATAAACTTTTTGCTTATGCTTTAAACCATACCATGTTAAATATACCAGTTCTTGTCTGACTGAGGCTTACAGCCATATCACAGTGAAAACTGGTTCTCATACAATCACTGAAGTTAAGCAACATCAAGCCTGGTCAGTATTTATATGGAAATACAAGATACTGTAAGCTTGGATGTGCAGGTGGTGTAATAGATAATGGATTGTAATTGGAAATGAGAGAGCAGAGTTCCAATTCTAGTAGGGTTTGTTATATTCACTTACACACAAATACCCTTGGGAAAGATATAAATCCACCTTTTCTCCTCCAACTATTGGTTACTTAGTATGAATTGTATCAGTAAATCATTATTATCTCCAAAACTTTTCACAATCTAAAAATATTTTCTGGCTTTAAATAGCCTGCAAAAATGTTGATAAGCCATAAAAAATGAATGAATTAATCAAATCTTGTCTGATCAGTGAAGTTAAGCAGCATGAAGCCTGTTCAGAACTTAGATGGATGATTTCTTGAAAATACCAAGTACGATATGTTTAAATCAGGTAGCTAGAACATCAACCTGGGAGGGTAGTCCATCTAAGAGAAAGAAAACTCAAACTTATGATATCTTCTGGATATATCCAATCATGGGAAAGGCTTTGGAAGTAAACACTAAAGATAAATCCAGAGCTGGAGTTCCAAATGTTGCATCCAGCCGCTTTCTACCAAGTCCTGAGAGGGCACTATGGAAAAACATGGAAATCAGCATCTACTGGTTTTTGGCCTGCACTTAATAAGTAAACAGATGCTGCGCAACCATGGTCTTTCAAAATTGATGGATAATCCGGATAGAAACTTTGTTATTTTTTTAAATGCTGGAAATCTTTGCATCACTTTTCTTTTATTCCTTTCCTTAGAGAATAACCATTTCCATACAGGAAATATTTAGCTTTCATTGAATGAACAGTTAGTATTAGTGTCAGTTGAAATATATAAAATCTTTCTCTTAAAACAGATTTTTTAGGAAATTAGACTTCTCAAATCCGCAAACTATAAACCGTATATTCTCGTACTGATAGGAGTTTCCTTCAAATCCTTTAGTTTAAGGTAGTGTGGAAAGTCAACATCTTGATTATATTATTATTTTTCCTTCTAGTTACATGTGCTACCTGTTTTTGTTGTTACTTTTAAAAGTCTTCTTTTTATTTGGTATAGCTATTTGTTAGTGATTTTGTAGCACTAATGAAGGATTGTCTTAAGTTCTAAAAAATCCATTCATTGTAGTCATTTTTAATCCTTGTTCTGAGAAACTCATGTATACAAATGACAGACATTTCTGAATGTGTTGGATGCCATGAATAACAACCATTGAAAGTCTAGATCTGATGAGGCTATGACTCGAGTTCTCAGGTTACTATTTAGTTTTGTAGTATCTTATGGCATTGGACAAAAGTATTCTTCATATAACCTATCCTGTAGTCAATTTCTTTATATGCTATACTAATATTGTTATAACAAAAGAATGACATACCGTATATACTCATGAAATGTGCTATGTTTATTTAAAATACAGCTGTACTTTTTGAGTACTGTAAATGGATATATAGTTTGGTTAACATTACATATGCTAATTTTATAGCTCATGCATGATGTGACCCCCTTAAAATTAGCTTCAAAATTAGGTCTTCAAAAGTTGCATGATACACAAGTATATAGGGTAAATATATACTGAGTGTAATAGCAAAATTCTAACAGCATGGGATAATTGTCCATCCTACAAAAAGTTTAATATCTAAAAAAAATAAAAACACTAAACTAATTGAGTTTCTTTTTTCCAGGTTTTCAGGTAAGATGTTTAGCTATGTTGACACTATTTGTCATAAGAATCACTAAAAAACCCATGGAGTTATTTAGCTAGAAAGAGAACAAGTTCAAATCATTTTATGTCAGCCCCACTATGTATTCCCAAGTGAACAATGGAAAGAAGAAAAAGATCATTCAGGCCTCCAGTAATGGTACCAACATTCATACTGTGGCTTCTATCTTCAAAGTCCATTCAAGAACCATCAAGAGAAAGGTGAATAAGTTTAAAAAAGAGGTAACAGTATAGAGTAAAACTGGATCAGGTGGTTACGACAGCAAGAAGGATCATCATTTCACTTGAGAGCTAAATACATTCTTATTGTTCAAAGTAGAGTCCAATAGTGTTATAAAAGCCTCACAGAATTCCAGTAAGATATCTTCTAAGATAAAACAATTCAAAGCTTATTCACTATTGCACTATATGGACAATTTTACTGTTACACCTGATACAAAGAATTAAAGCGACTGAAAAAAAAAATGCTTATATATAATCATTTGTTGATTAACAAGCAACTTATAACCATAGCTGACTTTATCTGGTGATTATCTGTATATCTATGAAAGTGTTGCACATACTGTCACATTATTCTCTTTGGCTGATTTCAGAAAGTTATCCTCTAATTTTTTTCTCTGTCTCCATCTTTTTCACTGTTGAGATTTAATATTTTTTTATTGGGTTGAAAGAAAAGTTTGTAGAATTTTTTAATTTAATTACAAAGACAATATTTAGATACTTCTACAGAGATTTCTTCAACCATATACCATTTTATTTAGCTTTCTCCATCTTTGGGGCAGCTTCATGGTTCCATCCTCCCAAAACTTTTTGAGTGATGAACTGGACTAAGTGATTTTTAAAGGCTTTGTTGGGTTGTAATTTTAGTTTGTTTGTTTGTTTGTGTTTTATGGCATATCAACCTCATTGGGTTATTTAATGCCAATAATAGATATCCGGGCCTTGATAGCTAGATAGATAGCTTATAATTCATACTTTGATATAAAGATATATATGTTGATATTTACACCTTGACAATCAGATAGATAGCTTGATAATCACACTTTGACATATAGATAGACATTCTGATATTCTGGCCTTTGAGGCTTTTGCAAGTATTAGGTCGGTGCAAAAATAATGTCGTCTTTTGACGTTCAACTTCAGTCAAAAAACGACATTATTTTTGCACCAACCTAATATTTTAGCAGAGCTTAATCGTGGCATTGGGTTAAGTTATAAAAAGGAAAAAAAATTTTTTTTTTTTTAAATTTTGTTATGAATGCCGATTTCTGAAAGGAAACTGTATATCATTTTGGTGTCTGTCTCTTCAAGGACTCTTTTGAGGCTCTTATGGTTATAATATTTCCGTCTTATTTTGGAGATGGTTCTACACTTCAACATGAAGTGCTCCACTGTGAGTCTGCTTCCGCAGGAGTATTTTGGAGGATCCATCTTCTTCAGATTTTCTTCTTATTTTATTATTGTTATTTTATAACTGCCCCCTACCTCAAGAAGCTCCCAAACATGTAAATTCAAGGCGCTAAAAGGAAATGAAAAGAGAGGTGCCAAAATATGTTTACCATATTTATTAACTGCCACAATGCTAAACAACAATATAACATGACATAAACATTGTACCTACAATAGATGAAGTTTGCACTCTAAAAGATTACTACCTTTAAGCTAAGGTGAGGTGAGGTAGTCAGCTACCATCTAGGAATATCTTTGTCCCCCATGATGTGAGTTGGACATTGGTTGCAGCATGTGTTCCTCCAATCTCTTCTCAGTGCCAGACCAAATCTAACTGTAGCAATTCATCTTGGTTGTCCCTGTGAAAAGGGTACTAATTCACATCAATTATCTGCTCACTAGGTGAGGGGTTCTATCTAAAACCTGTAATGGGGGTTATATTGGATATGGGTAATGTAAGTTACACCGTTATTAGATGTATTTGTAGTAGTAATTGATGACGGAACCCTTTTTACTTTTTTCTATACCGAAAATGAAATGAATAAAATGTACACAATAACATAAACAATAATGACTTGAGACATCTTGACATTAATCACAAGAATATGTATTTTTTCTTTTTCATGATGAAAATTACAGATATTGGTATAGCGTTAAAATTGTTCTCAGTGTTACTGTCTCCTTTGTTTCTTTAAAAGTTTGTTTTTGCTTCTTCCGAATTTTGTTGTTAAGGACAGCATTTGAGATTGTCAACTTCTGATTTTCCAGAACGATGGTGTTATGTTCCTTTTCACTAATGCCACTCTACTCTACTCTGCTGACTGCCATCACTTGGGTCGTTTTTATAATCAGGTTTTAGAATGATGAAATATCTTTCTCATCATTCATCACTGGTGGCAAGGTTGTTTTTAGGATGATGAAATTTTTTATCATCATTTCAGGGATGAAATATCTTTCTCATCATCCATCACTGGTGGCAAGGTTGTTTTTAGGATGATGAAATTTTTTATCATCATTTCAGGGATGATGAAATATCTTTCTCATCATTCATCACTGGTGGCAAGGTTGTTTTTAGGATGATGAAATTTTTTATCATCATTTCAGGGATGATGAAATATCTTTCTCATTATTCATCACTGGTGGCAAGGTTGTTTTTAGGATGATGAAATCTTTTATCATTATTTCAGGGATGATGAAATATCTTTCTCATCATTCATCACTGGTGGCAAGGTTGTTTTTAGGATGATGAAATTTTTTATCATCATTTCAGGGATGAAATATCTTTCTCATCATTCATCACTGGTGGCAAGGTTGTTTTTAGGATGATGAAATCTTTTATCATCATTTCAGGGATGATGAAATATCTTTCTCATCATTCATCACTGGTGGCAAGGTTGTTTTTAGGATGATGAAATTTTTTATCATCATTTCAGGGATGAAATATCTTTCTCATCATTCATCACTGGTGGCAAGGTTGTTTTTAGGATGATGAAATCTTTTATCATCATTTCAGGGATGATGAAATATCTTTCTCATTATTCATCACTGGTGGCAAGGTTGTTTTTAGGATGATGAAATTTTTTATCATCATTTCAGGGATGAAATATCTTTCTCATCATTCATCACTGGTGGCAAGGTTGTTTTTAGGATGATGAAATCTTTTATCATCATTTCAGGGATGATGAAATATCTTTCTCATCATACATCACTGGTGGCAAGGTTGTTTTTAGGATGATGAAATCTTTTATCATCATTTCAGGGATGATGAAATATCCTTATTTTCTATCATCACTGATGGCAAAGTTATTTTTAGAAATATCATCATCATTCTGGATCATAACAAACCCTACAACTTCCAGAGAACTGAAGTTCTTCCCATTAAGAGAATTTTGTAGAGATCAAAATAAGTGGCAAGCTGAATGTACAAGGTGAGTATGGTGTGTGTAGGCCACTGCAGCCAAACTGTACAGATTTCTGCCAGGTCTGCAAGCAGATATGAAGTCTGGCATTGTTCTGATGGAAGACAACACTATAATGATTGACCAATTCAGGATGCTTTTTATCGATTGCTGCCTTTAATCAGTTCAGTTAGAAACAGTACTTGTCGAGGTCTGATTTTGCAGGAAGAATGTTCCTCCAACCCCACCATATACACAGAATCATGAATGCAAACCAGCTTTTGTAGTGTTTAAGAGTGGCTAATTTAATTTTTCCCAGGACCTTTTTTCCTTCTCATTGTTGTAAACAATTCATTTCTCATCACTTGTGATCATTCTTTTCAAAAATGGTCTTTTTTCTTGCATTTAAGCAGAGAACTGCAGATAGAAATGCAGTCCATTAAATTTCTATCTGTTAAATTATGAGGTAACCAAACATCATAACAATTCATATACTGAAGTGTTTTCAAATGCCTTACAACATTCATATGAAATATGTGGAGTATCTCTGCAATGTCCCATCTTGTGTGATCTATATTATTTTCAGTCAGCATTTCAATTTGGTCATCAATGTCAGCAGACCTTACAAACAGTTCTTAGCTATAGCACCATCTTTCTGAATGCCATATATTGTTTTTACTGTTTGTACATTTTTCTCTTTCCAATAAAATATTTATAATTCCCAATTCACACAACTTTTCAGAATTTGTATACAAAAGCATAATTACTGTTAATATCCAGCAGTGAAGCAACTAAAAAGTGGAAACTAAAAACTAAAAAGGAAATAAATGCCTTCTGCATCCTTACAATGTATTGGATATTGCTGGCACATAGGATGCTCCTGTAAATATATTTTAAGATTCATGACAAAATCCAAAGAAGTGTCTGTAAGGTTATCAGTCCTGACCTGGCATCCTGACCAGTTACTTAACCACCACAGTGAAGTGGCTTCCCTCTGTCTTTTCTAGAAATATTTTCATGGCAAGTGTTCTAATGAACTCTCCTTCTTGGTAGCACAATATCATGGATTTAAGTATATTACTAGATTGCCAACTAGGTCTCATTGTTTTAGTGTTATGCTCATTGTCATGGCACATGGAAGGTGGGACTTCCTGCAGTCCGGATTTGTTCTATTAAATTTCAAAATAATATTGCACTGCTTTATCATTTTTTCAAATAATACACTAATTGCACATCCTTGAAGAAGACTCCTGGGAGTTGAAAGCTTCAACACAGTTATTATAAAAGGTTTGGAATTTTCGTACATCAACAAGCGCCACTTTTGTGAAGGATCACAATCTGGACAAACTCAATGCACACAAAATGTATATATTCTTTAATAAGGCATGGCTGAAGGAACAATTGCTGCCTAATTACACTAAATAAGAAGAATATGTTTATATGCCATAAATCTTAGTTATTTGTGAAGCAAAATCAGATGTTCAAATGGCACTTATTGAAAACCACTACAGACATTTTTTCCTGTCCAACATAATCCCTTGTTGACTAACAAAGAATTGATGACTTGAACTGATAGAATCAATTGCAAGAAAGAGGACAATGTATGGTTGTCAGCAAAAGAAAAAGCCCAACATGTGAATTATAAATTGAAGATACTGAAATCAAGCAAGTATAAACATTTAAATACTTCACAAAGAACTGTTAGAACTACTATGTAACCATGACATATTTGGGAAGTGTTGTGGTAGGATCCACCTAATTTGCATAGTGGAGTACCGACCATATAAATATGGTTGGTACTGGGAAGAGAGAGAACGAATCAAGAGATTCAACCAGAGACTCTGCCCAACTGCGACTCAGTCAACACATTCTCCAGGAACGGTCTTCCCAGGAATATACAAAAGACTATATGTAAATATTGTGTACACTTTCTTGTTCTAAATACATTTTGTGTTGCATTATTATTCCATGCATTAGTCAAGTTTCAACAGGAAGGATATTAGATAAATCAAGAACCTATACTGACAGCAAATCACCTGCATATGAATAGAAAATGAATTCAGTAAATATACAAAAATAGAAAGGAGTGTAAGATAAGAATGTATCTTCTCACCAGACTTATTCAACCTGCGATTCTGAGAGAATTAGAAGTCCTAACCAGGATTCATTATTAGTGACCACAATCTTAATAACAAAAGATATGCAGATGACACGGTGTTGATAGAAGACATGGAAAGGAAACTACAAAAACTCCTACAGACGGTAGTGAAGGAAATTGAGAAGAAAGGATTAAACATCAATTGTAAGAAGACAGAATGCATGGTTGCTAGCAAAAGGAACAGCCAACATACAAATTACAGATTGGAGATAGCAAAATCAAACAAGTACAAACATTTAAATATCTAAGAAGTGTTTTAACAAAGGACAGAAAGTGAAGTCGTAAAGCAAACATCCCCGAACGAGATCTCTAGACACTTCCATCCTTCTCACAGCTGTCCGGCTTATAACTGATGGCCGGGCATGGTGCGCGTGTTTTTTATAATGTCTGATGTTCCTACTTCCGGCTGTCTGAATTTGAAAACAATTGCTACACGCATTTCGTATATATTTCAACTTCATTCAATGACTAATCAAAAAACGGACATAACTTTTTTGGTTACCTTGTAAATTAAAAACTTTTAAAATCACTAATTTTTTTTCCAGTTATTTTAAAATGCGAATTTTTAACTGATCCCTCCTCACCTGGACACAAATCCAAATGCTGGATGTTCAAGCACAAGATGAAGGACAGATCTTCAATCCAGGGATCATCCTGATTCCAAAAAGGTATAATATGTCTATGTATAGTATGCGTGGCCTGACTTAAAGGTGTTTAAGACACATGGACAGACAGACAAAATTTTCTGTTTATTTATTTAGATAGAAGTCTTCAGAAAATAAGCTAAAAGTTTATTTTCGCAAATTATTGATTTTGTTCTAATTAATCTTATTCTTATTTTATGTGGATTTTCTCTTTTTCTTTCTTTTTTTTTTTGCTTTCTTTCTTAGTATGACCAACCCATTAGTTTAGCTTTCACCAAAACTTGGGAATGTTTAGTGTTTAGAAAAAAAAATTTACAATCCATTTAAAACTATTCAAAGCTTTTTAACATTTTCAACAAAAAATTGTTAAATATGACAATTTTTGACATTGAATCATTTTAAAACATTAACTATCACTTATCTTCTCGCTCTTTCATTTCTCTTCTTCATACTTTTTATTACTTTATCTTTTTCTTCTGTTTCTTCTTTTCTGTTTTCTTTATCACTCTTTCATTTCTCTTCTTCCCACTCTTTATTCTTCTTCTTCATTTTTCCTTCTACTTCTGTTTTCTTTCTCATTCTTTCATTTCTTCTCTTCACAAACTTTATTACTTCTCCTTCATCTTCTTCCATTGCTTCTTTTCTGTTTTCTTTTTCACTCTTTCATTTTTCTTCTTTACAATTTTTATCTCATATCCTCTGTATTCCAAATGTAAGGAGAAAATTCCACTTAGCCAGCTTTTTCTGAAGAACTGCTACTTTGTGGAACAATCTCCCACAGGAATGCTTCCCTGAACATTACAATCTTAACCTCTTCAAGTCAAGGATCAATTGTTATCTATCTTCTCTATCCTCATAATCTTCAACTGCTAACACCTCTTCTTTCATTCATATCACACACCTTATTTATTATAACCATTTTAACAGTAACGCTCTACCTTGAGTGGCTCATGCACTTTGTATTGGGGGAACTAGCATTAAAAAATAATTATCTATTTGTTCTACTTCTTTTCTATTCTTAATAGTAATAATAAATTTCTCCATTATTCTCTGATCTTTTTTCTTCATTTTCCCTCTCTTTTTCCTTTTAATTCACACTCGGGGGTTCTTGATAAGATCCAGAGACGGATAGGCAATGTGATTGGCTCTGATCTGTCATCTCGTCTGCAGTCGCTCTCTCACAGACGCGATGTTGCCTCGCTCTGCCTTTTTTACAAATACTTCCACGGTAATTGCTCTGAGGAGTTGCGTTCGCTTGTCCCCAGGCCTCGTGAATTTAAACGCCCCACCAGGCTGGCATCCCACTCCCACCCCTACACCGTGGAAACTGTTAGATGTAGACGTCTCTTCTACTCCAATAGCTTCATGTCTCGCACATCCCGCCTATGGAACTCCCTTCGCTACTACTGTTTCCCTGACAAATACAATCTCCAACAGTTTAAGTGTAGCGTCAATCGACATCTTCAGTTGCCTTGATCTATCACTTCCCTTCTCCACATCCTTTCTTTTCTCATTCCTATCTGCTCTTGCTCCGGATCTCTTGTGGCCCCCTTGCCTTGATTGACCCACTGTCTTTCTCTTCTTCCTCATCCCCTCCATTGCCACTCCTACCTGCTCTTCCTCCAACCCTTCTTTAACCCCTTGCGTGATAGTGGCCTCTGGCCTTGCTTGGGGCGATATGATTAAAAAAAACAAAAAAACTCACTTTCTCACTTTTATTCTTCTCCCTTTATTATTTTTCTTATTGCTTCTCTTAATCAACCTATTTCTTTCTCTCTCACCTTTTTTTCAAACTTTATCTTTCAGTTTCCGTCTGTATTATGCTCTCTTTTATATTCTGGGGTTTTCATTTTCATCTATCGCTTTCCTCGTAATAATTTAATTTATACAGTCAGATGATCATGAAAGAAGTACAAGTCCTAACAGGATTTATTATTGGCAAACATAACCGTAACAACAGAAGACACATAGATGACACTACGAAAGTAGAAGGCATGATTGCCAGCAAAAGATACAGCCGACAGTTTGAGCTAGGTATTGGGAACATCAAAATCAAGCCGGTTTAAAATCTCGATCATGTAGTAAGAGAATGGAAAATCTAACATGGAAGTCTGAAGGTGCATAGAAATAGTGAAAGATACCTTCTCGAATCTAAGCAAAGTATTAAAGCACAGGGAAATATCTTTAGAAACAAAAAAAAGAGTTTTGAGATGTGGGTTCCCATGACAGATGCTGGGGATATCATGGACATAACATGTGAACAATGGGGAAGTCTTAAGAAAAAAAGGAACTGCAGGGAAACGTATATTTACAATCAAATGACACAACTGAAGTTTCTGGGACACATAATGAGGATAGAAAGCCTAGAGAATTTGAAACTCACAAGACATACTAAAGGCAACAGAAGCAGGGAAAACAGCAAGTAATTTATTTAATGACCTTTTAGGAATAGATAGTAGAACAAAAACAAAAAGGGATGGTAAAAAGTTTTAAATTATTTAGAACACGACTGGAAGTTGTGGAGGGCTATGATTGTCAGGTCCTGAAGGGATGTGGTATATAAAAGATTTCCCAATATCATGAAATAATTTTTTTTTATCTTTTACATTCATTCCTTTAACTTTTTTCTATCTTCTTTTCCTTATTTTTTCATTTTCTGTATTTCCTTTATTTTTCTTTCTCTTTTTCTTTTTTTTTCTAGCCTCATTTATTTGTCATTTATTCTTGCTAATGTTTCTTTCTTTACAGTATTACTTGCATAAACTCTTTTCTTGTTTTTTCTTTTTGTCTTTCTTTCTGTTTGCTTTTTACCTTAATTCCTTTCCTTCTTCTTCCTTCACATTTTTTCTTCTTTTTATTTTTATAATCTTCACCTATTTTCTTTGTTCCCTTTTATATTTTTGCTTTTTTCATTTTTTATATTCATTCTCATTCTTCTTTCTTTAAATATTATTCTTTCAATTTTTCTCATCTTCACACATTTCACTTTTTTTTATTCGCTTTTTCTTCTCTCCTTCTTCATTTTATTTTCATTCTTCTCCTTTCTTTTCATATTTTGTTTTTTTTTTTCAAATTTTCTCATTCTCACATACTCCTGCATTTTTTCACTTCTTTCCTCCAGGTTATATTCATTCTTCCCCTTTTGCCATTAAATTTTTTCTTTTTCTTTCAATTTTTCTCATCTTCAGACACTTCTATTGTTTTTATCCTCCCTCCTTCATTTCCTATTTTACTTTCATTCTTTTCCTTTTTTCTTCCTTTAAATATTTTTTCTTTTTCTTTCAGTTATTCTTACCCTCCCACATTTCTCTTCTTTTTATCCTCTCTCCTTCCATCACTTCTTCATTTTACTTTCATTCTTCTACTTCTTCCTTTACATATTTTGGTTTTTCTTTCAACTATTTTCATCCACACAAACTTCACTTCTTTTTATTTTCTTTTTCATATTATCTTCTTCATTTTACTTTCATTCTTCTCCTTCTTCTTCCTTAACATTTTTGTTCTTTTTTCAAGTTTTCCCATATTCACTCACCTATTTAGTTTTTCACTTTTTCATTTTTCTTTCTTTTCTTCATTACATTCATTCTCCTTCTTCCTTCACATTTATTTTTCCTTTCAATCATCCTTAAACACTTCACTTCCTTTTTATCTTCTTTTTGATATCTCCTTCTTCATTTTACTTTCATTGTTTTCCTTCTTCTTTAATATATTTTTTTTCAATTTTTTTTCATCCTCACTCATTTCTCTCCTTCTTTTATTTTCTTTTTCATTCTTTCTTCTTTTTTCATTTTATATTCATTCTTTTTCGTTTTATTTATATTTTTAATCTCTCTTTAAAATTTTTCTTATTTTCACCCAATTCTCTACATTTTCTCTTCTTTTTTATTTTTCTTCTTCTCTTCACATTCATTCTTTCACTTTAGTTCCTTCTTTCAATTCTTCAACATTGATTCACCATTTATTTATCCATCAAGATGAATTTCCTTCCATTGAATATATTCATATTTTCATCTACTTTCATATAACTACAACCAAGACATATATAGCTTTAAAAAGATATTACTTTTTGTTACAAATATTGGTAAACATTCATTAATAGGAACCCAATTTTTTTCTCACCAAAATACGCAAAATATACTAAAGTCGCTAACAATGACCAAGCAAGATTGTACACAAAAGACTATATAAAAACGTGTATTGTTTCTTTTTTATCATTATACAAAAAATAGTTGCAGCTATTAATACTTTTAAACATTACAGCAACTTTTCATATATTACGTACTTTACTGTTTATTGTACTTAATTTTCTTTTTTTAATGTTATAAATACAGTTATAACATTGCTATTATCTATGATAATGTAGTTATATGAATGTCATTCATACAAAATTATCTGTTATAGAAATGGCTACATAATCATGAAAGCATCTGTGTATAGTCATAGTCTGAACAAGCAATAAAAAACCTATGGATTTACTAGCAAACAGACTAGGCTATTTATTGAATGCACAAACAAGAGATGACAAAAAAATAGTGAGTACAATATACAGCTCTGAATAGACTCATTACTCCAATAAATTTAATCATTAGACAAAATTTGTTCTCATGGTGTTTTCAGGAGTAAGTTCTGGTAAAACTCTCACAGGCACAACTAATTTCCTAATGTATATATATCGTAAGCGATACAATATTAAATAAATATTTATATGAAAAATTATGGATTAAATCAAACAATGATTAAATGTGTAATCAATAGGAAACATTTATAAATTTAACATGTTTCTCTTTCATTTTAGCTTCACCAGAAATATTTTGGAAATGAATTATGGAAAAGAATTTTTGACATTTTCAATTCTATGCTGTTTGTTTTCATTGGTCAGGTAGATCTCACCTGTTTAATATTTTGTGATGTTAGTGTGTGTGTGTGAAAACGTTTTTTTCAATACACCTCAAGCAAGGTGATAATGCCACTAAGATGCAAGGAGCTAATGGGAATGAAGGAGAATGAAAAATACTTTAGAAAGAAAGGGAAACCTAATCCTAAACAGGAAACCAGGGAGAATAATCTACTCCTGTTCAAATGACTGGGGGGGGGGGTGAAAACTGAAATATAGGTGGGCCTATCTACTCCTATTACTTGTGCGTGTTTTTGTGTCTGTCTTATAATGCCTGTGTGTCTCTAATTCCATATGATGTTAGTGGGAGGAAATAGGAAATATATGTATATATGTATGTGCATCAAATTTCCATTTGGGCATGCAGTGGCTGAAAATAGAATTAATGAATTTGAGGATCGGTATATTAATGTGTGCTTGAGTGAATTTTATTATTATTATTATTATTTATAGGTTGTTTTATTAGTTATAATTTTTGTGCATATTGAGAGATATTTGGTCATGTTAGAGAGGTGCCTGGTCCCAGGGAACAGCTGCCTGTGGCAGTACCCCCTTATTGCACTAAAGCCTACCAATGCCATCCCAACCAACGGTTGTAAGGGCTGGGTAATTTTTAGCCCAGGTGTATGTGCTCAGGATCTCCACATGAAATCGCCCTTGTGTCACATCTTGTCATTATGGAGAGACAAGTAAATACCATGGTACTTGTCCTGCTCATACTGTTGATATCTCTCATTTGCATCTCTGTCTCCAAGCAGAGCGCCACTCAGTTGCGTCTCTGCTTGCAGACGAAGCACAACTGAAAAAATATTGAGAGGTGTCCAGTTCTGTGGAACAGCTTCCTGATGCAGTAACCCCTCATTGCACAAATGAGAGGGATTCGTAGTAATACTGATGCCAGCACCTGATGGTTGTGGAGGCTGGGCGATTTTTGGCCCTGGCCCCAGGTGTCCCACATGAAACTGACCTTGTGTCACATCTTATCACCATGGAGGAGATGAGTAAATACCACAGTACTTGAACTGTAGAACCACTTCTAACTGCATATAACTGCAGTCTTTACTTGCAATACTATAACAATATCGATAGGGCCTTGTTGCACATAGAAGACTCAGACTTTGTTGAGACTTGAATAAGGTGCTTTGCAGCCCTTTTTAGAAGAAAGAAAGTACAGAACAACAAAATAAATGGAGGTAAAAACATGAAATGGCAGATTTATATCTCGCAACAGCTGGTTATGAAGTTATTAAGAAGATTTTGTTGATCCAAGAGAAGTGAAAGAATTGACATTTAACCAAATCAAAGAGATTATTCTAATGAATATTCAATCAAGGAAAAGGTTGGTCATTGTCAAACAAACCAAATTATTGTCATTAAAACAAGAATGTGAGAAGCCCATTATGAAATTTCTGCACTGGGATAAGACACCAGCAGATATTGTGAATTTCAAAATTTAGGACAAGAAGAAATGTCCATTGAAGAGGAATTTGATATAAGGTTTGGTTTGGTTTGTTTTGCTTTACAGCATATAAACCTCAATGGGTCATTCTTTTTTTTTTTTTTTTTTTTTTTTTCCTGGTAATATTTTTGTTTTGTCAAAAATCTATTTCTGTTAATATTTTTCCTCAAAAATGTATAGCTAGTAATATTATTTTTCCCAAAACATTATAGCTGGTAATATTATTTTTTCAAAAACGTACAGCTGGCTACATTATTTTTTCAAAAACATATTATCAGAGGCCTTGATGTTAGATGTAGTTTATCATCTTACTCAGGATATGGATGTAGTTTATTGTCATACCCAGGATGCAGATGTAGTTTATCGTCATACCCACTATGTAGATGTAGTTTAAGTGTTAACTATTTGCTCATAGCTGGGACCCTAACAGGTGCTACCACCCCGGGTCAGGGTGGACCTGGGAACATCAGCAATTAAGCGGTGGTTCCACGCTCCTCAAAACCTCCTGATCAGAGGCCTTGGACATAGTTTATTGTCATACCCAGGATGCAGATGTAGTTTATCATTATACCCAGGACATGGATGTAGTTTATTGTCATTCCCAGGATGCGGATGTAGTTTATCGTCATACCCAGGACAATTCGATATAAGGTCTGTACAATATTTTGCATAGATTTAATATGTTAGAATGGTTGCAAATAAGCCAAATGTTGTTAAAGGCATGTACTGAATTTGATCAACAGGAAGAGTTGATTGAAAATTCAGTAAAGGAAAAAAAAAATGAATCTAATATTATGGACACATGCATGATAAAGAAATGTAAATATTGTGAATATGAACCAAACAGAGAAAAATGTCCGACATGGGAACAGATCTGTAAAAATTGTAAAAATCAAAATCATTTTCATTCAGTATATAAATGAAAGAAAGAAGAATATAAAGAGTATAGAAAAAATGGCAGACAGTTTAAAAAGTGAAACTGATGCTTTCTCAATACAGAAGAATAAGAAAGAAAATACATTCATGGAAATTAAATTGAATCGGGTAAATCTAAAAATGCAAACTGATACTCGCAGTGATATAATGCTAATTTTTAAGAACATTTGGGAAAAAATGGGTAAACCAAAAATATATAAAAGTCATTTAAAATTAAATATTGGTTTGATTGGTCATGCTTGATGGCATTAGGATACTTTGAAGGAACATTTGAAATGAACATCAAAATCAAAATTGTTACCATTGTAGATATAGACTTATAATAAAAAGCATGGCTTAATATGAACAGGTGTGCTTAAGCTTAATAGCACATGTCTAATTCATGCTATGAATTCAGATAATCCTGAAAATGGAATGTTAAAAGACAATAAAACAAGTATTAAATTGAATGAAAATTGTAATGCCTCATATTTTGAATCTCATAAACTTCCAATTCCCTTATTACACCTAGTAGCTGCAAAACTACATAAAATGGCTGAACAAGGTATTTTGGAGCATGTTCCCCCAGGTGGAAGTAAATGGCATCACCTATAGTAGTTCTGAGAAAACCAAATGGTGATATTAGAATCTGTGGTGACTACAAATTAGGTGTAAACCATAAGATTTATTTGGATTCTTATCCTATTCTATACATTGAAAACATATCACATTCATTAGCAGGAATGAAATGCTTTACAAAAATTGATCTAAAAAGCACATACCATCAAATTCAAATTGATGGTAAATTTAAGGAAATCACCACTATTAACTCCAAGAACAAACTGCTTAGATGGACTCATATACCTTATGAAAACAGCAATGCCATCTTTCAGAAAGTAATAGAAAATGTTCTAAGGGAGGACATAAAAAGATGATATATATTTCGGTGTAAACAATGAAGAAGAATTGAAACAAAAATAAACAACCAGGTATCAAATAGACTAAGGATATCTGGAATGACTATTAACAAAGATAAATGTGCATTTTTAATTTTGTGAAAAAATATATCTTGGATACCAAATTTTAAAAGACAGAATTTTACCAGATCCAAGTTTGACACAGGAAATATTAGAGTTGTCTCCTCCTACCAATAAAAAAGAATTATAATCCTTTTTTGGTTTAACAAATTTTTATAGTAAATACTTACCCAAATATTCAGAACTAATTGAAGTGTTTTCCAAATTGCATAAAAAGAACAATGAATTTAAGTAGACTAATATTTTCTCAAGATTTTTGACTCCTGAAAGGATGTTACATTAACTATGAATGCTAGTAAAAATTCCATAACAGAAATCTTAGCCCAGGAATGATTCCCAGTTATGTATTTTTCTGGAGCATTAATGTTGAGTGACTCTAATTACTCAAATAGAAAAAGTGGTTCTATCTATAGTTTAAAGTACTGGTAGGGCTTGCCAATTTTTTGCCAAATTATTCTAAGTCTTATTAGTCTAAGCATAAGTTCCTAGAATTCATTTTTAACCCGAGGAAGAAATTACTGGAAGTTGCATCTTTCAGAATATTAAGATGGGTCATAAAGCTAATGGCTTTTGATTTTGATATAAAATATGTAAAACAAAAATCCTATTCCCCATGTAGATGTATTATCCAGATTACAGTGCAAAAGAGGACAAAAAGACAGCATATTAGAAAATACTATTAGCTTAATGGGAGGAGAAATGGTTTGTAACCTCAAAAGCCAAGCTACTATCATTTCACCATCACCGAGCAGATCCTGATTTTTCTTCAGCTCTGATGAGCAGTTGCACTCACAATGAGACTTCTTGCTCTGGACGTTTATTTGGATTCAAATTCACCCCAGGCCTCAAGTGAAACATATATATGATCCATCATTCAGGATGTTGGAAAAATAGTCAGTTCCTTGTGCTGCTCAAGAAGGTACCTCTCTCCTTCTGTCACTTTATCTTTACAAAAGTCAGATCAGGCTAAAAATGGAATACTGCTGCCATATCTGGGCTGAAGTTACACAGTCCTCACTTTTCAGCTTTGATAGAGTTTTTTTTTTAATCAATTCACCCCAAGCAAGGCAATAATGCCAGTAGGATGCAAGGGGCTACTGAGAGTGAAAGATAATGAGAACACTTTAGAAGGAACTAGAAACCCAATCCTAAACAGGAAACAAGAGATAAATCTCTACTCCTGTTCAAAAGAGTGTGAATTGGTTTTTTGAACAGGAGTAGAGGTTTATCACTTGTTTCCTATTTACACAAGGCCACTATATTTCTACCAATATTAGACAGATACATGCATAAAGCATAAAGATATACAACATATATTGCATAAAATGACTACAGATTTTTGGAGCTATTATCATAAAAATCATATAATCTACTTGATGAGGCTAAAAGTTGATCCACTTCTGACTAAATAAGGCTTCTTGTTTTTTTCAGTGCTTTCTCATGCACTAACTATATTTCAGCCTATATTTTAACTGTAGTATTAAATAAAGTCAATCTCTAAAATACTGGAAATTATATCATGATTTAAATTGATAACTTTTTAAATACCAAATGTCATGATGGAAAAAAATAAATAGCAGTAAAGTTTTCTTGAATTTCAAAACTATAACATGTAATTCCTGTTCTTGAGAATGATCACTGATGGTTAAAAGTATAAGAACATATATATCCAGACAATTTTTATACATAATTAAACTAAAGATCTGTTAAATTGTACAAAACCAAGAGAAAATTACTAAAAAATTATTAGAATTATTATTGTGATCTTCAGTAAAACTTGCTTAAAAGAAAATTATTGCCAAACTAAATGTTGGATTTTTTCCTAGCCAATAGGATAGGCCACTTCTCAGTTATATTTGCCATATTTTTCTTCTTTCTTGTCTTGAACTCAGAATGCTACAATCACTTGTCTGTATCCCTTTTGTATGTTAACACCATTCTGACTGTGTGAACATTTTTGCCTCTTTACTGTTGCTTTACCTAATTTGTCTTGCATATGTATTGTTTGCTTAGTATTATTCTGCCTTATTCTTTTACTTTCTTTTGTTATTGTTTATTGGAAACTTTGTCAATTCTGTCTGTTGGGCATGTCTACATTTAACCCTGGCCAATTACTCTACATCAAATATTATATATATATATATATATATGATGGACTCTCCCGTCGAACTTGACGTATGAGGGTCAGACAGATCAGTTCCCAGAAACTGAAAGCCCGACACCCACACAGGATTTGATTATAGTGGTGAAGGCTTTGTGCAGGGCCATTCACACTTTTTGGAGGGACGAATACAGGGACCTGGTGCAACGAATGCCACAAGGTCCCCAAACGACCCTCTGCAGGTTTTGAATTCAGAGTTGTCCTTCTCCTAGACCAGTTGCCATCCAAGGCTATAGAACCCAGTCTGTCCTGCTATTTACCCATAGTTGGAGGGAGAAGAAGAGGATTCACACCTTTCCCAAGTGTATTAGCACGTGTGAATGTAATGGATTCGACTGGAATTCGAAGTCGGCTCTCCGATTCCTCAATCCAAGCCGTTATCCATTACTCCACCGTGCCTCCTATATATATATATATATATATATATATATATATATATAATGAGGATCAGAAATGATTCACCTAGCCAAATCAATTTGCTAAATTTTTGCTGAAAAGTGAAAGGTGCCATTTCAGCAAAGAAGTACATGAAAACTGATTTCTCAGTTGTAATGAATGCAAAGTTACAGTAGATGAGCCTGATAGCTAAGCAAGAAATTCAGTATGTATGTAATAAAATTTCACAAAATCTCCATGTACACACACAGCCAACCAATATTCACTGAGACAGAAAAAGTCAGTTGCTTTTATAACAGTTTGTTGGACCTTTTACAGTTTGCTATTCATGGAGCATGTAAATAGATTAATATATTTTTCTATGCAATCCATTCTACTCAGTGACACTTTACCATGATGCCTTAACAGAAGCTCATGTACATGAGCTTGCTGACCTCATTCATTGGAGATGTTTTTTTCTTTCTATTTTTTTAGCTACAAAAACAGCATATAGCACAAAACAGTTTTGGTCTTTAGGCTATGCTGCCATTTTGTTCTGTACAGACCATCATAGATATAGTCAAACAAGTGGGGTAATGTTTTCAGCTAGTATAGTAGGCAGTAAAGTTAAGGGCTTCTTCAAAGTTGATGATGATGTCAAGATAAATACAGAAAAATATTCTAAGTTCTTCAACAAGCACTATAATTCATAACCAAGAATATTTAAGCTATAGGCTCTGTTCATGCAAGACAATTCCTTCACAATTTGCAAAGCTGACTATTTTTAAGTGGTTTAGATCATAAATAAGAAGTTTCATTCATGCAAGGCAATGCTCCTTCAAATTCTTCCTTGTACCAAAAAAAGATACCAAAGATGTAACCAAAGTTTGAGATCCTAGCCTGTGCTGCTCTTGACCCTTAACTGTTAGGAGGAAGACATAGAGTCCCACCTGGCTGGAATTTGAATTCAACCTGCTAATTCCACTATCCATGCTGAGAACCATGACACTATGTACACATCTACATCCTTATCATTAAAACTATCAGGATGTACACCCTTGTGCAAATTAATCAAAACAACTGCTTTAGTTTCCTTTCTTTCACCAGTCAGTTTTAGACCCATGGAGTGACAGGGTGTAATCAATTTCTATTTTTTCCTCAGATTAGGTTATTTGCAATGGTGTGCAGTAATATGAATCTATTTTTGGGGTGTATGATGAAATTTGTTTGGCCTTGAAAAATATTGTGTCTTCCATGATTGCATCAGACTTTTATCATGTCCAGATACTATTGTCTCGACTGTTGATTAGTTGTCCTATGGCTATTGTCTGCTATGGATGTTACTCCAAGGAAGCATACAAAAATTGTAATGCTGCATGAACACATTGGCAAGCCTTACCAGTGAGCAAATCAAAGTACTATAGACTGATCCAGTAACTTGCCTAATTTAAATTCAATTAAGAATCTGTAGTCAATCTGCAAGGAACGACTTCATGGAATGGACATACAAAGTACTAACATCTGCACTGGGTCATGTTTCATTGCAAAAATACAAAAAAAAAGTAATTAATAATAGAATTATTCATTTTGTTTCAATTAATTTGCACAAGGATGTAGGTGATCATGGCTCTCTAAAGATTTCATTTTTTTTACTATATGTGAATTGCCATGAGTTCCTAAGAAAGAGACTGGAGTGGTATCCTATTGCTTTCTCTATAGCTTTGAATTCAGAGGTTTTCTTCTCTTATACTGGCTGCCAAACAAGACTAGAATGCCCAGTTTGCACTGTTATTAATCCTTAGCAGTTTTTCTTTTTAAATCATTTCACCTGATTAAAGTGATAATGCTACTAAGACAGAAGTGGTTACTGAGAGTGAAAGAAAATGAGAAAGCTTTAATGAGGAGAAATAACAATAACAGAACAGGATTCAGAAAGATGGAAGATGACAACTGATGTTGCATTTAAACTTTTGAAGATAATAGCAAACAGGAAATCAAAGAGCCAGGAGAGAGTTCCACAGATGAGAAATGTGAGAGAAGAAATTATCAGAACTAATAGGTAAATGTATCTATTTCAACAACAAAATGATGATACCCAGTTGCCAATCAAGTAGTACACTTAAATTCATGATGCCAAAGTACCAAAGAGGAAAGCTCATCAGAAAAGTTGCCATAAAAATATTTATAGAAAATGCACTGGGAAGCAGTGGAAAAGTGACTGAAGCTGAGATGCCTGATCAGGACTGATATCATTGCAGATTCATCTTTGGATTTTGTTGAGAATCTCAAGTAGGATTGTCACATATGACAAGAATATTCAATGCATGGTAGAATTATAAACATGCCAGATGGATTCTGGCAAGAAAAATTGTCTAGCACAAACAGTGAATCAACTTTCCAAGCAGCAAATCTAGCAATAGATACAATATAATCATATGAAACCAAGAAGGTGCAATGAGTTAGGCTCCTAGAGGTTGGCATCAGCAATGTGGTTGGAAGGCAAAAATGGTTCTCTAAGATGACTAAAAGACCACAAATACTTATTGGAACCATTTCTTGCCCCAGTTAACAACAGATTGAAGGTCATTTTAATAATCACTTGTCAGTTTTACTTTATCGAACCTACTGGACTTACTATCAAGACAGGATAAATAGTTGGCCATCAGCATAGTCACTATGGAAGAAGAGATAGATTCATACTATTCCAAATGTATTTAAGTGAAAGCAAATAAAGTGACCTTGGCTGAAATTCTACTTTCCATACTGATAAATATTACAAATCATATATATATGAAGAAATATACTCTTAAGATGTGTTATATTTATGGGATAAAGTGCTCAATATAGAGATATAGAGCGTGTGTAAATATAAAAGTGAACATTGAAGTCAACACTTAGAGGCAACAGGCTGTTTCATGCTAGATGCAATCGATGGCCTGACGATTGTGTCTAGCATGAAACAGCCTGTCACCTCTAAGTGTTGACTTCAATGTTTACTTTTATTTATATATATATATATATATATATATATATATATGATAAAATATAGTTTTACGGTATCCTATATTTATGGGTTAAAATGGTCAACATCAGTAACACAGCATATGTAAATATAAGAGTAAACATTGAGGTCAGTACCCAGTGACAGTCTTCCGGCTAGAAGTTTCATGCAATCATCAGGTTTAGATGTGGCCAACCACTGTTCACAGGAATTTATTTAGAAATATTACTGTAATTTAATATAGCATTGAGATCTCTTTCTTTGGTGTGCTTGTGTAGCAGACTCCTTTAGGAGTTGCTTATTTTATATTTTATTTAGATTATATGCTCTGATATAGGGGAGTTTGAGGGCTGGTATTTTTGAGTACTATTTTCCTTTTAGCATTATGCTCACTGTTTACTAAGAATTTATTCATATATACATATGTAGAGAATTAATACAAGTAAAAGGTTTGTCACTTAGCTGATTGATGTTACCATCAGCATCCTGACTCCAGAACATCATAGATGGACCCTCTAGGAATTACTCTGTTCACTCATCTGGGTGGTATCAGCAATTGACTGCTTATTCTTCTTGATTTTTCTTTTTTATATGCATTTTCATTGGTGCAAGTTTTTTCATAGTGTATGCATGTGCTCATGCATGTATGTGGGTATGTGCAGAATGTTGTGGTTATTTGTCCTTTTCATCATTTTTTTTTTCAGTTTGCACTCACTCCTTATTGGTTTTTTACCATTTCTCTCTTTTTCTCTTCTTCCTCTTTTCTTTCAATTGTAGCTATTTTGACTTCCAGTTTTCCAGGCATATACTGTCACTGTTGATTCTTACACACACACACGTGCGCACACACACACACACACATACATACATATTTTAAATAAAAACCACTTTAAGGTTCCATACAATAAATTATTTCACCACAGCCCTTTTAAAGGACAGCGGATCATCAGATTTTATTTCCAAAGGTTGAAAAGAAAAATGAAAAGAAATTTACACATTTATGACAGGCAGTAATAAGTAAATTAATGAAGTGAGGGAGTGAAGAGGGTAGAGAGACATGATTGAGTTAGATGTAACATTTCTATTCTTTCAAATTTAAATTTTTAGAGGAAATCCGGACATTGACACATTAAATCTGTTAACGGAAGTTATATATTGATATGGGAGGGGGATAGGACAAAAAGGCATAAAGAGAAAGACAGAGAAAGAAGTCGTGATAAAGTGTCATTAACTTTCTTTGGAATGGACGCTGTTTTTTGCTTTACTTTGAGAGTTCATAAATATTATAATTTTTATATAAGTTTGAATGTTTAAACAGTCTAAAGAATTTAATTATATGTTAGTTAAAGTTTTTTTTAAAACTTTATTACAAAACTTTTGGGGATTTAATATGAAATAGTTGATTAGAAAAATATTCATAGAATTTACCTTAAAACACTAAAAATTTTATTTTCAAATATAAGTTTACTTCTAGTTGTAATTGATTATTAAGGTGATATCTCTATCAGTTTGAATTTTATTCATGAGTTCAATTAGCGATTATTTTTAGATTGGTAATTTCTCTTACTTAAAATTTAGTTTTAAGTTAATATGGAGTGATATTTGAATGTAATATTAGAGATCTTGCTCTATCATATATTGTAAACATATATATATATATATATAATAGATTATGTGTGCATAATGTTATAACTCACTCCTAACAGTTATAATATTATGTCTTGCTTAGGCTACTCACCATGACATCATTAGAATTCTCTCCAACTTTCTCCAATAGACTTCTACTGACTCTGAATTTTTAAAATCCTCTTGCCTAGTTTATTTCTGTTACCAGAGGTGCCTTATTTATGTCACAACATTCTCCCTTTTGAGATTTCATTTTTTCACTAGTAAATATTTTATTTCTTTGTATTCATAGTATTCACCCCCTCCTCTTTCTAGCAAGTTCACTATGTGCTGAACTTTGTACTTCTTTTGTTTTAGGTCGACCTCTAGTTTTTCTATATGTTTCCTTTTTCTGTATGTTCAAAGAATTCTTGGGATTTTGGTATGTCAAAAGTATCATACAGTACTTGCATAAGGTCTTCCTTTTTTCTTCTTCAGAAAATCTCTTCTTTAACTGATTTGAATGCCTTTTGGGTTCCCATTTTTTTCTTTTTAACATATATATCATTTTTCTAATTTGTGACCTTGTTATGCCTTCTTCCCATATTTCTTTAAGATTTTTATATCCTCTGAAAAACACTTTTTTGACTATTTTGAAACAATTTCTGTCCTTTTTATTAACTGTTCTTATTCTTTTTTGACCTGGTAGCAACACTGATTTAATTTTTCTTGTGAACATCAATTCTGCTGGTGATGTGCCTGTCTGTCAGTGTATTGGGATTCAGTGTTATCCAGTGTACTCTCAAGAATTTTTGTAGTGCTTCTTTGCATACTTTTTCATTACTTGCTTTTTTCAAAGCTCTCTTAAAAGTATAAACAAACCATTCAGTTTGTCTTGGGTGACACAGCAGGGTAGTAACAGGTTCAATGAAGAACATTTTACAAAATTCTTTAAATTTGTAGGCAGTGAATTGTTTAGTCATCCATGACTATGGCATCCAGAATGCCATATCTTGCAAACCGTGGAAGCTGTAACCGTGGAAGTTGTTTTTTTGTACTTACAAATTTCAGGCCACATAGTAAAGCTATCCACAACCACAAGATAATGTGATCTGTTTATTGGACCTGTGAAATCTATATGCAGTCTTGATCATGGAGTGTCTCTCTTTGGCCAAGGTTGTAATTTTGTGGTAAGTAATTTTTTTGCCAGAGCACAACCCCTGCATGCTTTTACTAATTTTTCAATATCTTGATCCATTTTTGTCCAGTATACATAGCTTCTCATAAGAGATTTTATCCTTGAACTTCCCAGCTGTCTACTATGAAATTCATTTAATATCCCCTTTGTAAAATAATAAGTATTATGACCCATTGTGCAAACATCAATACTCAATCACATAGCAAGTAAGGGTTCAAATCTGGATTGCATTGTAAAAATCATCTATCTTTCTTGTTTTTAGTGGGTTTTTTATTTTTAAAATAAACATATCTTGTTCTTCTTTTACTTCTATTTCTTCCAGGGTAACTGGTAGTTCATGTGCTACATTGCATAATATATTTTTAATCTCTTTTTCACTTTTTAATGCTGCAATAACAGTGTCCTCAAACGGCTTAGTATTTTGGTATCAATCTTGATAAACCATCAGCATGCCCTAATTTTTTGGGACTGTAGGTATTCCATTCTGAAATCATAATTTAATAAGATGGTACCCCAGTGTTGTAATCTATTCACTGTGTATGCATAAGAATTCCTTTTTTTGAACCACAAATTTATAATAGAGTTTGATGATCCATCTGTAAACAAAAATTCTTTCTGCATATAAATTTGTGAAATTTTTTCATTGCAAATATTATGGCTAACACCTCTTTTTCAATCTTTCAATTTTTCAGCTGGTAGTAGCAAATGCAAAGCATGTGCAATGGCTTTCATGCTATCGTTATCATATTTATGTAGAATTACTGCTTATATACCATAGTCACTAGCATCTGAAGCCAATACGATTTCTGCTTTTGGATCATAGTGTTCTAATGATAAGTCTGACATTAGTATTTTCTTGATTTCTTCAAACACCCCCCGACACTTATCAGTCCAGTTTCACTTTATATATTTTTTAGGCAAATTGTTCAGTAGAGCTCTCAAATTTTGCATATTAGGTATATAAATTGGATAATAGTTTTCTAGTCCCAGAAATACTTGTGACCTAGTAACGTTTGTTGGAAGAGGCATATTCTTAATTGTACATGCACTTGAAAGATCTGGTTGGCAACCATTTTTGTCAATGATTTGTTCTAGGTACTTGGTTTTAGGCAAAAATAATTTGCACTTTTCCTCAGTTAGTTTGAACCTATATTCTCATATTTATTAAAAAATTCTTTTCATATTTTGTTCCTTAGATACACTTTTAATTAATATATCACTGAGAGAAGCAATTGCAAAATCACAATCTGCAAGCATAGTATTCATAGCTTGTTGAAATTTAGCAGGAGCTACTTTTATCACAAAAGGAAGACCATTAAACTTAAGCAATCACTTGTTCATATTTATGGTTGTTAAAGCTCTATGCAATAAATATTTATAGGTAAATCACACAATTCAAATAATTCCATCCAGTAAGTACCTAATAGCTGTAGCATTTAGCTTTTACACACTTGTTACAAAATGAAGCGTTACAAGTCCTTTCACCAATAAAAAATAATTTCTTACCCAAAACGCCACCTGCGATTTACAAAGTTCTTTTTAATATAGTTTTTCCATTTGCTTTCCATGTAATTTTGCTGATTATTGTGATATCACTACCAGTGTCTAGTTGCATTTTTATATCCACATTATTAATTTTCACATACACAAATTTTCTTTTGTTTTCTTTATTTTTTCCATTGCAACACTGTGTATAAACTTTTTTCTGTGAGAACTTTGCTTTAGTTTTACAGTATGACATTTTATGTCCTACTTTTCCACACTTGTAACATTTTGAATTCTTAAAGGGACAGTCGTCTCCGAGATGTAACCTTCCACATCTGAAACATGGATTAATTTTTCTTTTTTCACATTTTTCTTTAGTTTGTATGTATGCACATTCTTTTTCTTCAATTTCTTCCGTATTGCATCTCAGATTTAGGATTCTCTGACATTCATCCAATATTTCTTGTAGTGCTAGTTTTTGATTCTGTTCAAGTTTCATTAGAATTCTAGCATGTATTTCTATGTCTTTTTTGCTACTAACCTTCGAACAAAAATTAACCTTTTAAACATATCTGGAGTCAGTTCATCTAATTTGAATGTTCCACATTCCTTGTTAATAATTCCAGCATATGTGACAAAATCTTTGTCTTCTTTTTTTATCAGATTCATACACTTCCAATGAGTATTGAATAATGAACTTTTCTCGCTCAAAATTTTAATCAGAATATTTACTGTTCCTTCAAAGCAAATTTCTGCTTTTTTTTCAAGAGTACAAAATTATAGTATTTTTCATGTTTGACTGGTGCTAACTTTCTCAACAAAAGTCTTGTTTTTTTCTCGTCTTCTCAGTCACTACATTCTTCTCCGAAAATTTGCTCATATCTTCTAAAATAAGCAGAAAAGGTAATTCCATCATCTGAATTGTATGTGAATTCAGCTATGGTTTTTGCCACTGCACAGGACTGAAAGAACTTGGAGAATTTTCTGTTTTTTTTCATATTATTTCAATTAAATTTTGTTGTTTCTGGTGTTCCAACAAATGCTGTTGTATCTGTCTATATTTCTGAGATGAGGTATTATGTACACTATTTACATTATTGGGACTATTGTCCTCATCTTTGTTGCCATATTTATCACAACGTTTTGGCCATTGTATGTTCCAGCCTTCTTCAGGTGGTTGGAATGTCAAACTGAACCTTTTATTTCACTCACTAGGGTAGACTGTTCTAGTTCCATGTGCCATGTATAATGGATGTCAGCTATCAGTTATCAGTTATCTCCTGTTAATTCCCCTCTCAAAGTTCTCCATTGCCTTAACCAGATATTGAACTCACAACTCTTTGGGTCCTGTTACTGGATCTAACCAACGCCTTTATCCACTGTGCCATGTATCCTTAAGGAAAACATGGAGAGGTGAATTAACAGGAAATAACTGATAACTGACATCCATTAGACATGGCACATGGAACTAGAACAGTCTACCCCAGTGAACGAAATAAAGGGTTCAGTTTGACATTCAAACCACCTGAAGAAGGCTGGAGCATACAATGGCCAAAATGTTGTGATAAATAAGGCAACAAAAATGTGGACAATAGTCTGAATAATGTAAATGCTGTTGTTGCGGTTGCTATTGTTGTATTTTTGCCAATTGGGCTAATAATTCTCCCATATTTAAAGAATATCTGTTTTTGTTTTTTTCCTTCTTTCTCTTTTTTTTCTTTTTTACATACACCAAAGAAAAAAATTAAACCAACATGGTTCTAATTTCTCGTCGCCACTATACAACAATAACTCTCCTGACTGGAATTGGAACTAGGCTCTGATTTTCAATTCCAAGCTATTATCTTTTACATCACCTGTACATCAGAGTTTACAGTACCTGGTATTCCCAAGTGTTCACCCATCTGACTATGATCAGCATTATTTAACTTCAGTGATCGTATGAGAATCAGTGTTTTAACATGATATGCTCATAAGCTTTAGAAAGAGAGATCTATGCAGAGGAATCTTATAAAAATTTCTCAAAATGATAAAAATTAATTTTTGTATGTCTTTTGTCATTATGCCTTGAAATATTAAACTCATCTGGAGTTTAATATGTCAATGCATAATTCCTTCCTGCTTTCCTTCATTTCTTCCTGCCCACATTCCTTCTTTCTTTCTTTCTTTCTTGCCTGTCTGCTTTCATTTCTTCTTGCCGACATTTTTTCTTTCTTTCTTTCTTTCTTCCCACATTCTTTCTTTCTTTCTTTCCTGCCTTCCTTCCTTTCTTCTTGCCCTATTTCTTTCTTCCTTCCTTTCTGCTTTCTTTCTTTCTTCCTTTCTTACCTTCCTTCCTGCATGTCCTCTTTCTTTCTTTCCTGCCTTCCTTCCTTTTTTCCTGTCCACTTTCTTTCTTTCTTAACTGCATACCTGCCTGGCTGCCTGCCTTCATTTCTTCCTGCCTACATTCTTTCTTTCTTTCTTTTCTGCCTGCCTTCCTTATTTTCTTCCTGCCCTCCCTCATTCCTTCCTTCCTTCCTTCCTTCCTTCCTTCCTTCTACCCCTCCAGTTATTTTTTAATGGTTAAAAAACTGCACAACTTTAAAAACTAGAATATCAATTGATATTCACAATGTCAATGAAATGTACCATTATTTCTGCTTTGGGCTTTTAACAACGGAGACCAATCTATATCCATGAGTACATATACAACAAGATGTTACGTGTTTAAATTAGGTTAGCCATTGACTTTGTTTATGAGGTAATGAAAAAGAACTCTGAAAAATCAACAGAAATAAGAAACTATTTTGCTCTTCAGTAAAAGAAGACATGGATCTGAACAAATTATAAATTTAACACTGAATCAATTCCAATTGTCACTTTAATTGTTCACACAATACAAATACATTTGTCATTGCTGTGCTGCATAATGAAAATAAAAACTAACCTTTTAAGTTTGATATTATTTGGGATGTGTAATTATTGGCATCAAGAGTCCTGATTTTTTCTTGGGATTGATAGTGGAGTGATTTCTTGTTGCCGTCTCTATAGTGGTTTTTATTCAGACACTACCTAAGTTAGCTGGCTCAAGAGTTCTTTCGTTCTTTGATGGGTGTTATTTTTCATCCTACAGCTTTCTAACAACCTGCTTCACTTACAAGAAATTGGACTCGGTTGGCCGGTTTAGTTGCCAACCATCTGACAATTGATTTCACACACACACACACACACACACACACACACACACACACACACACACACACACATATTTATAGATACAACTAAATGCTCTGTTTATAATAAACAGTATTAATTACATTTAACAGCCTGAATGTCTGAGACATTTCATAGAAAACATGTGTGCTCCAACAGGAATTGAATCTGTATCTTATATAGAACCATCATATAGCCTGACATGCTATACCATTTAGCTACAGAGGAAGCATCTGGTTAACAAGGTCAAATTACTGATTTTATACTACATATTTCCTATGATTTCTCTCGAACACTCATATCTCCTTGAAGCATATCTTAACATAAACAAATGACATTATATATTATGAAATGGACTAAATGCAACAATTATTCTAATATATTCTCCATTTATATGTTATTTTTATAAATGCAAATATTTAAGTAAATGCTCTGTTGATAATAAACAGTATTAATTACATTTACCGGCCTGATCTTCTGATATATATATATATATATATATATATATATATATATATATATATATATATATATATATATATATGAAAGTATTTGGACAGACCAGAGGACAGATATTTTAAGAAAGTGCTAAATACACAATTCTAAAAATTGAATGTGTAGAGCAGAGTTTTAAGAGCCACAAAGGACAGGAAATTGTGGAGAGCCTTGAACAGCAATTTCCTGACAGGACACGTCACATAGAAGAAGAAGAAAAATCTGCTTATGTAAATGGTTGGCAGAATAGGGATTAGGAGAAATAACAAAAAGACAAACTGTGCTAAGAGCTACAAAGGACAGGAAATTTTGGAGAGCCTTGAACAGCAATTTCCTGAAGAGACACAGAATACAGAAGAAGAATTATTGGCATAGAATGTGGAATTGGCAAGTCAAGTTAATAGGTTGGATAGAATAGAGAAGGCATTTGGAAACAACTCCATTATCTTCCCCATGAAGTCATGACAATTCACAGAAAGTCAAAATAAAGAAGTATATAAAGAGCCATGATTACCTAAATTCTGAAAGAACATATCATAAACTCAGAGGTTGAACTATTTACCCTATGCAGTAAAACTGCAAGAGGCCAGTAACCTTATTAAAAGCTTTACTTGCCTAACAAAGAATACAGAAAGTAAAAGGAGATACATTAGAGTGGAACAGTCCATCTGAAATTGAATAAGGGATTTAAATAGTTCACACTGTTTACAATGTTTGGACTGTTGTCTTCATCTTTATTGCCATATTCATGACGTTTCAGACACTGGATGCGCCAGCCTTCTTCAGGTGATATACATTGGAATTTCAAACCGAACCCTTTATTTTGTCTACTGGGGTAGATTGTTTTGTTCCATGTGCCATGCCTTTTCTGAATATCTCAGTTTCAGTTATTTCCCTTTAGTAACTCAACTTTCCAAGATTTTGTTCATCTAAAGTGTCCAATTTGAAATTAAAACGTATATCACCTGAAGAAGACTGGAGTGTACAATGGCCAAAACATTGTGAATATGACAATAAAGATGAGGACAAAAGTCTGAACAATATAAATAGTGTAAAGAGTTACAGTACCTCATCTCAGAAATATAGATAGATACCAGAGGTTGAAGTTAAGCTTATCCACCCTATGAATTATGAAATTAAAAATTATTTGCATTCTTCACAGCAAACTCAATAACTCTACTTTTTCTCAAAACACTGTGGCTTTTATACACTTCTGGTAACCCAGAATGACCTCAGTAGTCAATGTCACAGTCAGATGTCTTGTGAGCTTTCATGGCAACAAAGTAAACTCAGTTTTGGACTCTATTTTTCTATTAATTGATTCTTTAGACAAGAGTTTTGATTTGCTTTTTATGGCTTATCAACCCATTGTAGGTTATTTGAAAACTGAAATATATATATATGTGAGTGAATATTGCATTAAAAATTATTGGAGATAAAAATGATTTTCCTAGATACAAGTTCTACTACTTAACCCATAGCTGTCAGTTTTCACAATTATTCCATATTACATCGAGACCAGACTCAACTATGCTCTGATTATCCCCATAACACCATATATATATATATATATATATATATATATATATATATGGGATAACAATATATACATTTTAATCCATCAAGAACACATTACTATTAAAGACACACATTATTAAAAAAATAATTTCAAAAATATTTTCAAAATTTTAAATTTCCAGGCTCTCTCATTCATACGCATCCATAGTTGCATCAACATAAATAAAAACTAATCAGATGAAGACCTAAAGGAAGATATATATATATATATATATATATATATATATATACATTTTTTTTTTTTTTTTTCTGATAATATAAAAAGTAATTATGGAAAAGAGGTTGGCCATTACCTCTCTTACAGCACTATCTTCTTTCTTTCTAATTAGAGCAAAGTAAAGAGACAGAAGTAATAGACAGTGAGGTGCTTGCATAAAAAATAAGATTTGAAGATCTTTCATGGATTTTCACACAAAGAGATAACAGCTGTGACCAGAATTTGAACTCAGGTCATTGATTCCATTTTCAAAATTGGTATAATTTTCTCCTTTATATTTATATATACTGTATATACTTACATATCATGCGACTTTTGAACACCTAATTTTGGAAATATTTTTAAGGGTTACATCATACACAAGATATAAAATTAGCATATGTCTTTCTGTCCCTGGCTATGCTATTGACCATACTATAGATCTGTAGTAAAATTAGATTTAAAATTAGGTCGCATGATACACCAGTATATATGGTATTATATATATATATATATATATATATATATATATATATATATATATATATATATATATATTTTTTAACATACAAAGTGTAATGACACGTGCGATACCCTGTCTTCATCAGCCGCTGACCAGGGGTGATATCACGGTTTCGGTGGCTATGGTGGGACCGCCACGCCTAGCGCCACCAGCAGCGTTTGCCACCAGGCAGGGTATGAAGATAAGTAATTAATCATTCCTATTTGTAAATTCTTGTAATAAAATAAATAAACGATTGTTCTTCGTTGCAGCTTCTATCTGTAATGAAAGTTCCTGAACGCGTTTGCCATTATTGACACGCTCGTACAAAACCGTTATAAACGACCACGCAAACATTTATATATATATATATCTATAGGTATATATATGGTGTATTTAGCAAGAAAAATTAATCCAAAGAAGTTTTATTACATAACACTGACAGGGACTGTCTATTAAACTATTATTGTCATTACAATTTCTGATTGAAGCGTTTTACATTGGGATTAAAATTATGAATAAACTATCCAAAGTTCAGTTTTCTTGTTATATTCCAGTACTTTCAGCTCTCACAGACATTGTCTGGAATTGTGTGTGATCAGTACATTATGCAAGATTTATTTGACTAAATTCTTGTATTTTTAGATCACTGGAATTAGAATTTAACTCAGTTAAAAATGATGTCAACTGCCACAGTCAACTGGAAAAGCATATATTGAGTAATTATACGTTTTTTTTAGTACACACTTCAATATACAATATCCAGTGGAGAAAGATATTGCAATTAGTGTTGGACAATTTATGTTCAAGTTTACCCTAAAAACTAGAAAATTTGTCTGAACCATAGATAAATTACAAGATAAGCTTTAGTTGGACTTCAACTAAGCCTGCTTAAATAAAAAATTTCTTCTCAAATACACCCAATCCAATATATATATATATATATAAGGTATAGTTTTAAGGTATAGTATATTTATGAGTGGAAGTGCTCAATATCAGGGATAAAGCATATGTAAATATAAAAGTGTTCATTGAAATCAGCACCCAGAGGTGACACTCAGCCCTGATGAATGTTGCCTCTGGGTGTTGACTTCAATGTCCACCTTTATATATATATATATATATATATATATATATATATATATATATATATATATATACAAGTTTGATTTAAAAGAACCAACAAAGTCTGTCTGTTTCATTTTTTATTATACTTTTACAATTTTCAGATAAGTTGAATATTAAGTTCAAAATTGTGGATAAACTGTCCAAAATTCACATTTTGTTACTTTTGTTCAAATAATTTTAACTTTCAAGTGATTATTAGGATCCAATGTGGTGTCTGTGTTGTAGTTAGAATTACTTTCTCTCTATCATGGTATTCATTAGGATGCTAGAAAATTGGAAATATATACTAAAAATATTAAACAGATCTTATTGGTTCTTTTTAATCAACTTTGCTTGGATAAATACTTGCTGCATATATATATATATATATATATATATATATATATATATATTGTGTATTGATAGATTCTGATTTCAGTTCCACATACACACGGAGAAAAAAAGAAAAATACTGGATTTTAAAATTAAATACATATAAACTAGGGTTAAATAAAGACTTGGGTATTTCAAATCTTTATAAATATTTCAATAGATAAACAAAAAATTTTTGTTAGATATAGTTAAAAATTTTTTTAAACAACATCTAAAATATTACTACAGTTAGATTTTACGTTAGAAATATTCAAACACAGTTGCATTCCATATCACATGATGTCTGCGTCTCGCGACGGACACTACTTAATGTAAACAAACTTCTGAAAACAGCCATTTCTGAAGAAAGATCAGGGCCGATCTGAAATATCAAATATATATATATAAAAAAATATAAATAAATACTTTAAAAAAAAAAATTCAATTTTTTTTAATTTGCAACTTTTCAGTTGTTTTTTCTATACTATATATATATATATATATATATATATATATATATATATATATATATATATATATATTACAGCAAAAAAACAAAAATTATCTCAAGATGGTGTAGTCTATTTCAAGCTGTTCTGTATGCGGCTATCATCAGCCCCTAAGTGTCTGTCTCAGAGCATTGTTTTAAATTTATTTTCAATGTCAGTCCTCCTCTGGTAGATGCCTTGTTAATGGGAATGGGTTTGTGTTAGCAACTGGTGGGGGCATAAAGTATCTTATCCCGGGGGAAGTGGTCTGGTGTTGGAGTTTATTTATGGCTAGAAACTTTTGTTGTTTGTGGTTTAATATCAGTTCCTACTATGTGGTGTTTCTTATATTAGCCCCAAGTGTGTTTTTCTGGGATTCACAGTAAATAGTTTTTGTACTACAGGTGTCCAATATTATTAATAAATGATGGGGGATTTAAACCTATTAAGATTAATGTAAATTAGTTGAATTATAGATTTATAGATTGTGGATAATACCAGAGCACCCAATGTAATAAATCATGCTGTCCAACACACTTATATGCGTGCATATCTTCATACATACATGCATATATGTACATTTACATGTCTATACATATATGACACTATACACACACATACACCCCCACATATATACATATGTATTCTTATGCAATTTTAGATCTATTTCTATGTCTACATTTCATGATTAGAAATGTCTTAATCTTTAGAAATTAGAGAACGTTTTATAATTATTTTTAAAACTTTAAAGAAGGATAATTAAAAGGTAACATCTAAAATAATAATATATATAATACAATATAATAAGATAATTAAAATAATAATCAATTAATGAAATAAATATTAAAGACGAGTTATTAAGAAATTTAATAAAAATATTATATATTAAATATAAATTAATAGGTAATAAATATAAGCTAATAAATAAATAAATTAGCAACAATATATAAGTGAAATGTAAGTGAAATATAAATTAATTATTAAATATAAATTCAAAAACCATTTAATAAATGTAAATATAAATTAATTACTAAATATAAAATAAATTGATATAAAACAACTAATAAAAAGGTATAACTTAATTGTTAAATATGAGTTTTAAAAATTAAATCTAAAGTTAAATATAAAATTTTACAAACCTATAATTTAAATAAAATATTAAAAAAAAAGAAAGAATTTTAACTGATAAAAATAAATAAATAAAAAATATAAATATTAATATTATTAATATATATATATTAATGAATAAAATAATTAAAGGAAATAAATCAATACATATAGACAAAAAATAATAATAATAATAACAACAGTGAAATTAATAATAATAATAATATTAATACACTATTACTACTACTAATATTAATACTACTACTAAGAAGAAGAAGAAGAAGAAGAAGAAGAAGAAGAAGAAGAAGAAGAAGAAGAAGAAGAAGAAGAAGAAGAAGAAACCTATGTTGGAGGAATGTTATTTGAAGATAATTCTTGCGGGGAAAAATAGCTATACATATGGGGTATTTTTGAATTTCAATAACATGTAATTTATTTATATATGCTTTGTAATAAATACAATGAGCTCTCTTTGTGGATCAGTTTTAATATTTTATATTATTAGGATTCACTTGGATTATTTACCCACGGATTTTATATATATATATATATATATATATTATGTGTGTATTTAGGCAGCATTTTTTCATATTTTCGCTTCCAGTGTCTTATATGCATGAGTTTGTCAATGCTTGGAAATCTTCCATGTAAACAGAAACAGACTATCATCACTGTTATGTCCATGTATTGCTTAATATATTGTAATGTAATTGTCATCTTTGATAATGGCTTATGTAAGCTGAAAGCTTAGGATTAAAAAATATGTATCAATATTGTGATTTTCTTTCTTCATTTAATGATAATGTTATTACGCTTATCAGACGATATGAAAAGAATTTACATAAAATAAGTAGACAAGACTTGTCTGTATTATTTAATGAAACATGCATCACTATATATATATATATATATAGAGAGAGAGAGAGAGAGAGAGAGAGAAAGAGAGAGAGAGAGAGAGCAATACACTACAATTTAAAAGTTGGGGCCACCATGCATTTCTTTAAAAACATCTTAAAAGGAGATATTTTGTATTTGTTGATATATTGAGATTTTTAATCTCACCATAGTTGATTTGACAGGAAGGTGTATTCTTTATATTACCAGTCTGGGTAGGTGATCCCAGCATGTGGCACATCTAGACAGTGCCTGAAAAAACACGTTTTGACTCAAGCCTTGTGAGAGCAATTGGATAAATGGAACTGTTTGGAAGCCAAAAACCATTGTTCTTGCACAAAGTTACAAAACATTTTGACCAAGGGTTTGAGCATATTAGCATTGTTCAAACTACTGATCATAATATATTGTGAACTCTCACCCAGAAATTGTAATTCAGGTCTATTCGGCATAGTTGTGGTATAAACCACATGTTGGCTCTGTATTGAACAAAGACAAAATGTGGCTGAGCAGGTGTCTGCAACAGGGATTGGCTCACCAACCTAGCAGACAGATGTACTCAAAAGATGAGAGTCACCAACCATTATATATACAGGGTGCGATGGATAAATTGTCATCTAAACTACACAAAAATAAAAATAACACTGACATCTCATTTTAACAAATATTTACCAAAATTACACAAAAATATTTTGAAATACTAAAGAGTAAATTTATTCAATAAAATCACCATTTTCTTCAAACAAAGGCCTCCAGACGACTTCAAAATCTCTTGCATATCTTCTGGACAGTCTCTTTGTTTAAGCTAGTGAATGCTACCATAATCCTTGCTTTCAGTTCATCTTTGATATTACAAGGAGTTTTGTTGGCCTCTCACCCAGCTGAACCCCACACATAATAATCCAGGTAGGTGCAGTCTGGGGATTCAGGTGGCCAAATGTAAGGGGTGATGTGGTTGCAGAAATTGTTTGACACCCATGACAGAATTCTCCTGCTTGTGTGTCATGGTGCAGAGTCCTGTTGCTAGATATAGGGTCTTCCAGCAATCACACTCTTGAACCAGGACAGTACTACCTCCTCAAGACACTTCATGCAGGCCTCTGTATTGAGTCTGAGGCCCCATAGAAAGATGAATGGAAGCATAATGTTACCATCACTAGTGATCACTCCAAACACCTTCGTAATCACCATTAGACTCATCCAACTCTTTCTGAATCCTCTGCATTGTCCTCAGATTGACACCCAAGCACTCCAAAATGTTTGTATTGGAGCTTCTGGCATGAATGACAAGTAGTATAGAATGCCATTTCCAAATTTCTGGTGTAGTGAATTGCATCATGGCGCTCTTTTTCTTACAGTGTCCAACTGTGCAGTTGAGAAAATCAAAAACAAACAAACATGTATGCGTGAAATTAAAAATAAAAATAATGGCGACAATTTACCCATCGCACCCTATATATAATATTAAAATTGATAAACATATCCTAATTGTACTTTATCTTATCATGTATCTATCTATTTCTCTCTCTCTATCTCTTTCTCTCTCTATATATATATACAAGTTTGATGAAGAACAACTGACAAGGTACTGCAGTTAAGCTTTTTATTTAATTTTTCTTGTGTTCTTAGAATTTTCTTCTTTTCTGGATGTAAATTATGTAGAAATTGGCCAACATGTTCAGCTATACTTTTCAATCTAGAAAAGAAGAAAATTATAAGAACACAAGCAAAATTGAACAAAAAACTTTTTAATGAAATTTGCATAAAAGAGGGATTGCTGCCTAAATACACAATTATATATATATATATATATATATATATATATATATATATATATATGGTGGAGTAAAGGATAGCAGCATGGGAGGAATTGGAGAGTCAAGTTCGAATTCCAGTCAAATCCATTACATTTACTTACATGCTAATGCCCTTAGGAAAAGGTTAAATCCCCTTCTCCTTCCTCCAGCTATGGGTAAATAGCAGGACAGACTCAGTTCTTTAGCTTTGGATGACAACTAGTCTAGGAGAAGGACAACTCTGAATTCAAAACCTGTGGAGGGTCGTTTGGGGAGCTTGTGGCATGTAGTGCACCAGGTCTCTGTATTTGTCCGTTCAAAAAGTGTGGATGTTTCTGCAGAAAACCTTCACGACTATAATCAAATCTCTGTGCTGGGGTTGGGTATTCGGTTCCTAGGAACTAATCTGCTTGACCCTCTTACATCAAATTCAATGGGAGAGTCGAGCATATATATATATATATATTATATATATATATATATATATATATATATGCTCTGTAAATTTACATTGAGCACTATTGTGTAAAAATAAAAATATCTATAAGAACACCGGATTTTATATCTTACTGTTCTTTCTTTTTATTTATATATATATATATATATATATATATATATATATATGAGTAAAAAATAAATATTGATCTCAGTCTGTCACTGTTTCTGTATATTGATTGATGAGCACATAATTATATTACACCTCAGCCTGTATATCTAAATTAATCTTTGGTAGCATCTCAAAAACAAGTGGACCATCATAAAATTTGGTCAGTGGTTAGGAACAGAATTCCTTACAAATACCAATCAGCTTTGGCCAAGTTCCCAATCATACATTAGTTATACTTGACCAGAAATACAGAACATAGACAAAATATAGATTCTTCTTGACTGCTGGTTCAGTAGACATATAGGCTAATAAATAAACTTTGGTTGATTTGAAATCTACTGTAATAGTGTCAGAGAATCAGTGGCTGAAAGGTTTGTTTAGTGTGATATTATCTATGTAATACTGGAGCTGACATTTGATCAGATTATTTTTGTTACTACACCTCATTTAACACTGGATTGTCATCTTGAAAATCTATATAATCATGTCTGTATGTATGTTCCTGAGATACAGCTTAACTAATACAAAATACCTAAACTAATTTAGGATTATATTGGACCTTGAACCCAGTGCCAAATTTCATTAAAATTAGACAAGGGGTTCTTTAGCTAGGGCCGTTTTTCTGCATTTCTAATAAGAAATTCGATGTTTTCAAACCACACTCTTATATCAATCTGTGTATATAAACAAACATTTGCATATTATAATGTATGTGAAAAATAATAAACATTCATAATACATTGTAACAACATTATTAAATAAATTTAAATATGCATAACATATGTTCATACAAGTGACTACTCTACATTAGAATTTTTTTTATAAATAACTACTTGAAAGGTGAAGAAGCTATATGTGTCACATGACTTGATGAAAAATAAATAGATGCACGCTGATTTGTTGCCATTACATTTTTTAAATAAATGTGAGGAAGAAACAAATATGTATAATAAAAAAATATACTTATTATTTTGAAAAAGACTGAATGTATTTTAATCTCTTACTCCAAGTTTTCACACAGTGTTAACTATTAAGCCCAGTGGAACAATAAACCTTCTTTTACCATCTTTAAATAAAAATTAAAATGTGTAATTAATAATAAAATTGATTATATTGTTACCTCATCATTTTGTATCATGAACTGCTTTTTAAAGAAACCCAATAGGTTTATAGATGATCTACTTCTCACCTAAAGTGACTTGACATTAAGTATTAGGGTGTGTCAACAATGGGTGTGCAGGTGGTGTAAGTGCTAGCAGCTCAGAATGATGATGAGCTCAGAATGATGATGAGCTGAGTTTGAATTCATCTCTCCTCCAAGAAGCTACTGGTTAAATAGTAGAGCAGACTGGATGCTTCAGCCTTGATTGGCAACCAGTCTAGGGGAAGAACAACTCAAAACTGTTTTTTACAGGTGTTTACATCATATCTAAATACTATCAGTGATGTCACTATATTAACAATACTTTTTTTTAATCATTTCACCTTAAGCAAGGTAATAAAGCCACTAAGATGCAAGGGGTTACTGAGTGTTAGAGAATATGAGAAAAAAACATTAAGTGCTCTATTTCTCAATGAAGTCTTTATTCTGATGTCCAGTTTAAAATATATATGAGTGGGCATGTGTTACTAAGCCCACACACTTGGCCAGAAGTGCATCCTTTGCAGTTCAGAGGAGACTGAGTCAGGTGAGATCTGGTAAAACTGATTGTATCAGACTGTCAGATGCTTGTTCTCTCAATGTCTGTCTTGGTTATTCCAGCCTAACTGGTGTTTTTCTCTTCTTCCAGTTTGGCCATAGAGATCATATAGATCTTTGCATATTCTGCCGTTGGAGTCTTCGGAGGTTGGTGGCATTCGTTTTGGTCCTTCCACTTCGACTTTACTGTTATGGATGGTTCTACAGGAGTTGGAAATCCAGATTGCTTTTCTCTTGGGATCACTCAGACAAGTAAGCCTTCAACCATGACAAAGAACAACCATAAATCTTTTACACTGAATGGCAGAGTGAACAGTTCATTATTAAATGTACCACTTTGACTTATTATTACTTAAATGACAATAATAGAAATTAATCAATAAATAAGAAAAAATAAAACTAATAAAAGTATAAAATTATCATTAAATATAAGAGAACTTTTTTTATTATTGCTATTGCAAAAATAAATATTTGAGAGATAAATAATAAAGGACAAAATTCACTACTACCAAAAAAAAAAAACATTACGACAGAATGTCTGCTGCTAGAAAATCTGATTTACTATGTTGTGCTAGACAATTTTTTTTGTCAGAATCTATCTTATATATTTATAAGACTATCATTTATCCATGTATTATATTGCTGTCACATCTGGTCTAGTGCTTCTATGTATTTAGAGATTCTTGATAAAATACAAAGAAGAATCTCCAATGTTATTGGTTCTGACTGGTATCTCAGTTCTGATCTTGTATCTCGGCTTCAATCACTTTCCCACGACCCTAACATAGCTTCCTTGAACCTTTCCTATAAATATTTTCATGGTAAATCGTTCTGATGAATTTTCTTCTTTGGTACCTAGACTTTATGAATTTAAGTGTACTACTAAATTGGCAGTTAGGTCTCATCATTGAAATTGAAATTGCTAGAGGTAACCGTAAGTTCTATGCTAACAGTCTTTTATTCCTCACTTGTGCAACTCTCTTCCAGCTTCTTGGTTTCCAGTCACCTTTGATCCTCAAAAATTTAAATGGAATGTCAATCATTATCTTCTGTCTTCTTAATTCCTGTTCTTTTATTTTACTCTCTCCTTAATGTCTTTTTTTTCCACATATTCTTTCAAACTCAGTAAGCCACTGCATTTTAATGGCTTTATTACCTTGCCTGGGGTGAAATGATGCATCTGATACTGTTTTTCATCAAAGCAAAAATATGAGAGAGCATTTGAGATTCCAGCAGGCTAATTTGTATGCCAAGCTTTTACTGCTTTCAAATTTGAGAGAATTCATAGCTATTTTTATTAGATACGAATATGCACAACTAGATGTTTAGATTCGTTTCTTTTTTTAATTTTCTCCTGAAAAAAAGCTGTATTTAAGCTCTTGATTCTACCCACTAATACTTACATTGTACTTATAAGATGTTTTCCTTGATTATGCAAGGAATGCTTCAAAAGTAATGCTTCTTACATTCTTATACTGGGTCATGACATTAGAGGCAGATGTTAGGAGAATGGAAAGAGAGGTTGAATTTTCTGGCCTGTAACCCATAATTTCATTTTTTTTTTTGCCTTGTTACAGATAGCAGCTAAGTGTCAGTCTGACAAAATGAAGGAATGTACAAAGTGGAAGGATATCATTGAATTTCTCCATATGGAAAAATATTACACTTGTTAACATTCATCGCTTTCTAATCATTAATGGAGACTCAATAGTGGATATGAGCACAGCTAAACAGTGAGTGATACATTTCAACAGTGGTGACATAATGTTATTATACTCCCCATAGCAAGGGAAATAATTAGGAGGCATTACTTTCAAAATGAACCTCACTGTAAAAAACAATCCTTTTTCACCAGCAACCTTTCTTGAAGGGAAATGTGGGAATTGCTCCCCCCAGAAAACCTGGACAGTGAACACATGTCTTCTTCCAAGCACGGGAAACAGAAGGAAACAACAAAGAATAAAGTTGATTATACTATATCTTCTGTCTATGAGTTGGACTGAAAAGGAACCCAGCATAGGAGTTGTTCATTTTTAATAGATTCAATAAAGAGTACAGAGTGAGCAGTAACTGAGTAGTAACTGAGTAGACACATCCCCATCTTTATTACTACCACATGATATCTCTAGATATAGACAGTAGAAAAAGAACAATTTATTCCTGTATGTGAAATAAAAGGTTTAGTTCAAAATTCAATGAGAGTTAACTGGTTGACAAACACTTGATGACAGCTGGAAGGCCAAATGGTTGAAATATTGTGATAATGACAACAATGATGTGGATATTAGTCCACATGTAAATAATGTACATAAAAAAAAAGTTCTGAGCAGATGGGAATGATTTTGGAATTGTGACTTTATTTTTGAAGGAGAATTAGCTTGACCTCAAGTTGGTCATGTTGATCAGAGTTCAGCAATACTATTAATCTGACAGATTTGGGATCATGAGTTTTATTCTATGTGCTATATCCATTCAAGATGTGGGTGATCATAGCTCTCCACAACTTTCTATCATTTAAATCTCTAAGCAAAGTTTATTCCTTTACCAGCCATCCTAGTCCCTGTTCAGCCATCTATTTACACAAGCTCATTAGCTAGGCTACTTGCTGTTTCCTTCCACCACTCCAGCCTTCAATATATTATGGTTAAGCAACATTGATCCTGGTCACTATCTAGATGGGTGACCACTTGGGAATACCAGGTGCTAAATCTTTGATGTGCAGGTAGTGTAATGGACAATGGCTCAGAAGAGTTAATTGGAGAGCAGATTTCCATTTCCTGTTGGGTTTGTTTTATTCTCTTACATGCAATTACCCTTAGAAAAGGTATGAATCCACCTCTTTCCCCCCACATATGGGTTAATTAATAAGACTTGTATCACTAAAATAATTATTATCTCCCCAAAAAAATTTTACAATCTAAAGATATTTTCTGGCTTTAAATAACTAGCAATAGCTGATAAAACGTAGAAAACAAATCATTCAGTCATTATATTCTCCAAGCCTTCTTTCCTCATTATGTGCCCCATAAATTTCAATTATCTCTTTCTAATTCTAAGCATAAGTGTCCTTTTCATTCCCATTATTCTTAAAATTTCCTCGTTGCTCTCATGTTTCGTTCATTTTCAGCATCCTTCTGTAGAATCCCATTTCTCTGCCTCAAGCCTCCTCTTCATCTGCAAAGAAGTTGTCCAGTATTCACTGCCATAGAGGACTGCTATTACACAACAGCTCAACACTATTTTCTTTGTTTAGTTTTTGGAAGGTGACATTTGCTATTCAAATATGCCTTGGGATTTCTGTGTCACATTTTCCATCATCTGTTGTAACATTTCCCAGAAATCTCTGTACTGACTTGATTTCATAGCTGAGCTTAAATTGTAATGTCTGTCTCAGTGTTACACATTTGTAATGTTCTATTTTTATTTGCAGTCTTCTTCACAGAGTGGTTTTAGTTTAGAGAATGCTACTGTTTTTCTTAATCATACATGACTTTCTGGATGTTTGCCAGAAACAGATGTGGCATTATCAAGCACATGTGCACAGAAAAGCAAAACACAACTCGCATTTTGTAAGGAAATTGAATAAATTCTTTTGTCTTCAGAGCAGTTACAGTTTCAAATTAACTCATATTTCAGAATCTGGAATTAAGAGACTAACCAGAAAGTCTTTTGTTTTCTGTGGCCAATGATATGTCTATAGTTTGTTTTACTCATTCTTTTTAATCATAAAAGTCATCTTTCTTTATCTATTTTCTTCTTGTTTACACTATTTACATTCGGACGATTATCCTCATCTTTGTTACTGTTATCACAACATTTCGGCCACTGTGCTATCTGGCCTTCATCAGATTTATATCAATTCAGGTAACCAAAATGGGAATTCCAAACTGAACCCTTTATTAGACTATTCTTGTTCCACTGCCCATGTCTAGGGATATCTAGTCTAGTTCTTATTTTTAGTACTGCTCAGTTACTGCTTGCCTTTTTTCCACTGAGTTCAAGTGCACACTGCCTGACCCTGGGATTGAACTCCCAATTGCTATGTCACCAAATTCATTAAGATCTGGCAACAGGAAAACAGGGCTAGCTCGTCACACTAAATCAATTACAACTGTGTTGTGAATTTTATTCTCAAGTGCTCCATACTTTCAGCTTTGTGCCACAATTAAGTTTTATGCTTAGTAAATCACTATATATAAAGGTTTTAAAACAACCAGTCACTTTTCATCTTTTTACAATTATTAAGAGCCTGAAGTAATTTCCCAAGTGCTTTGGTAGTAATGATGAGTAGAAATTTTTTTAATTGGGGAAAACATTTCTGTGTTAAACATTTTTGCAATTCTTCATTGATTTTTCAGGTGTTGATAATGACAAGCATTTTTGAGATCATAGACCAGTTCATACCTGCTGCCAAATATATATATATCGTACACCCATAAAAGTATAGCTACATAGAAATATGAGAAAAACTGTTTGAATTCTGTGCCATAATTGGTATACCATACAGAATCTTTTTGAAAACTAATTTTATCTTTTTGGAATAAAATCTTTGCTTTATGAACTTTTGTTTGCTAAAAATAAAAAAAAAATTTCAAGACTTGTTTTCCTAGTCATAATTAGGAGAACTGTCTTAAAAAAATTAACTTTAAATAGTATGCTCTAACTTTTGGGTTAAAAACATCAAAACATATTTTTCTAATGCAAGATGAGAATGTACTTTGTTTCTGAACTTTGTTGATCATCTTCAATATAAAAAGTAAAATTATAATTTATTTCTTCAGGAATAATGATCTTCTTTTTATATGCAACATCATTTGAGGACGTAGGTGATCATGGCTCTTCATAACTTCCTGTTTTTTGTTGCTTCTTTTTTGTTCTTACACTGCCATCTATTCCCTGAAATTTGTTCAGTAGGTTAGTAGCTCTTTCTCTGACTTCACTTGCCTTCAATATGTCCTGTAAGTGTGCAATTCTCCAAGCTCTCTTTTCTCATCATGTATCTGAGAGGATGTTTGACTCATTCAATTAACCTACCTATAACTCTTGCTGTATTTGTTGCAGAGGTGAAAATGGGTAATCTGGAAGGCAGAACATTTTGTTGTTACTGCTGTAGGGGTTAATTCCCTCTTCGCCTTGGCAAACATAAATCCAAGTGTCAAAAAAAAGAGGATATTCAGTAGGGGTAAACAAATGCATAATTTATTTACATATATACAAAGACTGGTATCTTCTATCTGTTGCTGTTGCTAAGGCAAAAGGAAGAGAGGGTAATGAAATTAGAAGTGAAATGGACATTTGGTGGTGGCTGTCATCATTGTAAGTGGCATCTCTCTTGCAGTGTGTTAGTGTTGACATCAAACACTGATCTGTGTTGCATCTCTCTCAGCATATCAGTGTTGACATCAAACACTGGTCTGTATCAAGTCTGTTTGAATTTGGGTATATATAGTTTTTAGTTGGCTCAAAATTAAGGTTTTAGTTTTTGAGTGGTACACTAATGGATATGTCCCAATCCTCATAAATACACTGGACACTATTTTAAGTGGGCATAATAAGCTGTCTAAGTAGTCCCCCACTAGCAGTGGTTTACCTACTTCCCACCACTGGCGAGTATTGTATTTTGTTGATATTATAAAGATTACCATTTAAATTCCTACCTCATTCAGTAACCCTCTCTAGGTTACAACTACTATATATTCAAAACACATAAAAAACATCTTTAAATTAAAAATTCTCAGTGTCTGTCTTTTGTGTGCATGTAAAGTCACATCAATGTAAACATGAACTTAGTCTGATGAAGTCCTAAGGATGAATGCATCACATGAAATCTTCTTCCACTGTGACATACATCTTTGCCTTAAAATTGTTCTTGATATATATATATATAAAATTTTATATTGTTATCCCATATATATAATTTGTACAATTTTGCTGTTACACCTGGTTTTTATATATATATATATATATATATACTCTTCGACAGAATTGAGTCACTGTCAGTCACTGTGTGTTTATGTGAATCTAAAAATAAACACGCTAAAATTCACCTTCATCCCGTACTGTACGCTGACGGCTTAGTGGGAGAAGTTCAGACTGACGCAAATTCAGTCGGTTTTCGATCCTGGCTAGAGGCAACCGGACGTCTAGCCACACTGATGAGCTGTCAAACAGCGAAACAGTCTGTCTGTGGATGAAAAAAAAAAATATATATATATATATATATATATAATTATGTGACACCATAACTGTCTATCCCACAAAATGTTCAATATCTAAAAAAACCATGAAACTAATTGAATTTGTTTTTTCCTGGTTTTCAGATAAGACATTTAGCCCTCTTGACACGATTTCATTTTCATTTATGATTGATTTTATCACATTTCTTCTGAAGCTTGGTGAGTGATTATACATTCTTATTGCTCAGAGTCCAATGAAAACCTCGGAGAATTCTAGTGAGATATCTTTAAGCATTTCTAAGATACAACAGTTCTAAATACAATCTTAATGTAACAATTGGAAAATTTTGTTGTTACACCAATTGGACAATTTTGCTGATACACCCATTATATATATATATATATATATATATATATATATATATATATGTGTGTGTGTGTGTATATGTGTGTGTGTATATATATATCACTGTGTAGCGAAAAAACCATATTTTAAATTAATTAATTTATAATATATATATATATATATATATATATATATATATATAAACATCAGAACCCTCAAAGCATATATGGAAATTCAAAAACACAAACCAAAATATCCTGAGTCCTGCTAATGATCTTCTTGATGTCATCAGTTCCCAAGTAAGTATTTATGCAGGTATCACTACAATGTACTCCTGTCTCAATAGCAAATCTGTCAGAGCTGTCCTTGAAAAGGACCTCAAATCAGTGGTTAACTGGGGCAGGAAATGGTTTGTGAATTTTAATGCCACCAAAATAAAACTGCTCTCATTTAACCACCAGAGAGAAACCTTTCTGCCTGCCATCAGCATGGCTGATGCTAGACTCCTGGAGAGCAACATACTGCTCCTTCTTGGGCTCACGTTTTCAACTGACTTGATGTGGAGTGACTACATCAAATCAATAGCTGCATCTACTGCAAGGAAAGTTAGGTCATTGTGTCATGCTAGAAGTTCTTGACAAAATCCAAAGAACAATAAGTAATGTAATTGGTCTTTAGTTAGCATCTTGACTTTTCATGGAAACTGCTCTGACAAGCTTTTTTCCCTGGTGCCTCGACCGCATGAATTTAAGTCTACCACTGGATTGGTATCTAAGTCTCACCAATTTACTGTTAAAATATCTACATGCAATGGCCACTTCTATTCCAACAGTTTCCTTTCTCACACTTCATGCCTGTGGAACTCATTTACATTTACTTGCTTTCCTGATAATTACAATCTTAAAAAATGTAAATGCAGTGTCAATTGCCATCTTCTATCTTCTTGAATACTCTTCATCTTTTGTCAATTCCTCAATCCTCCCTATATTCTGTCTTTTCTATCACTTTTACTCCCTGTAACTCCCTGCGTACTAATGGTGTTCCCACCTTGCTCGGGATGAAATGATTAAAAATAAAAATTAAATAAATTTTCTTCAACAAATGTCAATTTTGTTCCATTTTCATAACAATGAAAAAATTTTTAAAAAGTGATTGTTGACATAAAAGAGGAATGCTAATTATAAATTTTGATTCTTATCAAATTCGCATAGGAAACATTTAGTGTTATAACATATATAATTATGAAATGGACAAAGTCCGACAATTATTTTAAGACATTTTTATGTTTATATATTCTTTTTATTGATACAAATATTTAAGTAAATGCTCTGTTTTATAATAAACAGTATTAACAATATTTACTGGCCTGAACGTCTGAGAAATTTTCATAGAAAATATTCGTCCTCCGACAGGAATCGAACCTGTATCCTATACGGAACTGTCATATAGCCTGACATGCCTTAACTGATTGGGCCACAGAGGATCATTCGGTTAGCAAGGTCGATTTTACTGCTTTTAAACTACAATCTTCCATGATTCTCTCATGTACATTCATATCTGCTCAATGTGTATCCAAATGTAAACAAATGACATCACACATTATAAAAAGAATGTATAAACCTAAAAATGTCTTAAAATAATTGTCGGACTTTGTCCATTTTCATAATGTGTGATGTCTGTTAAATAAATCATTTGTATTTACAAACATATGCACATGAATTCAAAAGAGTTAAAAAGTATTAAAAATTGTCTTTAGTTGTGTTATAGTGTTTGGGTAGTTGGTACACAGAAAAATCTGTAGTTTAGAAAATACTTTTAAATAGTTGGTCTACAGAAAAAAGCTGTGGTTGAAAAAAGACTTTATTTTTAGTAAAGATTCTCTGACCATCTTTGTTGTTTTTATTGTTGCTGGAGATGAGTCACCAAAAGCAAAAGCTATGTAGCCATGGTGTTGAGACAGTCACATCTCTCTGCTCTCTGGAAGTCAAAATCTAGTTCCATGTGCCATGTGGAGAAAAACGTTGGTTGAAGTAATCCAGTGACTTGACCCAATGAGTTGTGAGTTCAATACTTGGTCACAGCAGAGGTGAACAAAAACCAGTAATACAGAGAGTTAGAGAAAAACAACAATAACAAAAATTGTAATATGAGCTCTAGTAAAACATGGTTACTGAGACATTAAGTTTATAAGTCTACCAAGGACACATGGCCTAGTGTGTAAAAGCATTGGTTGAATTCATCCAAAAGTGACTTGACCCCCAAAAGCAGTTAGCTCAATGCCTGGCCACAGCAGAGGTGAACAAACAAACTCAGTGAGTTGAGTTACTAATTATTAATTCAATTAACTGAAACTGAGATATACAGAAAAGGCATGGCATGTAGAACTAGAACGATCTACCCTGGTGAGTGAAATAAAGGGTTCAGTTCAAAATTCTAACATATAGCACTTAAAGAAGGCCAGAGTGTACAACAGCTGATTATGATAATAAAGATGAGAACAATGTAAATAGTGTAAATATCTAAATATTACATTTGAAATGCTACAGAATTTTGTTCCAAATTGATATAATAACAAAAATGTTCAGCATATTTAATAAGTTGCAGTATCTTTTTCAGAATATTTAAAACACTAAGCTAAGAACATTTTATCATCCTTTCTACATTGAATACAACTTTCAAATCAGTCTGGGAATTCAGTTATTGTCTGTCTCCAAGAGTTTTCAAGATTCTTTGCCACTTGTGTATTGCTAATCAATATAGCACTGTCTGCAACCAATATCTTGCCTTTTTCTTTTCACTGTCACAAAGTGTTTGACTAGAACCAAATGAAAACTATTTGAATACAAGAACATCATCTAATCAAATATTGTGCTGGTTCAGTTGCAAAACCAAAAATTGTGACTAGAATAGTTAACCATGATAACAGTTGAAATTGAGCCAGTGACACTTGTTCTGAAGAGGCTTACACAAGGGCTTTTAGTGCTTAAAAATTATTTGCAGCAGGAACAAAGATATTTCAGACATTGCCAAAAGTTAAACATATAACTCTCCAAGAAAGAAAATATGAAATTCTTACTCATAAAGTTAAAGCACAAAATTTTATTTTACCCAAATTTAAATTTCAGATAATTGTTTTTGAAGAAAAAAAATAATAACATTCAATTCAGTTGAAAATTCTAACAATATCAAAATAAATCAATTCAACATATACATGTATTTTATATACATTTATATAAAGAATCAGGTGTAACATAGCTCAGAAAAGGAAGAACCTACTAACCTACTACTTACTGTGAGTGAGAAAGGATTGTCGGTATATTTCTTTTAAGAAATTATGATGGCATTAGATTACCGAGTTTGTTATGGGAGTCATCAGTTTGTAGCAGTGTTGTCCTTTGTTTTTTATTGAACTGAGATATTTTCTTGTGTTGTAAGGAGATATATAGTTATGTGATAATTTGTAGTAGAGATGTTATTTCTTGAGGTTACTTTGAATAGGAGATAGTGTAGTGCATCGTATGCAACACAAGGTTTGCCTGTGACATTAGAAGTCTCCCTGGAGGAAAATGAGGCACATTTTTTCATTACATCATCCTGTGGTTGAAGAGAGCAAAAGAAAGAATGGGAGAGAGTTTATGCCCTTTTCTTTTGTATTGCTTTATACAATGCCACCTAGCAGGCATTAAGAGAACTCCCACAGCTGACAGGGTGAAGTAATTCCATGAATGTATTAAAGAAATTCAGGCATTTTGAACCTTATTTAAGAATTTCTTGTTTAAAGAATCATTTACAAAATCACAAACAGAAAGCTAAACCAAACAACAAAAAGCACATCACTTCCTACCTCAGAAATAACAACAATAGGCTGCATACGTAACTTGAAGAGAAAATAATGATGCAGTCTAGGTGTTAACCTTTCACACTACCACAAACAAAATGAGTGAAAGGAAACTCCCTTCAATATTGGAAAGAGCTATAACAGTTAGTGAACTTGAGAGCAGTCTAATTTCTTAAAAACGTCTTTATAAATTTCAACTGAGAGTAAGCGTAACCATTCAGTCAATAAATGGTAAAGGTTTCCTGTAATGTTTCCTGCTAATCTCATCATTACCATTAATGAATGCAAACAGGATTCTAGGTGCCATCAGCAGAACCTACTCAAAGAATTCAACAGAAAATATCATGGTGTTGTAAAAGTCACTTGTATGACCTCTCCTAGAATATGTCCACCATCTTTGGCATCCCTGGCTTATCAAAAATATTTTAAAAAAATTGAAGCCGTTCAGAGGCAAGTCACTAAAATATTTGTCTATATTTCTGGGATGAGGTATCGTAACTGTTTACACTATTTACATTGTTCAGACTGTTGTCTTCATTTCTATTATCATATCCACAACATTTCGACTGTTGGACACTCTGGCCTTCTTCAGATGATATACGTTGGAATTTTGAATGAAACCCTTTATTTAGTCCATAGGTGTAGATTGTTCTAGTTCTACATGCCATGCCTTTCCTGGCTTTTTGAGGTCAAGTCACTTTTGGATGAATTCAACCAATGCTTTTTTCCACTACGCCATGTATCTTTGGTGGACTTATAAACCTAATGTCTCAGTAACCATGTTTTACTAGAGCTCATATTACAATTTTTGTTATTGTTGTTTTTATCTAGCTCTTTGTATTACTGGTCCCCATATTGTATTCATGTTTATGCTTGGCTGGCTTAGGGGTTTTGTATAGCCCAGGAGAGTTGTGAGTTCAATACCTGGCCACAGAAGTGGACAAAATCTTGGATAGTTGACATAGTTGATTGAAGAAACAAAATACAGAAGAAGCAAAGGCCAAAAAGCCTCCTATCCTTGTTAACTTTATGGTAAATGGATATTTCTTTTGGTAGATTTAGCCCATGAAGTATATAGATTTTCAAGTCAGATACTAAGAGCAATTGTGTTCTGGAAATATCTGTGATGTTATACTAGTTTTATAGGAAATAAACTATATTTTCCAATATAATTACATACCCACATAGAGGCCATATTAAAACACACCCAAACTTTATTTTATACCCAGTAATAGACAATATTTTCAAACAGGCCAAAAAGATCCCATAATACGACATACATAATTTAAATGAAAGAGTCTATTAGTTAGAAATTAACATTACCATGTGAAATATTTGACCATTCAGAGAAAACTAAAACCCTTTCAGCCATAAAGATGTGACTGTTTCCAAACACAAGTGAAGACGTGGCTACATAACTTTTACCTCCCTCTCCCCCAGTGAGTGCTGAAAGAAATATGTCAGCAACTTCAAATGAATCATCTCCAACAACAGCTTGGATGGTCAGTAAATCTTTATTGATGATCAAAGTCTTTTCTAAACCATAGCTTTTTCTGTGAACCAACTGCCCAGAGACTTGAACTCAACTAAAAACTATTTTTACTCCTTTTTTGACTATTTTGAATTCAAAAACCTATGTTTGTAAATACAAATGATTTATTTAACAGGCATACCCATGTTTTCTTTATTTTTATTTTATTATTGTTTGGAATTCAGACATTCGGATTTTTAATATAAAAGACATGGATGACAGAATTTCCTACACTGTAAATAATCATTTACACACAGTTATTTATACTTAGTAGTGTATTGCTCATTTAGTCATAGTTTTTTCAGTATAGATTAAATTTAATATTTCCAATAAGCAAAATATTTTGTTGTATTCCAAACCAAATTTACATTGACTGGAATGATTTTCTTTTTCTGATTATCAGTAAAATTGATAAAATAGTCCATATTGACAAATCTTTCTACATAATTCTCTTTATTAAAAAAACAATTTTCAAAAATAAAGTATACTTTTCTAAAATATTATTTGAGAAAAAATATCTGATTTAAAGTTTAATTAATAGGAACTGAAACAAATATTAATTACTTTTAGTTGAAAATAATTGCAGAAAAGTATTTTTTAACACGGGGTGGATTTTTTTTTAAAGATCATTTTTTAACTATTAACTATTCAGTAATCTTAAATATTTTAACCATTATAATATTTAATTCTAATATATATATTTTATTGAATTTTATGTACTTTGTCTGACTTACAAAAACACTTGTTATGGAAATGCTAGAAAATTACCAATAAATTTTAAATTTACTATAATTGCTGCAATTATTTTCAGATATTGTTCTGTATGGACATTTGTATTTACAAAAATCAGCATCTTTATACACATGCAAAAAAAAAAAATACAAAATTCTTTTTAAAATACTAGGGGTTGTTAAATTGTAGTAAGCTTTTCTATTTATGATTAGTAAATATAGTTTTTATTTAATAACAATATCACTTGACTAATACAAATCAATACAGGATTTTAAATGATTTAAAACTTTATGAATTATTCTAATTAAAAAAATGAAAACTATTCTTGTAAAAATTCATTATTCAGTGAAAAAATTATCTTCTTAAAAAATAGTTTTCATGATATATTTTATTCATAAAAGCACTTAAAAGTATTTCAAATTAAATAATGTCTTAGTTATATTTATTTTACAATTCAAAGTAAATTTTCTATAATTGGTGGTCCTGTTTAACAAAAAAGAAATTGATGTTTTAAATTCTCAGAGAACATGTGCTTATAACTAATATAAACATTAAGTGCTACAAAAAAGAATTTCTTGAAATTTCATAAAATTAAATAAGTGGGACATAAGAGACGTAAAAAATATATTTTTAGTAAGATTTTCTAAAAAAGTAACAGTTAAAAAATACATTAACTCATTTGTGGATAATTCATGAAAGTTTCAATAAAATCTGACAATTATCTGATTTTTGCAAGAATTTCAAATCTGTTTTTCACCACAAAAATTAAAACTCAAATTTCCCATACTAATTCATGGTCCCCCTTTGACACCAGAAAAACAATATTTTTAACCAAAATTTTGTAGATTCTAAAAAGGATTAAAAAAAAAAAAATTTATATAAAAAAATCCTTTGGTCTTTCCTCTTAATTATAACATATATAATTATATAATTTGTAGAGAAGCTCAGTGGAAACGTCATTGACATGAGGAGCATTACACATTCAGCTCGCTTCAGGTGAGTTTCAATTACTTTCCAGTAATTCCCTTCTTCAAACACAAAGATCTTGACAATAAAACATTACTTTTATTAAGTTTGGATCATTTTTTCATCATGTCTGCTCATTTTTTAGTAAACCTTTGTATGTACATTTTATATATATATATATATTTTGTACAAAAGTTTTCAGTACCCACTGTTTTCAATACTGAACAGAAAGTATAAAACAGTTGTTTTTAATAAAAAGGAAATAGAAACTTTTTTAGGCACTTAATTTCCTTCAATAATTGCGTCTTGGAAAAATATTAGGACATTGAAAAGGTTATACACTCTGGAGTAAAAAAGTTATAAATAAACAAGCATATTAACCTATTAATGCCCATCCACCAATTTTGAAGTACTAATGGTTTACAGATAGAAACCTATAATTTGTAAGTGACTCTTATCAACCTATAATTAATACTGGAGTTTTTATTAACCTATTTATTAAGTAATATGAGACTTTTCAGAAATGACAATTAATGCCAGATTTTTATTTTAATTTTTATAATATGTACCAGATTATATGGTGACCATTAATAGGTTAATACAGAGACACCACCATCAGTAAAATGATACAGCAACATGAACTTGAGAAAATAAAGAATAGGAATTCTTTTCTCTTTTTTAAGTGAAGGATTCTCTTTTTCATATTAGTGTAGACCAAACCAACCAATTTCTAGGTGTGCGTGCTATATAAATAGAAAAATAAACAAATCAAAACATAGCGATTTTAATTTTGACCTTTTCAAATCAAACAATGGCAAGAATGGATGCAGAAATATATGGCATTTATCTTAACCTTTTCTGGTTTCAAGTGGACTCTGGCCTTTCATTTTTAAAGATGTAAAGCAGAATTTACAAGCATTATGCATACAAAGACTAATACCTTACACTATATAATTGTAAACCTATCTATCTCATTCTGCCCATATCTATTTATCTATCTCATTCTGCCAATATCTATCTTATTCTGCTTATATTTATCTATTTATCTATTTCATTCTGCCCATATCTATCTATTTATCTCATTCTGCCAATATCTATCTCATTCTGCCCATATCTATCTATCTATCTATCTATCTCATTCTGTTTCTTTCTATCTATCTATCTATCTCATTCTGTTTCTTTCTATCTATCTATCTCATTCTGTTTCTTTCTTTCTATCTATCTATCTATCTGTTTCTTTCTATCTATCTATCTCATTCTGTTTCTTTCTTTCTATCTATCTATCTCATTCTGTTTCTTTCTTTCTATCTATCTATCTCATTCTGTTTCTTTCTTTCTATCTATCTATCTATCTATCTCATTCTGTTTCTTTTTTTCTATCTATCTCATTCTGTTTCTTTCTTTCTATCTATCTATCTATCTCATTCTGTTTCTTTCTTTCTTTCTATCTATCTCATTCTGTTTCTTTCTTTCTTTCTATCTATCTCATTCTGTTTCTTTCTTTCTTTCTATCTATCTATCTCATTCTGTTTCTTTCTTTCTTTCTATCTATCTATCTCATTCTGTTTCTTTCTTTCTTTCTATCTATCTATCTCATTCTGTTTCTTTCTTTCTTTCTTTCTATCTATCTATCTATCTCATTCTGTTTCTTTCTTTCTATCTATCTATCTATCTCATTCTGTTTCTTTCTTTCTATCTATCTATCTCATTCTGTTTCTTTCTTTCTTTCTATCTATCTATCTCATTCTGTTTCTTTCTTTCTATCTATCTATCTATCTCATTCTGTTTCTTTCTTTCTATCTATCTATCTATCTATCTCATTCTGCCCATATCCATAATACCATAACATTAAACAAGAGCCTTTATTCAATGATATAAAGATTTCAACAATATATGTAAATTAAATTCATCAAATCTACTATCTTCTTTTGCATGATATTATTTCATGACCTAAAATGAACTCAATACATTCAATAAGATTCCTATCTGGAGATTGTCTTGACATATGAGTTTGGAGACTCAAAATCTGTTGAGCCTCCTGCAGCCCTTTATTTTGATGGCCAATGTATATCTATGGTCACTGCCCTTGTAGTACCTGTGCCTATTGTAGCATTCACTCAGCCGGTTGAGCCAGCCTCATCAAATGAACCTGTTGCATCCAAACAAAAACTGACTAAGCATAGCAGAGGTCATATTCATTCAGATGCACAAATCGATAGTAGGAATTTCAGTGGGGATTTGGATTCACAAGTGCATTACACAGCCACATGTATACAGACTTTTAGGATAGTGCAATCCATTTTAAAATTAAGAGCTTCCTGCCAGCCAAGGCTATAGGACCCAATCTGACCTGCTATTTTATCCACAGCTGGCAGGGAGAAGAAATGGATTCATACCTTTCCCAAAGTTATTAGCATGACAGTAAAAGTAGTGAACTCAACTGGAATTCAAACTCAGCTCTACAGTTCGTCAATCTGAGTCGCCAACCATTACTTCACCATGCCTTCAACTACTCCTGCAGATAGTAGCAGTATCAGTTTGATATCTGCAATGTTTTCAACAGTGAGAAATGTCTTTGTTACAAGTGATGTATGATAAGGTGATCCATCAAGTCGGAATATTTCAACTTCAGCTGTAACAGGTAATAGGTGGTAATAGGTAGCAAAGTAAAATATGTTTTACTGTTTAGTGCTCTATTCATTTTTTTTATTAACTTTCTGGCACCATATTTTACAGTCTTTATTATATAATTGGTCTTTGGACATGCTCATATATTAGAGTTCAGTTTTGTTTTGCTTTCATCACTATATGTCAGTTTTGTCTATTTTTAATTATCATATAGCAGATGTTCTTTTGTCTAGTGTTTTCATCTTATTCAATGTTTTTTTTTCTTTTTATGCTGATTTCTTTTTTTGCTGCAATGCATCTGTTTAGATTACTTTTACATAATATCCTTCATACTGTATGAATTGACAATTCTGTATATTAATGCCACTTTTATCCATTACTTGACACACACCGTTAATTGTGGGTTGGATACTGATAACCTTACTAGTTTTCTTTGATATCTTTTATCTTATTGTTTACTAGTCTTTTTCATACCCAAATATTCCCAACTTCACCATGCTTCATCTGGATGATTTGAACAGCATGTCTTGCTATTCCAAGCTACTTAGTGAATTCATGATGATACATTTTTTTGTGACATTTTGATCATTTTTGTTGTCGTCTTCAAACTCAGTCTTTTCATTTTGAAATGAAACAACTGCATTGAACAGACAAACGGGAGACTCCAGACTTTACAAAATGTGTATTTGATCGAAGCACAGGGAAGTAATGGATAGTGGCTCGGATTGAGGAATCAGAGAGCTGAGTTCGAATTCCAGTCGAATCCATTACATTCTCACTTACATGCTAATACCCTTGGGAAAGGTATGAATCTTCTTCTCCCCCCCCCAACCCACTATGGGTAAATAGCAGGACAGACCGGGTTCTATAGCCTTGGGTGACAACTAGTTTACTGCAGAAAGAAATGGCAACCTACTGCAATCATGTATTGAAATATCGCCTAAGTGTGTATCACACATAGCACATAACTGACTGACTCTTTTTCATTGGTTAATATGAGAAATTTGCATGTGTATCTTAATCAGGGATGATGTCAATCTTCTGGCATGTCAAGTGGCTCATAGCATTATTTTCAGTATCACAATGCATTCAGGTCAGTATCTCCTCTACTTCATACTCTATTACCATGATTAGGATAAGTTGTATTACAGTCCTGAATGACTACAGATAAGACACCCAAAAGTACATTGTTGAATACTTACAGCTTCCTAATATTAAGCACATTGATTTTTTATCAAGGTGAGTAGTTTCTTTTGCTCATCACTATATAAGAAATTTGCCAAATGGAAAATGTTTCATTGAAACTAGATTTGATTATGCACTTTGCCTTTCTAGGCTTCATGAGATCCAAAAATGAAAGAAAGAAAAAAAAATGTGTGTATGTGTATTTGTGTCTATGCTTAAATAATAAATCATAATACTTTTTCTCTGTTTTCCATTTGTTAAGTTTCTGAATAACTTGGTCCAAATTCTATATCTATTTTAAACAAACACAGATACACACACATACATACATATATATATATATATATATATATATATATATATATATATATATATATATATATATATTTATATATGTATATTCAAACATTGTTGAATATAATAGACAACGAATGTCTATTATGTTTGATCATGAGCCATTCTAAACTTTGTAATTTGGGGCGAAAATAAAGACAAAAATTGTTCAATTTTTGGATATTTTTTTATTATACTGTTCACAAAATTAAAGCAACTATACTATATTTGTTGTCAGTTATATTTAACAATATATGTTTGAATAATGATCTGCTGCCCCAATATACTAAATATATATATATATATATATATATACATATATATATATGAATAGAAAAAGACAAGAAGAAAAACTATTCTTAGTCAATGCGTTTCAACCTCAGAAATATTTGTATCTATAAAAAGAATGTATAAACATAAAAATGTCTTTAAAATAATTGTCGGACTTTGTCCATTTCATAATACATATATATATATATATATATATATATATATATATATATATATATTTATATATATATAAGGTAACAAATCTGTTGGTATATAATCCAAGTGGATCCTAGTAATATAAAATATTATAACTGATACATGAAAAGAGTTCTGTGTATTTATTAATACAGAGCAAATAATTAATAAACAATAAAATCAAAAATCACCTCACATGGGAAATAGCCTATTTTAGCAGATGAAGATATCGGTCATCTGTCTTAACAACTCTGTATATATATATATATATATATATATATATATATATATATATATATATATATATATTGGAGATTATAATGTTCTCTAATGAACGTTATTCATTTCTTCCAGCCTTTCAATTTCAACTGGAATCATCTTCAGGAGAAGGAACCAGTGGCAAAAGTCAACTTCACAATTTGCCTTTATATGTCAGATGTTTTATCATTGCCATTTAATCCATTGATTTTCAATATTCTATGCATTCCAATTGGTTTCTTTGAATTCAGAGGAAAATTGTAAAGCAAACTTTTGTCACTGATTCTTTCCTCTGAAGATGATTCCAGATGGATTTGAAAGATTGGAAGAAATGAATAATGTTCTGTGGAGCATCATAATCTCAAATATTATGCCTGGAATGCACACACACACACACAAATATATATATATATATATATATATATATATATATATATATATATATATATATATATATACACACAATACAGATTGGTGTATATGAAATAAATTCCAATAACCAACAAATACTATTCTTGAAAGAGTGCTCGATACAGAATAGAGCAAATTTATTCAAAAATTATAACATAAATATATTATAAAATCCCTACAAAAATAGCCATTTTGTTTCAACACTTCTGGTGTCTTATCAAGTGATGGTGTTGAATGTCAACACCATCACTGGATAAGACACCAGAAGTGTTGAAACAATATGGCTATTTTTGTAGGGATTTTATAACATATTTATGTCATAATTTTCAAATAAATTATATATATATATGTGTGTGTGTGTGTGTGTGTGTGTGTGTGTGTGTGTATGTGTGTGTGTATGTGTGTGCATGTCATAGTTTATTAATTCAAATGTTTGTGTGTGTGTATGGAAATGTATTCATATGTTGTTGTATAAATATCAGAGCAAACCAGCCAAGGCTTGTAGCGACCGAGATCATCGAGAATCAATAAAAAGAAGCAAAGAAGCATAAATGCTCATCTGAGTATTATATCTCTTGCTTGCATCCTTTTCCCTATCCTTGTTAGTTGAGGGACAGAACCTCCTGACATTTCTTTAATATCAGTCTGTCTAGAAATTGGTTGTTCTACTTTCCACCTTGGCTTTCATTTTTCCTTCCATTTCTCATGAAATTTGCCTCTAACACTTCACTTTGCATCTTGCAATCAATTCTTCACTGTTTATGATATCATTTCTCTCCTAGGGCTAAAAATTTATTGGTATCTATTTCAAAGATTTTAAAGTATTGAAACACAACTATACTTTTTGATCAAAGAATTTCAATTCTCAGAAACTTTGCCCCAGGGTCCAAAATAGATAAACATCTGACCTTATCTTTCTATCTACATATTCAATCCTATATATATATATATATATATATATATATATATATATATATACACACACACACATTTGTTTTTCTTAATTTGTTAACAACAGTTGATTCAATGATTTCTCTTTGTTTCATGTTGTTCAGATCTGTATGTTTTCATATCTATCTATCTATCTATCTATATATATATATATATATATATATATAAATATTCTGTTCATATCTCTCTCAGCTTATTAACATTTACACTATATCAAATTTTATAGTTCACATCAATGTTTTCTCAATACAATTATTAACCAACCAATGCTGCTAAAATTATCAAGATATACTTATACTTATATACACAAATTATCATGGATTTTGCAATGAATTGATAACTTATTTCGAAGATATTATGTCTTATTATGCAAATAAATTAAGTGCACAAGAACGTTTTACTGTTTATTTGTTAAATAAATGCAAATAATACATGGCATCATGGATATATATTTGATTAGAACAATGTACTATATACCTGAATAAATTACTGTTTTATTATTTTACATATTAATATGGACACCTTGACATTCTATAACCTTCATTAACCTTCAGTCTTTTATTAACTTATTTTGCTAACTTTTCTAGTTGTTCAATGAATAAAATAAATAATTATTTTACATTAATATTATCTCCTTTTCATTGCATAACCTTTATCCTTTTTTATCAATTGATTTTATTAATATTTCTATTCTTTCAATGACCAAAATAAATTATTTTATATGTTAATTTTGTCACCTTGACATTCTATAGCCCTCATCAGTCTTTTATCAACTGATTTTCTTCATTTTTCAACACTTTCATTAACCTGAATAAATTATTATTCTACATGTTAATACTGTCTCCTTAACAGTCTATGACCTTCATCAGTCTTTAACAACTGATTTTTTAAAACTTTTCTACTGTTTTGACTTTAGGATTTTCTTGCTACAGCTTTGATTGCTTCCTCCACATCTTTTTTGTTTGAACAATGTTTTCCACTGTCATATATATTTTTTAATGTTGGGTCACTAGTTTTGTATTGGAGTAATATATAAAGAAACTGGGGGTTTATTTTATTAATTTGGTATCTTTGAGACCTTTTCTGTATAGATGAACAATAGTTAGCTTTGTGCAATATGAAGGACATTGTTCTGCATGAATATATACTTTTTAGCTTAAAACTTCTTGATTGTGATCTGTACCACTCAGAATGATCTGTCAATAATACCCCATATTTATATTGATATCACCATCAATCTTAAAAGTTACTCTATTGATTATTTCCTTAGAGGACCCAAACTCTAGCCCAGTTATAAGATTTATACAATGTAGCTCTACATTCATCAATAATGATTACTCTTTGGAAATCTATCTTCAGGTAATTCTTCATCTAGGTGATACATTTCTATTTGGGATGTTTACTTAAGGACGATAGTTTTGTCACGTAATATTCTGCATTTTTTCTCTCTGCTTATATTTGTAGCAGCAGCTTCTTCAAATACATTCTTGCTGATCAATAAATTTTTCTTGCTTATTACCCTTTTTATTTTTAAAAAACTCTTTTTGTGACTTTTTAATCTTTTTTTAATGATTACTTTAAGCCATTTCAACTGTAAGATGATGAGACCTAGCTGCCAATCTAGTACTGCACTTAAATTCATAAAATCAAGTTACCAAAGAGGAAAGCTCATCCGAACAATCACCATGAAAATATTTATAGAAATGGCACAGAGAGGTTAAGATTATGGTGGCAGGAAAGTGACTGAAGATAAAATATCAGAACAAGACTGATAACATTGCAGATTCTTCATTGAATTTCAGTAAGAATCTCTAAATCCATAGCAGAAGCATCAAATGAGATGTGGCAGCAATATTCAATGCATGGATGAATGGTAGACTTATAAAAATATAAGATAGATTCTGGCAAGAAAAATTGTCTAGTACAAATGGTGAACCAATTTTCCTAGCAGCACACCTAGCAATTGATTCAATATAATCTTTCCACTTCATATCAACATAAAACGTTAGCCTGAGAAGATGCAATGACTCTCCTGGAGGTTAGCATCAGCCATGCTGATGGGGGGGGTTCTCTCAGACAATTAAATGAGAGCAGTTTTATTTCAGAGACGTTAAAATTAACAAGCCATTCCTTGCCCCCTTTAACAATTACACCATGTCAAGGTGCCCCCTCTTGCCTTTAATATATACTATGTCTATTTTTCCAAGCTCTCTTTCCTCATTACGTGCCCTAAAAAGTTCAACTATCTCTTCTGATGTTAAGTATAAGCGTCCTTTTTGCTTCCATTTTCTCTAAAACCATGTTGTTGCTAATATTTTCACTCCATGGTATTCTTAGCATCCTTCTATAGAACCACGTTTCTGTTGGCTCAGGTCTTTTCTTCGTCTATGAGGAGGTTGTCCAGCATTTAATGCCATACAGAAGGATGGAATTCCATAAAAGTTAAGTACTCTTTTTTTGTTTCTAATGAGATTTTCCTGTTTCATGATACTTTGTTTAGCTTTTGGAAGGCATCTCGTGCATTCAGATTTCGATGTTGCATTTTTCCCGCCTTTGTTAAAACAGTTCCTCCATATTTAAATTTTCGAAACTTGCTTGATATTGGTATTTCCATTTTGTAATTCACATGTTGAGCTCTGCATTTTACTGACAACTATAAATTCTATCTTCTTACAGTTGATGCTTAGTCCTTTCTTCTTGCTTTCCTTTACTACCTTCTGTAGGAGTTGCTGTATTTTCCTTTCTATGTTTGCTATCAACATTGTGTCATTTGTATATCTACTGTTGTTAAGATTGTGGCTGTCAATAATTGATCCTGGTAGGAATTTCAGTTCTCTCAGAATTGCCTAATTGCATAGGTTGAATAAGTCTGGTGAGAAGGCACATCCCTATTTTTGTATATTTAGTGAATTCATTTTCTATCTCTATGCAGGCTGTTCATGCCCAGTATAAGTTCTGGATTATTTTAATATCCTTCCCAAATATATCAAGCTTACATAAAATTTCCAACAGTTCTTATATCTTAGAATATCTTAGAATGGATAGGTATGAAGCTCAGCAATGACATGAGATTGAATTGGATTGACTGATTTTTTATGGTTTGTCAACCCTTTGCAGGTTATTTAAAGCTAGAAAATAATTTTAGAGTGTAAGAATTTTTTTTGAGATAATAATGATTTTACAGATACAATTTCTACTAATTAACCCATAACTGGGGGAAGAAGAGGTGGATACATACTTTTCCCAAGGGTGTTTGTGCCTAAGAGAATATGGCCAACCTAACTGGAATTGGAACTCAACTATCTGATTTCCAATTCTGAACTCTTATTCATTACACTACTCATACATCCAAGCTTACAGCACATGGTATTCCCAAGTCGTTACTCATCAACATACTGCGCAGGCCTGACATTGCTTAACTTCCAACAATGACAAGAAATCTCTGGTACCTCCATAGTGAGATAGACAATCAGACTATAAGGATAATAAATATATTTATAAAACTCCTTTACCCAAGAAGTCTATTTGATTAAATATTTATGCCCGAAAAGCTTTACTGATTTTCCTAGTATTAGAACATAAGATATTTTACATTTACATGCCTGCCTATGTCCTCAAGATCATTCGAGATCATATAGTCCACATTATACTACAATCATCCATCTATATTTCTGAGATGAGGTATTGTAACTAATTACACTATTTACATTGTTTGGACTATTGTCCTCATCTTTATTGTCATATTCACAACGTTTTGGCTGTTGTATGCTCCAGCCTTCTTTAGTTGATATACGTTGGAATTTCAAATTGAACCCTTTATTTTGTCCACCAGGGTAGAATGTTCTAGTTCCATATGCCATGCCTTTATCTGGATATCTCAGGTATCTCCCATTAGTAACTCAATTCTCCAAGTTTTTGTTCACCTCTGCTGTGGCCAGGTATTGAAATTACAACTCATTGGGTCAAGTCACTGGATTACTTCAATCAACACTTTTATCCACTGGGCCATGTGGACGAAATAAAAGGTTTGGTTCAAAATTCCAATGTATATCACCTGAAGAAGGCCAGAGCATACAAGGCTGAAACATCATGAATATGACACTAAAGATGAGTACAATAATCTGTACAATGCAAATAGTGTAAATACAAGATAACCAAAAAAGTTCTGTCCGTTTTTTGATTTGTCATTGAATGAAGTTGAAATATATACGAAATGCGTGTAGAAATTGTTTTCACATTTGGACAGCCGGAAGTAGGAACATCAGACCTTATAAAAAACACGCGCACCATCAGTTATAAGCCGGACAGCTGTGAGAAGGACGGAAGTGTCTAGAGATCTCGTTTGGGGCTGTTTGCTTTACGACTTCAAAGTGGGCTTATCCGCAGCTGAATGACGGAGTCCTGAAGGCGGCCATTGAAGAGGACAGTAGTCTAACGTGCGGTGAACTTGCAAGACAGTTCAACGTTTCCGATGAAACAGTTAGACTTCACCTGAACCACCTAGGTAAGACGTACAAACTGAGCAAGTTAGTTCCGCAAATGCTGTTGGAGGTCCACAAGGGACGAGTGGCAGTCTGCGTATCGCTGCTTTCTCGCCACTGTACCGCATCCTTATGGCGATTACTTCGAAGACTAAATATAAGTTACACATACAGTGAAGCATTTTCTTTTTTTCCTTTAAAAATGGACAGAACTTTTTTGGTTACCTTGTAGTTAATTATGGCGGAGTAATGGATAGCAGCTTGGATTGAGGAATCAGAGAGCTGAGTTTGAATTCCAGTCAAATCCATTACATTCACTTACGTGCTAATACCCTTGGGAAAGGTATGAATCCTTTTCTTCTCCTCCCAACTATGGGTAAATAGCAAGACCGACCAGGTTCTATAGTCTTGGATGGCATCTGGTCTACCGCAGAAAGAAAAGGAAATCTACTGCGGGAAAAAATCACGCATGGCACATAACTGACTGATCCTTCTCCTAGACTGGTTACCAACCATAGCTAGAGAAATCAGCCTGTCCTGCTATTTAGCCCATAGTTGGGGAGAGAGAATGCAGGGATTCATTCATAACTTTCCCAAGGTTATTTGTGTGAAAGTGAATGTAATGAACTCAACCAGAATACTCCTAAACCATGATTGTAGATATATTACAGTATCTTGTAAGTTAGCCTCCACCATTTCTATTTAATATTAAAATATTATGGAGTGAAACTTGGTACAAGTCTCTTTTTCCTTTTTTTAACTAATGTTAACTCAGTATAAGGCCCAAGTTCCACTCAAGGTAGTGACTTACTGATTGATGTGAGTGATATGAACATATGAGATGAAAATAGGGAATGAAGATTATGAGGATATATTGTTATATAGATAACAACTGACACCAGACCTGAGATTTTAGTGGTCAGGAAAGCATCCACTTGGGAGTTTGTTCCCCCAAATAGCTGTTCCTCTTACCAATGGAATATGTAGGGAAGGTGAATAATTCCCAGTTCCGAGCTGCTAACTATCATATTTCCTGTACTTCTGAAACATTTACATTTATTTGATCTCAAAATATCCGTCTATGCATCTATCATAGAAAATGTTCCTAATTCTGTATTGGAGATGAAACCAAAATTCATAATCGAACCATAAAGCCATACCTGCAGGCATTGTCTGTGTGTTCCAGTGATCAATTTTTTTTTTAATTCAGTTTTTCGTCATTCTAAATTTTGTTATGATGACATTTTTTTGATTTTCTTTTATGGCTGCCTTTCTCCATTTTTCTTTAGAGGGAAAAAAAATCATTGATTTCTTTTCTTCAATAAATGTGCAGTTAAATAACAAACGAAAATGTTTCTGTTCTGTTTTGTTAACTGCTGCGTTTGATTTTATCTTGTCTCATTAGACACAAATAGAGCAATATCCCCAGTAAAAAATGAGGAAAATGTTTATTTTTAGAAAATGAGAAAGTATAAATAAAAAGAGAATAAGTACACCAACCAGAACTTAAAATTCTACTTTTGCATCCATCTATCCATCTCTTTCTTGCTTTCTCTCTCTATCCCCCTCTCTCTCTCTCTCATTCTCCCCCTCTCTCTTAAATTAAAGAAAATAAGGAATGCAGGCAGAAAGAAATACTAATTAAATTAAATTGAGTGTCTATTCAAATATGGGAATCCCCTAAGAAGTAATATGTCAAATTAAAATCATTAAACCTTTAGAAAATGTTCATATATATATATATATATATATATATATATATATATATATATCATTATATATATATATATATATCCTTATATGTATATATATATGTATGCTTATATATATATATATATATATATATATATATATATATATATCATTATATATTATATATATATATATATATATATATCATTATATATTATATATATATATATATATATGCTTATATATATATATATATATATATATATATATATATATATCATTATATATTATATATATATATATATATATATCATTATATATTATATATATATATATATATATATCATTATATATTATATATATATATATATATATATATATATATATATATATATATCATTATATATCTATATATATATATATATATCCTTATATGTATATATATATGTATGCTTATATATATATATATATATATATATATATATATATATATATATATATATATATATATTGAATTGGACAAGGTCCGACAATTTATTTAAAGACATTTTATGATATGTTTAATGTTCTTTTTATAGATACAAGTATTTAAGCAAATGCTTAAATACTTGTATCTATAAAAAGAACGTTAAAGATATCAGAAAATGTCTTTATATATATATATATATATATATATTTGAATTGGACAAGGTCCGACAATTTATTTAAAGACATTTTATGATATGTTTAATGTTCTTTTTATAGATACAAGTATTTAAGCAAATGCTTAAATACTTGTATCTATAAAAAGAACGTTAAAGATATCAGAAAATGTCTTTAAATATATATATATATATATATATATATATATATATATATATATATATATATATCTGTCATGGCTCCAAGTGGATATATGAACTATTTGCTTCTTTTGCCTATATCACTTATTATGGAGATGGACAATTTTGTACCTGTTTTATGTCTTCACCTTTTTTCTTCACTACTATTGCAAGATATCAGGAATAAGGCAAAAAAAAAGCCACACTCCATGTGGACTTTTATGCTAGCCTCTACAGAGGGATAATTTAGGCCTCCATCTCAAAACGAAATGAACCTCTGATCCTGCTTGAAAAACAGCAATGCTAATTTTGAAGAAATAACTTTGAATTCTTCAATTCAATTCATGGAACTTTAAAACCTCACTTCAAATCTGATTTGTTCTGTAAGTCCATTTCCAGCCAAAGGATCAATTTGGGATGAAATTCCAATTCAGGCTGAAAATTGAGTTTTTCAGATCACAAACTCTGTGGAACTTCAACTGAGTTCTTCAAATCACAAACTTTACAGAACTTCAAAATCTGACGTCACAAAACCTCTCGCTTTAACTCTGATTCCTTGATATTTTGAAGAAATAAAATTGATTTCCTCAATTCATAAAGTTTTAGATATATAATACAAGACTAAAGCTTCCATGCATAAAATTATTGTTTATTCACTTCTAGACTTTGTCAATTAACATCAACATGAAAGAAGTGTGGTTTTGGAGACTTTATTCAACCATTGATTTTCCCATGAGGATATGAGAGTTCTGGCTTTGCTCTCTTGGGTGAGGAACTTTCATACATAAAATTATTGTTTATTCAATTCTGGACTTCATCAATTAATGTTGGCATAAGGGTGTGTGGTTTGGGGGACCTTCTTGAAATGTTGATCTTCTCATGAGGATGTGAGAGACTCTGATTTTTCCTTCTTTGGATGGGAAACTTTCAGATATAAAATTATTTATTTACTTCTGGATTTTGTCAAGTAATGTGCATGTGAGAATGTGTGGTTTTGGAGACTTTTTTAGCCATTAATCTTCTCATAAGGATGCAAGAGACTCTGGCTTTTCCTCTTGGGTGAGGTGTTTATATAACTTCCTGTCATCCAGTTGTCCTGCATGCACATATCTTCAGCTCAACTGGGTTGGCTACCTGTTTACATTACACCAACTGACATCCTTTGAGGCCCAATTTTGAACCTGGTGTCTAGGAGGATATCTTCCCAGTCAACCCTCTGATGCATCTGGCGCCTCTGATTCTCTGGTGTAACATTGCAGAGTCTACTTTGGTATCTCTTATGGTGATCCCAGTACTTACTGATGTCACCACAGATCAACACCTCTTTGAACAAAGCACAGTTGATGCCAGATTGGGACAAGCTTCAACAATTTATATATGAATCTGCTAATCTTTTTGCAAGTTTTTTATTTTAGATTCACTTACCATATGTAAGAATTTTTGGTGGGGTAATAATAATGATTTAGTGATACAAGGAAGAAGAGATGGATTCATACCTTTCCCAAGGGTATTTGCACATATGTGTATATAACAAACCTAACTGGAATTGGAACTTGACTCTCCAGTTAACAATTCTGAGCCATTATCCATTACACCACCTTAACATCCAAGCTTACAGCAACTGGTATTCCCAAGCAGTCACCCATCTAGATACTCTCAAATTTTTATTTTAAACACTGAGATAAATTCAATGAATGGGTACATGGCCGAGTGGCTAGAAAGTTCACTTTCTGTCCATGAAACCCAGGTTCAAATCTCACCATGGCCAATTTGTCAGAGAGGTAATTTCTTAATGTCTGGGGAGGTGATCCCAGCATGTAACATTGTTGAAAAGTGCCTGAAAATCACCACACCATGGTTTGATCCAAAAGTTGTGAGGGAAATTGGGTAGACAGAACATATGCATCTGGGATTAGCTAGCTACTGTTGCAGATGGGTGTGCTCAGAAACAAGTACTGAGCTATTATATTCAATTTGTATCCTTATCATTCTTTTGAGGTCATCTTTTTTTTTAATATTTTTGATGTTTCCTTATCCTCTCATCTACATTGTATAAGAGAACTTCAGATGAGCTGTGCAGTTTTCTGGTTTATGTTTCTTTATTTCTTTTCTTTTTTATGTGGAATGAAGTTGTTATCATTGACAAAGAATCAAACTGGAATATCTTTTTTATGTGCCATATTCCTTCAAGACATGGATTATCATGGTTCTCCATAACTTCCTATCCTTTATAACTCTTATTAATATCTGTCTCTTTACCATTCTTCTCAGTCCCTATTTTGCCATCCATTTACACAAGCTTGTTAGATAAGTTACTCATTATTTTCCTCTTCTCCTCTTGCCTTTAGTATATCCTGTGAGTTTTGAATTCTCTAAGCCCTCCTTCCTCATTATGTCTCTCAGAAATTTCATCTCTCTTTCTGATTGTAAGTATGTGTTCTTTTCATTCTCATTTTCATTAAAAATTCCTCCTTGCTATGTTCTGTCTATGGTATTCTCAACATCCTTCTGTACAACCAGATTTCTGTCACTTCAAGTTTCATCTTCATCTTTGAGAAAATTGTTCAAAATTGAAATATAGATATCAAATAACAATTCAGTATTCTTTTCTTTCTTTCTAATGGCATTTTTAATACTTTTTTTTATACTTTACTTATTTTCTGGAAGGTATCTTTTGCCATTCCAGTGCAATTTTGGATTATACAGAAAGTAAAAGTGCCAACAGCTATGCTCTTATCAAAATATTCAATTTGCAAATCAAGCATAGAAAATGGCGCCATGTGAGAGACAGTAATAAAAACCCACTGAACTTATTTAAGCATTAAAAACATCAATACTAAGTCTGAAAAAATCTCAAAAAACTCTCTGTAGCATTCCTCAAGAGACATGAGATTGGGCACAAATCCAATTGAAGAAGAATATAAAATTGGCAAATAAAGACAATACCATAGAAAATAAAATTAGCAGAGATGAGAACAGTTCAATATATTAAGACTTTCATGTTGAGCATTGTTCAGGGTGTAACCAAGTGAATTAATAATAAGACTTAGTCTAACTCTATATATTAATTTATTTATGCTTATCTCTAAGTGTGTTACAAGTGGATCAATGTTACAAGTCTATTCTTGTGTTTTATTAAAAGCATCACACCAAAAGAAATAATTCCTATTTTATTATGTTGGCCCACAACGTCAGAGGTGGATATTGGTAGTATGGCAGTAGAGAATGAACCTTCCCAACAAGAACCCATAATGATTTTTACTTTGTTATAGATAGCAGCTGAGTAACCACCTGGTAAAATGGTGCCTTATATAAAAGAGTATTTAAAACAGAGGTGCATCACTGAATTACTCCATGCAGAAAAAATTGCACTCATTTATTAATGCTTGCAGAGTATTTTCAGAGACCAAATAGTAGATGTGAGCACTGTTAGCTGATACATAATGCAATTCAAAGAAAATCCAGCATGTACCACCTTTCGGGAGTGCCTGAATACCATACCATAGGTTGATCCTTGTGAGTGAAAATGAGCAAATAAAACTGTATGAAAGCTGTCAATTGTTGTGCTTAAGTCTTAGTTGGCAATCTGTTGTGGGATAGGGTCTTGATTAAAAGCACTCATCTTCTAGCAGCCTGGTCACTCACTCATGTGGACATATTGGCTTGAAACAGTGTGTCATAACAAAAATTCTTAAGTTATGTGAGTTGTGCAATCTGCCAAAGACAAAGATATCATCATTTTTATGTAATAGATTTATACCTACATTCCCCCTTTTCAGGAGAAACCACCGTTAGATCCAACATACTCTCGACCAACTCAGCCATGGAGTGCATCACTAATCAGATAAAGCCAAATAGTGGTATATAAATGCAAATCCATCTCAGATTCTTGAAAGATTATATCTGCTCAGTTTTATAACCGAATATAAACAAAACAATTTCTCAAGAAGAAATACATTTTTTATTTAATTAATCTGACAGATTTTATCACTTTAAATGTTATTTTAGTGGATACCCATAATTGCGTAGATGCCCCATTTATTTATTTTTACGGACACCAAATAGGAGAGCACATATTTTTCTTTAATAAGATTCCTTGAGTATTCAGGTCATTAGGTGAAAATGAATAAATAAATATACTGATTAATCTAATAAATGAAGCATATACTCAAATATGGGTATCCACTAAAATAATGTTTAAAGTGATAAAATCTGTTGGATTAATAAATAGAAAATCCATGACTTCTTTAGAAATAGCTTTGTTTACATTCTTATATGAAACTGAACATATGTGACCTTTCAAAAATCTGAGAAGGATTTGTATTTATAAGACTCTATACAGCTTTGCTTGATCGGCAATGGACTCTGTGGCTGAGTTAGACTAGAGAACATAACATCTATATCATAGATTATAAAGAATGTTTTGAATTGATATATATTCATAAATGGAAGTAAAATGTATGCTTATATATATATATATATATATATATATATATATATTATTAAGTATATATATATATATATATATATATATATTATTAAGTATATATATATATATATATATATATATTATTAAGTATATATATATATATATATATATATATTATTAAGTATATATATATATATATATATATATATATTATTAAGTATATATATATATATATATATATATATATTATTAAGTATATATATATATATATATATATTATTAAGTATATATATATATATATATATATATTATTAAGTATATATATATATATATATATATATATATATATATATATATTATTAAGTATATATATATATATATATATATATATATATATTATTAAGTATATATATATATATATATATATATATATATATATATATATATTATTAAGTATATATATATATATATATATATATATATATATATATATATTATTAAGTATATATATATATATATATATATATATATATATATATATATATATATATTATTAAGTATATATATATATATATATATATATATATATATATATATATATATATATATATATTATTAAGTATATATATATATATATATTTTTTTTTTTTTAAGCTTTTCACCCCAGGCAAGGCTGAAAGCCACTCGCACGTAAGGGGTTACAGAGGATTTGGAGCAAGAGCAGATAGGAGTGATAGAGGAAAGGATGTGGAGAAGGATGCAATTGGAGATGTCGATTGACGTTACATTTGAATAGTTGGAGATTATAGTTGTCAGGGAAACAGGAATAGGGAAGGGAGTTCCACAGGCATGAGGTGCGAGATATGAAGCTATTGGAGTAAAAGAGATGTCTACATTTAACAGTTTCAACAGTGAAAGGGTGGGAATGGGATGCCAGCCTCGTATGACGCTTGACTTCATGGAGCCTGCGAATCAGCGATAGCAGCTCATCGGAGCAATTACCATGGAAGTATTTGTAAAAGAGACAAAGAGAGGCGACGGTGCGTCTGAGAGAGAGACTGCAGACCAGAAGCCAGATCAGGGCCAATTACATTGCATACTCATCTCTGGATCTTATCAAGAACCCCCAGTCAAACAGAAGGGACTCCAGACCATATATGGCAGCAATACTCCATGCAAGGGCGGATGGTTGATTTGTAGATTTGAAGGATCGATTCCGCGGAGAAAAATTTCCTGGCCCGGCACAGGGAGTCAATTTTTCTTGCGGTGGATGAAGCAATTGACTCAATGTATTTGTTCCATCTCAGGTCAGCAGACAGCGTGAGATCGAGCAGCCGCAGAGAGGAGCTCTCGAGAAGTTGAGCTTCAGACATTCTAATGGGATGCAGGGAAGGATCCTTGTGGTGATTAATATATATATATATATATAAACAAATTAATAGACAAATTAATTTCTAAATGCTATCACCACAGGATATTTGAACTTACCTAGACACCCATTGAACTAGCATGAACTATCATAGGAGGACATTCACCTGGGAATCTCTGCCCTTCCCCAGTACAGACTGAACTCAATTTAACAAGAAAATGAACTGACCAATTAACTGTCACACTGCACATCTAACTTCTCCTCCCTTCCTTTTATACCCTTACCAATTTCCCATCTGCTTCCGTTCATATACATACCCCTCCTCATTCACTATGTCACCAATAATTCTTGATGACTATCAATAATATCCCCACGAAAGTCTCCCCGTCTCTTTACTTCGGTTATCCTAAAATTGGTCATAGACCGTTTCGATTTCTTTTTCTCATCTTTGAATTTATCTATTGAGTTATCCTTGATATCCAGTACATATAGGAATTAAATCTCCACCAAATGGGTTATGATATAAAAAAAATGATTAGATAATCTCTGGGTTAATTAAATATCATGTAACAACATGTTTTGGAAGATTAAATAAGTTCTTAAATTTGAATGCATATGCAGATATATGTGCATGCTGGAGTATATATGTATGTATATGTATAGGTGTTGGTATGCATGTGGTGATGCACACACACACACACACACACACATGTGTGTGTGTGTGTGTGTGTGTGTATATATATATATGTCTATATTTCTGAGATGAGGTATTATGTACAGTATTTACATTAGTCGGACTGTTGTCCTCATCTTTGTCGCCATATTTGTCACAACGTTTCGGCCGCTGCACGCTCCGGCCTTCTTCAGGTGGTTGGAAATAAAATTCTTCAGTAATCGAAATAAAGGGTTCAGTTCGAAATTCCAACTACCTGAAGAAGGCTGGAGTGTGCAGCGGCTGAGACGTTGTGACAAATATGCCGACAAAGATGAGGACAATAGTCCGACTAATGTAAATACTGTATATATATATATATATATATATATATATATATATATATTGTGTGTATTTAGGCAGCATTTTTTCATTAATACATGTTTCATTAAATAATATAGATAAGCGTTGTCTATATATTTTATGTAAGTTTTTTTCATATAGTCTGATAATCTTAATAACATTGTCATTAAACAATGAAAGAAAATCACAATATTGATACATATTTTTTTTAATCCAATCTTAGCTTTCGGCTTACATAAGCCATTATCAAAGATGACAATTACACAATATATTTAAGCAATACATGAACAAGAAATTGATGATAGTCTTATTTGTTTACATGGATGATTTCCAAGCAACGATAAACACGTGCATATAAATATATATTCCATACTCAATACTCATTGGATTCACTCTCGCGTGGTCATGTGTGACGTCATGAGCTGTTGTGCGATTTTCGCTTTCAGCGTTTTATATGCACGTGTTTATCGTTGCTTGGAAATCATCCATGTAAACAAACAAGACTATCATCAATTTCTTGTTCGTGTATTGCTTAAATATATTGTGTAATTGTCATCTTTGATAATGGCTTATGTAAGCCGAAAGTTTAGATTGGATTAAAAAATATGTATCAATATTGTGATTTTCTTTCATTGTTTAATGATAATGTTATTAAGCTTATCAGACGATATGAAAAGAACTTACATAAAATATATAGACAACACTTATCTATATTATTTAATGAAACATGTATTAATATATATATGTATATATATATATATGTCAGCCTTATATATACCATTCAGCATATCCAATCTTGAGTAATCAAATTTTACTACCATCATAAGACTTCCTAATATTTAACATATGGTACATACATTAATATATGAATTTAATAGGTTGTGTTTAAAGGGTCACTTACTGATACATATTAGAATACAGGTTGAAGAAGCGACCTAAGAATATATATCTAGGCAAATAATTAGTGATTATACATTCATACCAAATAATAATTTTAATTCACTCGTCATTTTCACATTTTAATTACTGGTGTTGTGTATTTCTTGTAAGAATAATTTTATTTGTTTATCAATAAAGTAGTCGGTAAAACTATTGTTGACTAATGTTTGTTTTATGAGTTTTAGTCCACTCAGAAATATTATTTGATAAGGTTGTTACCAAAATATACATATATATATATATATATATATATATATATATTAAAATTTAAAAAAAATCTTCCCTCTGTTAGATTTTAATGCCCTCTCCGCCTTCGGACCTCCCTGTCTCTCTCGTCTATTACCCCTCTATATAGATCACGGGTCCCCCCACACTATCACACATACTCTCACCAATTTTTCCCGGAGTCGTTGTTCCGTTTTCATTTTGAATCTGTAGGTCTGATGAATTGGATCGTTCTTACGATTCCAATGGAATAAATTATGACCATGGAATATTAGTGTTTAAGTCTTTTTATTATATCCTTACTCTGTCCTGGACATCGAGTTCTACCTGGATCATATCCTCTTGGAATTATTTTTATACATATATGTATGTGTATATATAATTGCATATGTATGTGTATATTCACCACTAATATTGTCTATATATATATATATATATATATATATATATATATATATATATGTATATATATTTGAAAATTTTATTGGTGGTACAAAACTTGATAACTGCCATAATATGGTTTATATACCCCTTTTGCCCCATAAAATGGAAATTAAACTTAATTAAGACTCTTACTGATAGGGCCTTAATGGTCTGTTCTAAAAGCAAGCTGGATGATGAGATTAAGTTTATTACTACTACTTTCTGCAACAATGCCTATCCATTAGACATTGTTCAATTTGTAATTAAAAATAAAATTTCGGAGTTTAATAAAGTCAAACTTAGTTCAGTAGAGATGTCATGTGTACCTACGTCTTCCTTGGTTAAGTAGCATTAGTGACAGATATACTAAACAGGTTTCCTAAGCAGTTCAATGTGGTTTTCTCTGCTATACCTATCCTTGCATCCATGCAGAAAGACATTCTTCCACCTTACTATAATAATTCCCTGATTAAATTATTTAAATGTAGTTGCAGCTTGCACTACATAGGAAGAATGACTCAAGGGTTGGATGTTAGGATTAAGCAACACATGCCTACAAAAATCCAGAACTCTAATGATTCACCATCAGATGTTCTGACCAATATATTCAAGTCTTCCATTATGGAACACCTTATAAATAACTGCAATTATGCAGCTAATTTTAGTGTAAACTCGTTTTCCATTCTGAATAGGTCCCACTTTAATTACCACCTAAAAATATTGGAGGCCATATATATATTATCTGTGAAACCTTCTCTTAGCAAACAGAAGGATTTTGTCCTTGGCTTCTAATTGATTTCTATTTAATTTTTTTTTCACACATATTCTCCATTCATTTTATTGATAATGTATACCTATTTATTAACCTTGATGGAGTTCTGTTGAGCAAGGTTCAAAACCAGTTAGCTCGGTCATTTTTCATTTTTATCTTTTAATTGTTATCATGTGTGGTAATAAATTTTGTCTATTTATGGTGGATATATATATATGTGTGTGTGTGTGTGTGTGTGTGTGTGTGTGTGTGTGCACGCACATGTGTATGTGTGTGCAAGCATGTCACCAAATGTATATAATAAATATGATGATACCAACATTTTTGTTGTACACTTGTCATGTGAACACATACAACAAATACAGTTATCTCTTGCTTTTCTAAAGACTTATTTATACCATTTTGACTTGTGGAAGATATAAGTGAATACAGGCTTCCTCTGCTATTACAAAAATGGTATAAAGTGAGGAAGCAATGAACAGTAAAAATAGTTCTGAGCATTTTCAGACTCCCCAAATAACCTTCTATGGCCGCATGTCTTGATATTGGAAATCAAGGTTCCTCTGATGTGGAACATTTGAACAATGACATTCCACTTGACTGTGTCGTACTCTGTTGGAACTCTAATTTTTTAACACAAACATATAAAAATTTATTTTACAAGAAATAATTTCTTGTGCAAAATATAAGAATGCTTTTTCTTGGGAGGGAATGGAGAAGGGAGAGCTGTCCATTCTCTTCTCCCAAATATTAGAAAGGCACATAAGATAAGAAAAAAGACTCAACGCTTTTTTGTGAAATTTGAAAGGTACAAATATTATTTAAACAGATATAAAACAATATAACAAAATACAAATTTTACCAAAAAAAAGGCTTGCAAAAAGGTTTCTTTTCAAGCACCTTATTAAGGACAAGGCAAGATAACATAAAATTATAAAAACAATTGGCTTTAAAAAAGATTCACAATACAATTTTTCAAATCGTGAAAGAAAAAAACTTTGAGAAGGTGATACAAAAACATTAAAATTAGGAAGAAATTACTCTTAGAAAAAAGTGGTGCACACACCTAATAGACAAATGAAAAAAACCTGTGTATTTCAATTGAGATTCTCAGAGATGGTTTAACAATATTTTTTCCTTGTCATTCTGTTTCTTTCCATTTGTGGTTCACTAAATCTTTTAATGATCTTTTTGCAATGTGGTTCAGCTTTCTTTAAGCTTGGCTTCCATGTGGTTTAGTAGGTATTACTTTTGCTTTTCTGAAATGTGAAATGTCTTTTGTTGGTGTAGTTTTTAAGAATGCCGAAAACTTTCTGCTCTTTGCTCTGCTAGTGACTTACCCATGAGGAAGCCCAAAACTTTTCCACATCCAGCCAGCCTCATTCCACCTCTGTGAGGTATCACACCCTTCTGCTTACCATTGTCAAATCCCTTTAGATATCTAACCACCTTCTGCCACAGCCAATAGGCTTTGTCTGTTTTGCTTTCCAACCAACTTCTGCTGCAGCCAGAAGACTTCATCTATTCCACTGTCCAACCACTACCAGGCTTTGTCTCTTCTGCCATCTAACCATCTTCTGCCCATCTTAAACATACATCATCAGGAGTGGATCAAACAAGCCTCAAACCTAGATTTATGAGGATACAAGCCACCCTCCTCATTGGACAAAAAATACAAGGGTAATATATTTTTTCTGAATTTGTGAAAATGAATCCTTAACTCTTTGAGCCCTGACCACCACTTTACCAGTTGTAGAGAAAAATGACATAATGCCCAGTCACCAGTTGAACAGTGGTAGAGAAAAATGACTTAATGCTGAGCCACTGGTTGAAAGTGGGTAAACACTTGTAACTATTTTTATATCTACTGTGAAAAATTACATACCAATTATTTGCAAATTTTGACTCAGAAGCTCAGGCAAAAGGGTTAAAATTGTTCAGGAATGCAAGACTCAAAGGGTTAACAGTCATTTCTGACAGACCTTTTTTGGAGCCAATTCTAAAATAAAACAAAAATTTACATACAAAATGTGCATTTTTAATAAACCATCTAGTTTTCTTTTAATACACATCTTCGAAAGGTACGTGTATGAAACAAACTTGGAATATTTAACATTTATTCATCCTTTTTAATTACGATTTTTAATTATTTTATACTACTAATAAAATTCTTTTATAAACGGAAGTGTTCATTTCAACATCTACAGCTCATATAACAAAAACAGACCACAATTTTGTCCAGCTCTGCACACATGCTTCTGGAATACTGTCCAAAATTTCCAGGATCATAAAACATCTTTTCTGCCGAATAAGAAAAAGCTCATGTGACAGACCCAATGGCAGGTAAACTTAACCAGACGATCAACAGTAACACCTAGACACTTCTATCAACAATGAGGCCTGATACAAAAAACATTAAAATTAGGAAGAAATTACTCTTAGAAAAAAGTGGTGCACACACCTAATAGACAAATGAAAAAAACCTGTGTATTTCAATTGAGATTCTCAGGGAGCCGGGACTAACTCTCAATTACGACAATGTGATAATTTGAGGAATATTTCTTCCATCTAAATGACACAATTCAATTCAAAAGTGAATAAATGCTGTTCATGAATATTTTTTATGCAAACTAATATTTAAATTATTTGAGTTTTGTGATTTCGTCTTATTGAAAATATATGTATAACACATAAATTAATCACAAAGTAAAATAATTTAAATATTAATCTGCATACACACACAAAAAAATAATCCATGGACATCATTTACTCACTTTTGGTTTTTAGACATTGAACTGTGTCCCTTGGCATCCTCTATAGCTTGCCTAAACTTTTCAACTGACCTGATTTAAGAGCATTTTTTAAATTTAGAAATTCTAAAAAAAACATTTTTGCAGTTGCACATAATTACTTGTTACAAAGTAAAATCCTTGCATTTGCCTTGATAAAGTCCCTCAAAGGATGAAATCCATCATCCCTGTTAAGTTATTCTTTTGTCTTTATTCATACAGTGTAACCCGGATATAAGAGAGTTGTCGGGACCGGAGAAGTCTGATATATCCGGGTTTCTCTTATATCCGGGTTTGGTCTATTTTGTTTAGGTAAGTATAGCTCTAATTTGGGACCAGAGAAAATCTCTCTTATATCCGGGCTACACTGTATTTTCCTTTTACAGATATATCCTATTTGAAATTATATATATGTGTGTGTGTGTGTGTGTGTGTACAGTGTAACCCGGATATAAGAGAGTTGTCGGCACCGGAGAAGAAGTCTCTTATATTTGGGTTTGGTCTATTATATATACATTAACACAGGCTCTAATTTGGGACCAGAGAAAATCTCTCTTATATCCGGGTTTCTCTTATATCCTGGTCTCTTATATCAGGGTTACACTGTATATATATATATATATATATATATATATATATACATGTGTGTGTTTGTGTATATATATATATATATATATTTATATATGTGTGTGTGTGTATATATATATATATATATATATATATATATATATATATATATATATATATATGTATATATATATATATGTATATATATATATATATATATATATATATATATATATGTAATATTGTTGTTGTTATTATTACTAATAATTATAAATGAAATAGTAATAAAATTGCCAGCGCAGTTTTTACTGCTTATAAAAAATTGATTTCCTGTAAGTATGCTTTTTGGAGTTACTTTCATCTTTTATATCTTGAAATCATCTGAGAAAAAAGTTTTTTCTTTTATGTGTATCTATAACTCAATATGTCCTTCTAAACTAGCATGAACAAAGTAAACAAAGAAAAGCAATAGTAAAAACTCCTCGAAAATAATAAGACAAATAAAACGTGATATAAAAATGTTATGCTTACATCTGACATTGAACGTTCTTTTGTTGCTTGAAAGGAAAAATTTGGCATTTCCTTCTGAAAGCAAGAATGGCCATATTTAATCAAGTGTAACTCACTAGTTTCTGCAATTGAAGTGTTTTTCCAAGAACATGTCTGCATAATACTAATCCAGCAGTGCAAATAATACACTATTTTTAACAAAATCTTTAAGACAGATTTTATATTTTATCTCAATACCCTTCTAAGATGATTGAAATTATTGAGATAGACACTTATTTAAATATATAATGACAAGCTAGTTGATTCCAAGCGTGTCTATCTGCTAGGGCAGTTAACCGATCTCTGCTGAAGATGCCTGCTCAGGCAGATTTGTGTTTGTTCATCACCTATACCACTGCAGAAAGGGTTGACAGGTTGATAGTGTAATATCTTTGTTGGGTTCTGGTCAAATATGATATTATCAAAATGGGATTTCAGTGTTGATCATGACGGAGGCCTATAGTGGATAGTGAAGATTGATTGAGTGGAATATATCTATTGGATTCTGGTTGAATGTGATATCAACAAGAGTGGGTAATGGTGGTGATGATGAGGGAGGCCTGGAGGGAATAGCGAAGATGTTGAGGTGTGAGAAATCTTAGTGGTAGCATCAGGAGCCTGGCAGTGTCAAAGTTGGCTTGTCAACGGCATTCTGTGTTTGAAAAGTCAGGTGAGATTAGTGAAGCCTAGGCAAGGTCACGGTTGTGATGAGAGACGTGATCATGGTGGTGATGGTGACAGCAAACCTGTGTGTTGAAAGGTGGCCTTTCAGCCTGCAACTGTGTCATTCATTTATGAGGGTCTTTCTTTTAAGCAAATCAAATGGCACTCCAGGCTCATTTTTTGGGGGAACGTTTTGACAATTGGATATTGCATTTTATTGTGGGGATTTGTTTTGTGGACTGGATCTGATCCTTGGAGTCCCAGTGAAGAAAATAACATTTTTTATTTTCTGTTTTGCTTTCTTAGAATTCACACCCGGCCAACATGTAGTGTGAATCTATTACAACTCCCTATTGTAAGGTTATTGTTATAACACTCATACTTGGTATAACATAACTCGTTAAGTATTCTCTGTAATGCTTAGGCTATTGCCATAACACCTGTATCATTTGTATGAAGACTGACTCTGA
>OZ038501.1:2511292-2546292 GCA_964036315.1 Acanthosepion esculentum | reverse complement strand
ACCTGTAAGTGTTGACTTCTATGTTCACTTTTATATATATATATATATTTTATTAGGAATTGGGGAAAAAAGAAGCCAACTCTAAATAATATCAATTATGAATACACCCATAATATGCTGACCATATTCACAAATTAAAAATATTCCAATCACTATATACACAGTTAAAAAATAAAATAAAAGTTTAAATCTTCAATTAAACAAAAACATCATAGATAATAAATCTATTAGTCATTATCAATTATGATTTTGTTTTTTGTCAAAAGCATTCAGATCCACTCAAAAAAGAAATCACTGATATGAATATAAGAAAAATTGAATAAATTTAATAATGTTTTATTGCTGTGCCTTGTCAGTCAATGATGCAAGAGGTTACTGAGTGTTGTTAGAGAATATGAGAAAAATACTATTAAAGAGAGAGAACAAGAAAAGAACAAGAATTAAGATGAGAGAAAATGACAATTGACATTGCATTTAAATTTTTAGAAGAACAAAGTTGACTGGGAAGCAAGAAGCTGTATATATATATATATATATATATATATATATATATATATATATATATATATATATATATATATATATATATAAATTTGCCTTTCTCTCTGCTGAGTGTTGATGGCCTAGGGGTCAGAGTCTTTGAGTGATACCAAATTGGTCAGGTTTCAGTCCTGGCCTGAAGTGATTGGATGTCTAGCCACACTGTGAAACAGCAAAACAGTCTGTCTGCGGATAACTACATATATATATATATATATATATATATATATATATGTATGTATATGTATATGTATATATATATATATATATATATATATACAGAGAGAGAGAGATATATACATCCATACTCTAGCTTCCACTTTCAAAGTCTATTCAAGAACCATCATGGGAAGAGTAAATAAGTTTAAAAAAGAGGGAACAGTAGAAAGGTAAACTGAATCAGGAGGTCACAACAGGAAGAGGGATCCTAATTCCAACTTAAAGTTAAATGCATTATCATTATTCAAAGCAGAGTCCAATAGTGTTATAAAAACCTCAAAGAACTACAGTAAGATATCTTTAATCATTTCTACAATGATTCAAGGCTTAATCTAACAACTGGACAATTTTACTGTTACACTCACTATATATATATATATATATATATATATATATATATATATATGTGTGTGTGTGTGTGAGTGTGTGTGTGTGTGTAAAAAGTTTGTCACTTAGCTGATTGGTGTTATCTTCTGCATACAAAGCTTAGAACAACAGCTCATGATCAAACATAATAGACATTAATTATCTGTTATATTTAACAATATATGTTTAGATAATGATCTGCTGCCCCAATACACTAAATTCAAGTTACATGATACCACAGCATTAAATGATCTAAACACCAAGAAATTTCAATTGAACCTCATCAAATGACAAATAAACACATCCACACATGAATTACAACAGCTCAACACTGAAATTGTACATATTAAAGGAAACTTACTATCTTCTACCACCACTGAAAAAATCAAATAAATATTGGATTTATTACATATTATAAAACAAAAGGAAAATGAATCCCAGTTACAAGTCATCCAAAAAAAAGCTAAACAAATTCTTTAAGTGAAAAATACTTCTACCAAACACCAACGGCAACTTCATTAACATATCAGATTTCCAATTCACTCCAAATGAAATGGAATTCCTTAAACTTGGACCAAATTTGCATGTCACACAGAAACCTAATTTAATGTTTAAACAAATGCAAATTGAAGCTTTATACTAACAAATGCGGCTGTTGCAACAATATAAGCATATTACTACACAGGTAGGTTTAAAAGAATTACTTAAAGCCAAATCTATTAAACACTGATATCATAGAAATCTAAATGGAATTATGAACACTCCTTTAATAAAAGCAACCACACAACTAAAAATAACAATGGTATTGTTATCCAACAAGTTGATAAAATAATACTTTCATTATTTTAAACAAACATGAGTACCACTCAAAATTACTGGCCATTTTGGACGATCACAATAAATTTAAAAAGTGAACCAACAACACCACCTCCCAACTTAAAAACCATATCAATAAACTTATTACTGCTAACAAAGCTGACACAGGATCCTATAACCTTCAAATGATTATAGGTGACTATCAACCTGGCTACCTTTATGGAAATATAAAAATCCATAAAAAAAGATTGTCCCCTCCGACCTATCATACACCTTTCAAAAACCCTTAACAAATTAATTACTCTCTACCTCACAAATAAATATTGTATTAACGACACAAATGAATTTATACAAATTCTTCATGCTGTAAAACCAAACAACTAAATAATTGCATCTTTGGATGTACAAAATTTATTTACTAATGTCCCCGTCCATGAGACAATTGACATCATTATCCATGACGTATACAATCACACTTCTCTTCCACCCATCAATATTAAACCCACTATTTTAAAAACAATTATTATTAGCATGTAATACCCAAGTACCTTTTCATGACCTCCTAGGTAATATTTATACTCAACTAGACGGTATTACGATGGGACCACCTTTAGGCCCCTTTTTTCTAAGTATTATATGGCGCATTTAGAAAATAAAATACATAATGACACTAATAAACCCCCTATATATGTAAGATACATAGATGACGTTTTTGTTTTAGCTGAAAATATTGATCAAACTACATAAAAGCAAATTTGAAAGTCACTCAATTCTCAAATTTACATTAGAACTCAATATTAATAATAAAATTTAATTCCTTAATGTACTTATTTATTCCAGCTTACATAAATTTACTACTTCTCTATATAGAAAACCCACTAGCATTAACTCGTGTCTTCTTAATTCTAAAAGTGAATGCCTCCAATGAAATAAGTTAGCTGTTATAAAAACTTAATCCAACGCACACAAATATCTTCTTCCAAAACCATATTCTACAAAAAATTACATAACATTAAATAAACACCAGTTAATAAGAGATTCCCTAATTTTGTTATTGATCAACAAATTAAAATGTATCTCAATAAACTTAATAATGCCTCTAACAAAATTGATAATATTAATAATAATAGTGTACATCAAAATAAAATAATACTGTTAACTTATACTATTGTAACCAAATGTATAATAATTACAAACATGATGAAACAACACTCAAAAACATAATAGGTCGAAATGTTAAACACATTAATAATAATAAACAAGTTAAGCTCATCAAATATAAAAAATTTAAAACAATTGATCTCATAGTCTGCAATAACCCTACAACCACACAACCAAATCCTTTACAAAAAACCCAATATAGTGTATTAATTTACATCCCCGTTCAGAGATTGTATCTCTGATACTAACAATAAACATATATTGGTTTTACTACAACCATGCTCTCCCGTAGACTTACCTGTCACCTTTCTGATCATAGTTCCATTAAACAACATTTCCTAAAAAAACATAGCCATGTACATAATATTAGACAGATATTAGTTAATAACACAATAATACTCACACATACACATGTAAAAAGAACCTTAAGATACTGGAGGCAATCTACATTAAAACAAAGCAACCCACACTCAACAAAATTACTTTTCAAACCAGTCATAACATATTACAATGCATTTAAACCCATGGTTCTGTTGATAACATTTCTTTCCCTCATGTGGTCATGATCAAACATTCATTACCTTGTAGCGGACCGGGGGGTGAGATGCGAAGAGATATCTCTGGGTTAAGATTTCCTGCTAGTCGGTCCAGCTACATAGGAATGTTGGACTTTAATGAAGTCCAAATAAGACAAAAGAAAACAAACAAGACCGATATACATGGGTAAACAAATATATATTAATAACAAAACAAGTTAAACAAAGACATGAACAGTTTACATATTGTTTGTATGGAGAAGTTATGTGTGTGCATTGTGTTGAGTGTCCGTACGTACGTGTATTGTCCTTAGCGTGTTCCCAGAATATGGGAAACGCTGTATCTGTGAGATGTCACATATTGGCCTAAGTAAAAAAAGAAAGTTTTTTACCTTGCCTCCCCGCGAGGTAGCGGCCCAAGGCCTGAGTCGAAAAAGAGTTTTTACCTCATCTCCACGCGAGATGGCCACCCAAGGCGTAAGTCGGAAAAGAGAAAGAGAGAAAGGTCAGCCAGTATTTATACTCGTGGGAGAGAGACCCCTGTTGAAGGATTAAGGAAATGAAGAGGAGCTAACTCCGCCAACCTGTTATATTTAACAATATATATATCCTATATATATATATATATATATATATATATATATATATATATATATATATACAGATCCTAGCAAAAAAATTAAGTTAATTATATACTACACTAAATCTAGTATAGCCAACTCAATTATTTGCAATGATTCTTCTGACCCGGTTAGCAATTTGCAAAAAACCAACATAGTTTACAAATTCAAGTGCCCTTTGGGAGATTGTATCTCCAACGAACTAAATAATATCTATGTTGGTCACACCACAAACTCGCTTTCACGACGCTTGACACTATATTTGAATGATAACTCTAACATTTTTAGGCATTTAAAACAACATGCCTGGCCGCATACACAATTCCGGAAAATCCACATCGAAAACACAACTATAATTTAACATGAAAACAATAAACAAAAACTAAAAATTCTTAAAGCTATATACATAAAACAGTTGAAACCTAACCTGAACAAAATAAACTATGAAATCTCCACAAATATTCTTAAATGCCTATAATTGATAACAGAAGCCATTGGTTTATACCAACGGCTTTCCATACTCAATACTCATCGAATTCACTCTCGCGTGGTCATGTGTGACGTCATGAGCTGTGGTGCGATTTTCGCTTTCAGCGTCTTACATGCACGTGTTTATCGTTGCTTGGAAATCATCCATGTAAACAAAAAGAGGCTATCATCAATTTCTTGTTCGTGTATTGCTTAATATATTGTGTAATTGTCATCTTTGATAATGGCTTATGTAAGCCGAAAGCTTAGATTGGATTAAAAAAATATGTATCAATATTGTGATTTTCTTTCTTCGTTTAATGATAAAGTTATTAAGCTTATCAGACGATATGAAAAGAATTTACATAAAATAAATAGACAACACTTGTCTATATTATTTAATGAAACATGTATATATATATATATATATATATATATATAATTCATAGTACCCATAAAAATTGACAGGAATATTTATATATTGATTAGCACATATGCCTGTGCATTGTGCTTAAGATCAAAGTATTGTCCTCTGGTCTTTTGTCTAAGATCTGTGTAATGTCTATGCACTCTGCTTAATTTAGTATTTGCGAGTTAATTTTACAATACTGATCAAGCAGTAGAATACCAGAGTCATGACGATGTCATTTGTCTGTGCTGTGTTGTGACCAAGTAAATGGTTAAGTAATAACAAAAACCAGGTTTGCAGATATATTGTATATTAAACAGTAAGTACATCAGAAGAGTATTACACAACTAGTGAGAGTGTATCGAATGAACTAGCGCTCAATCTATTCACTATTCCCGAAGCCTTCTCTCCAACTAATTTTATAGTAGGCAGAAGAGACTAACATAGACTCTTAAGAGGGAGAACATCACAGCACCCCCACTTTTCAGCCCGACTTCGTATGGAGTCTTTTTTTTTTTATAATTACCACACAATACTTTTTATTCAACCCTTTTTTACAAAAAAAAAATCAGAAACAACCACTTTCAAAAAAGCTATGTACAGGAATTATGTTTACAATTTTTTTTTTAATGTTAATAATTTCCAATAATCCAATATGTATTGTGCTTTTCTGGTAATTCAAAGTTCATAAGTGAGGAGATGGGTTTTTTACTCATTCTTTTCCTTTTTCTGTAGACATGGTATGAAATGAAAGATGTTCGATATATTTTCCTTTTCAGGTTAACTTCTAAAGGTTCCATAAATTTTCTTTTTCTTTTGGACCTTCTGAGCTCTGGCACTAATTGCGATATTGGAACGTCAAATGTGTCAAAGACGACGTCCATAGTGTCATCTTCTATGGGATCCCTGTCGACTACACTTTCATACCGTTTTCTAATTTGGTTTACATGACGTTTGTGTATAAACTTCGGTCCCTGAACCATGTTAATCATGTTACCAATTTGTTTGTCTGTTGTTCCTATCTTCCAGTGAGCTTTATTATTCCTAAATACGTGAAAATAAACCTTTTCACCGATCTTAAAGCGCTTTTTAATCGCTTTATTCCTATTTCCCGCTTTCGTTTCACTCGGAAGGAATTTGTCAAATGCCAATTTTATTTTCCTGGTAAAGATGACCTCCGCTGGCATCTTGGCAGATGGATCACTGCTATTAGGAGTTACACGATAGACCTTCAAAAACTGCTGTATAACCGTATCGGTGAGAGTACCTCTCGCCTTCCTCAGAGCTCTCTTGAAAGTATCCACAAAACGTTCTGCCTGTCCATTACTTCTTGGGTGATATGGTGCCATGGTAATATGTTCGATCAGGAATGACTGACAAAAATCCTTAAATTCACAGGAGGTGAACTGTGTGGCATTGTCTATTACGATACAGTCAACACCTCCGAAACGGGAAAATAGCTCGTGCAAAAACTTTACTGTCACCTCCGAGGTCGGCTTCTTACATTTCAATATTTCTGGCCACTTGGAATAACTGTCAGCTACTACAAGGTAGTAAAAACCATCAAGTGGACCAGCAAAGTCAATGTGTATCCACGACCACGGACGGTCGGTTTTAGGCCAGGGATTGAATTTTATCGGGGGTGCTTTAGCAGCTAAAGCACATCATTTGCACGAGCTTACAGTGTTTTCAATATCCTTGTCCATGTTGGACCAGTAGACGTAACTCCTCATCAGACTCTTCATTCTTGAAGTTCCCGGATGGCTAACATGAAACTCCTTTAAAGTTCTTTTCTGTAGTGTAGATGAGATTACTACTCTGTCTCTGTACATTAATATGTCGTTACAGAGTGAGTAAACTTCTGAGATATTCTGGTTTTTACTATTTAGTTTGTCCTTTACTTCCTTGATGAACTCATTATTGGACGCTTTGTCTATTATCTCGTCCATTGTTATAGGAAGCTCCCTGACAGTATTGCACAAGGTGCTTTTTATTTCGACCTCTGTTCTTATGGCAGCAATGACTGTCTTCCAGGAGTTCAGCATACTTAGGCATCAATCTAGACAGCCCGTCTGCATGATAGATTTTAGTGGATGGGAAAAAACTCCATTTTGTAGTTATAATTGAGGAGAATGGTTCCCCATCTTTGCAGACTATTAGCAGTATGTGTTGGCAGACCCTTGTTTGATCCAAAGACAGTAAGGAGTGGACGATGGTCGGTCTGCAACAAAAAAAGTACCTTCCATGAATAAATCTATGGAATTTAGTCAATGCAAAAATGATTCCTAAGGCTTCCTTTTCTATTTGCGAGTAACCCCTTTCAGTTGGTAATAGCGTCCTAGATGCATGGGTGATTGGCTTTACCGATCCATCCTTTAACTTGTGTAAAATGCACGCCCTGATGGCGTAAGAGCTAGCATTGCTGGCTACGATGCTGTCAAGATTTGGATCGTAATGAGTCAGGAACAGATCTGATATAAGGACCTCCTTTATTTTCTCAAATGCTTCCTGGCATTTGGCTGTCCATTCCCACTCTTTATCTTTTCTCAATAATTCATTAAGTGGAGCTCTCAAACTGTGCATTCTTGGTACAAAAACGTTGTAATAATTGGCAAGACTTAAAAAACTTTGAAGAGCCGACACATTTTCTGGTGCTGGCATATTCCTTATTGCCGTTGCCCTATCTGGGTTGTGACGTCTTCCGTCTTTTTTCAATTATTTGCCCCAAGTACTTAATCTTCTCTAAGAAAAACTCACACTTCCCGTCTTTTAATTAATTTGAATCCGTAATCTTGGATTCTCCTGAACACCTGCCAAACGTGCGATTTGTGTTCTTTGATGCTCTCACTTTTCATTAGGATGTCATCGAGATAGGCCACCGCAAAATCCAGACCATTTAACATCGTGTCCACGACCTGTTGAAAAATGGAAGAAGTGACCTTAACCCCGAACGGAAGTCTTAAAAATTTGCATAAACCAACCCTTGTGGGTGTTTATGCAAAGGAGGTTCGAGCATTCCACGGGTATTTGTAGATATGCGTTGCTTAAATCGATCTTAGAAAAATATTGTCCTCCACTGAGCTTAGCGAATGTCTCCTCTGGACTTGGAAGGGGATAATGGTGACCCTTTAGGGCGCTGTTCAGCCCCGTGGAGAAGTCAGCACAGACACGAATGTGTTCTGAATATAAACTGTGGCAGATGCCCATTCACTATATTCAACCTTTGCCAGAACTCCCATTTCTTCAAGACGATTCAACTCTTCGTCAATTTGATTTAACGAGGCAAATGGAACGTTACGTTTTTTCTTAAAACTGGGTTTACGTCTGGCTTTAACTCAAACTTAACAGGCATTTTTATGCATTTTCCTAGTCCTCCACTGAAAATGTCGATAAATTTTTTTTTAAGTTCACCTTTCAGCTTTTCTGCTTTGTCAGTCAAATTTTCGACTTTTTGACATAATGAGTTAATTCTGTTAATAGGCATATCCCAAAGCTGAAACTGTTCTAACCAATCAGTCCTGTGCAAATTACTCGTATTCTTCACAATAAACGCCTTTAGTTTTAAAGTTAAACCATTGAATGACATGTTCATTATAAGTTCGCTCATAAACTTAATAGGATCGCCAGTTGCACTTTTAGCTATTCGGTTCATTCTTAACAAAGTTGGCTTACCCAGTTTTTTCCATGTTTGATAATTAATTATGGATAAGTCTGAACCTGAATCAAGCTGTAGCCTTATATTTTTGTTAAATATTTGCACTTAAATATATTTCCTGATGTCACGACTTTCTGGTTCATCAGACTTGGTAATTTTTATAACACTTTTTTTTTGTCTTGTTCTTAATCCTGCAGTGGGAACTTTTGTGTCCCAATTTATCGCAATTAAAACATTTTTTATGCTTAAAAGGACTATCTCTATACCAATGTAATTGACCACACCCGAAACATGGCCTTAAAGGCAAAGTAACTTTATTTTTTAGTTGGCGTATTCTTTTAATTTTTCTTTTGCGTATTTCTTTAATGTGAGCCACACCATTCTGTTCGGTGTTTTTCGAATCCTCTCTGACGCTCACGAAACGTTGACAATCTTCGGCAATTTTCTGTAAAGTAACGTCGGGCTCATTTTCAAGCTTGTTGAGTAACCTACAACGTATTTCGGCGTCTTTCGCTGAAATCAAACCCTGGACGAAAATCAGGGATTTAAAATTATTGGCGCTTAACTCTGCCAATTTGAAGTCACCGCAGTGTTTATTGACTACACACGTGAATGTAGTATAATCTTCGTCTTCTTTGCGAGTGAGATTCATGCATTTCTAACGCTTGTGGAACAGTGACGTTTTTGGACGGAAGAATTCTGTTAATGATTGAACCGCCTCTTTAAATTTCAAGTCCCTGGTTTTCTTAGGCAAAATATAGTTAATAAACTTACTATATTCTGCTGTGCCTAATTTCCTGAGGAGTAGGCGAACCTTTTTATGGTCAGCCCAACTTGCACAATCTGTATTGTATAAGTGCTCTTAACGTTTAAAGTATGAAGCGAATGTAATTTCTTCTTCAGGTGCAAACGTGAAGTTTTCAATAGCACTCCATATAGCGTTTTGAGAGAACACGTTATCGCTGTCCTATTGGTGTTTCTGTCTTTCTTGATATTTCTGTTCCAACAGTAGTTGTTGTTCCTGTTGGTGTTTCAACAACTCTAACATTACACTTTTAAATTCGTCCATTTTACTGTGGTGGTACGTAAAATTAAGAAATGAAAGGGGGAATTTTTTTCTCTTTACCCTCTTAAATAAGTCTGTATGACTTGTACGATTCTTTTACTGAAAAATTTAAAAACGGGAGAGGGGGGTAAATTTTTACTTTACCCTATTAGCGAAAACAATAAGTCTGTTTGACTTGTACAGCTCTTTTACTGACGTGTTGGAATGGAAAAAATAACAAGGTTCACCAACCTTCTTCCCAACCACTGAATTGAACTTGAGAAATCCTATTGTTCTGAAGAGTTTCTTTTTTTCACTGTCAGTGTTGTAATTAATACTCGATACCCTTTTGTCGTAGAGTTGGATTAGAATTCTTTTCTTCACCACTGCTGTAGACACTGGCAAAAAAAAATTTATGATTTAACGTGAAGTCCGTTTCTTCGAATCTTTCGTCGCCAAGATGTTGTGACAAAGTAAATGGTTAAGTAATAACAAAAACCAGGTTTGCAGATATATTGTATATTAAACAGTAAGTACATCAGAAGAGTATTACACAACTAGTGAGAGTGTATCGAATGAACTAGAGCTCAATCTATTCACTGTTATATTTAATGTTCCCACCACGCGGATCGTATGTGGCACAAGGCCGGTTTATCGTGGGTTCTCCGAGCCCGTAAGCTCGACCAAAAATGTTTCCTTTGGACCAGCATAAACGGGTTCAGGGCCTGTCTACCTCCCAGGATGAAACGTTGCCCTTTCGGCAAAGCCGAATCCGGGTTCCTCTCTGCTTATGGCAGAGAGTTCGACAGATGAACAATCTATTCAGTTAATATTTAACAGCCCCCCCACCCTGACGAGGGATGTATATGGCACAAGGCCGTGGGTTCTATGAGGCCGTGGGTTCTATGATCACGTAGGCTCGGCCAAAAATATTCCATTTGAACCTGCATAAACGGGTTAAGGGCCTGTCTACCTCCCCGGACGAAACTTTGCCCTTTGGCAAAGCTCCGTCCGGGTTCCTCTCTGCTGAGGCAGAGAGTTTGACAGTCATGAACAATCTATTCACTGTTTCCTAAAGCCTTCTCTTCAACTAATCTTATAGTAGGCGGAAGAGTCTAACATAGACTCTTGATGGGGGGGGGAGAACACCACAACAGTCTGTATGTTTGTTTTAGTAAATTTGTGCCCTGGCTCTTACAACATTTCATGATTCTTGGCAGATCTATTATCACAGTGTTGGATATTTACTAACAAAAGTGATAGAAATAAAAAGAAAAAACACTAAATGTATTTGGCTAGATATAAAAAAAAAAATTCTAAAATCTCCAGTACCCCTCGTTCATGCATGTGTGTCATCTTATTGACATAACAAATTTAGTCCAATGAAGTTCTGATGGACAAAATGCATCACAAGTAAACCTTTTCCACTTTGTCATACGTTTTTCCCAATACTGTTCTTGATACAGAAAAATATATATCATTATCTTATAATTATTATTACAATTATTATATTACACTATTTCACATTATATTATAATTGTATTATATTATTATTATATTATATAACTTGTATTATTAAAAAACCGGTATGATATATTATAATTCAGTCAGCTATGTGCCATGTGTGATACATGCTTAGCCGATCATGTATCTTTCAATACATGACTGGCGAGGCAGATTTTTTTTCCTGCCGTAGGTTGCCATTTCTATCTGTGGTAGACCAGTTACCATCCAAGGCCACAGAACCCGGTCTATCTTGCTATTTACCCATAGCGGGGGGGGGGAGAAGACGATTCATACCTTTTCCAAAGGTATTAGCATGTAATGGACTTAACTGGAATTTGAACACAGCTCTCTGATTCCTCAATTCGAGCTGCTATCCATTACTCCACCATATTATTCATTTCATTATAGTTATTATATTATATCGTATTATTATCCATTATAATATATTATTCATAATATTAAAATCATATCATTATATAACTTGTATATATTATTCTATAACAAAATATAACTTGTTTTCAAAATTAAAATATAATAGTTGTTTTTGTATGTACATCAACAAGTCCACAACCTATGGGTGGAAAAAAAGTATTTATTTCACACAGCAAGTATTTATTTTCCAACCTAACCTTCTTCATTGTCAATGCACTTAATCCAGCAGCTCTATATAGATCAAACATTATACAATAAAAATTTCAACTGTCTCAGGCTATGGACATACTGAACAGCCATTGTCTCCACTCTCCCTAATACTATTTTTTCTTTCTCTCACAATCACATGACGCATTCCATGTTAATCTCCTTAACATATGTCTTGACTCTCCACCTTTAGCAGATTCCTTCTGATCTAAAGAGAAAGAGAAACTCTAATAATAACCAACGTTTGTTTAAAGCTACATTGCCTTGCAGTTGTTATTGTTGATTTGGCATAGACAGCCAGACGTTTGTACTGTCAAAGAAGAAGGTCTACAGGTTTGTAACAGAATAAAGTCAAGATCTTTTGAAGAAATTGAATTCAACATTTTCAAACTGGATAAGTTTCAGCACATGGAGGAATGTTACATATACACTATAGGCCAAAATTTTGGGGGAACACAGGAAAAGACTTTCTTTCCGTGGGTTTATCATATATTCAATAATAATGATGAAATTAACTCCTTAGTGCATAAAGTAATTTAGCTCTTTTTGCCTCATCTATCTTGTTGGCTAATGTTAATCTTATAGCTGGTAGATTTTAAATTTAAGTTAATATCCTCTTTAAAAACTAGATGCCATGCATGTTTACCCAGGTTTTTGTTGTTATCTGGGTATTGGGATTATAAACATTTAACAACAATATCATCTTTTAAATGAAACATAAAATAGGTTATTTTCTGAAGGAATAGTAGAAGCAGAACATCAGTTAAAATAACATTTATATATTATTTTCAGAAATATACCAAGACAATAAAATTTTAAAATTTCCTTGCAGTAAAGTTTGTTTTATAAAGTAATTAAGTGTTCTTACTGCAATGTGAAATGTCTGAACAGACTTACTTTATGACAGTCTAATATGTTTCGAGGTTGTAGACAAAGTCAGTAGCTGCTAGCAGTCATCTCTTCATTGTGTGCATCTCTGTGGGGGAGGGTGTATGTATGTGTAAATCAAACAGACCTCTGAAATTGTTTTGAACCTCGAAGAGCTGTATGCTTCCATTTTTATATCTATAAGAAAGATTCAAAATATAATTTCACATGGAGGTGTGAACTTTTAATACAAGGTTTTCATTAGTTAGGGAATAATCTCAGACTGGCTCATAAAAATCTTTTTCTTGAATTTGCAGGAATGGTGAAGAGAGTTATTATTGTTATTTTCTAAATGGGCCAAAAATAAAACATGGTAGGTCTACAACTGCACATGCCAAGTATTTTATTGGTTGAAAAAAATATATAATTCCTATTCACTAATGGGTTAAATAGTTTTTGCAGTTGTTAATTAAATCAAGAAGATATGAAACTTACTAATTATTAAACTCAGAGGATGGCCTTAAATTTTTGGCCTATAGTGTATATTTTTATATAAAGAATAACAACACAAGAAGAAAAAAAATGTATTTTTGAATACACAGATAGATGAAAAGGAAGAAAGACATTATGTGGAAATTATTATGAGGTAGAAAGATTATATTGGATCAATTACTGGGTCTGCTGCTAGGAAATTTGGTTCATTGTGTTGGGCTAGACAATTTTTCTCAACAGAACCTATCTTACACATTTATAAGTCTACCATTCATCCATGCATTAAATATTGCTGCCACATATGGTCTGGTGCTTCTGCTATGCATTTAGAGATTCTTGATAAAATCCAAAGAAGAATTTACAATATTATTGGTCCTGACCTGGCATCTCAGCTTCAGTCACTTTCCCACTGCCATAACATAGCTTCTCTATGACTTTTCTAGAGATATTTTTATGGTAATTGTTCTGACGAGCTTTCCCCTTTGGTACCTAGACTTTATGAATTTAAGTGTGCTACTAGATTGGCAGCAAGGTTTCATCATTTTACAGTTGAGTTGGCTAGATGCAACTGTAAGCTCTATGCTAACAGTTTTTTTCTCTTGCACTTCTTACTTGTGGAACACTCTTCCAGACTATTGCTTTCCAGTCAACTGGATCTTCAAAATATTTAGATGCAATGACAATCGTTATATTCTGTCTTCTTAATCCCTGTTCTGTTATTGTTCTCTTTCTTTTTCTCATATCTCGTCACACTGAGTAACCCCTTACATCTTGTTGGCTTTATTACCTTGCTTGGATTGAAATGATAAAATGCCTATCCCTACACTATCACTATTTCCATATAAAATTATTATAAAGTTTGTATAATGCTCGTAGTTCTGGTTAATAATAATGATAAGGAAACACTGTAACAAAAGGTTGAGTGAAGAAAAAGTTTAATCATATGAGAGACATGGATTGATAATACAGTAATAGAAAATATCGGCAAAGTGTACAACTCAAATGCTATACCTTGCAACCCACTTCATGACAACCGTTACTATGAGCAGACATTATACTCATAGAGGATGGATGAGTCCATGTTCAACAATTAGTGTAGAGAAGGCTGGTTATCTTTCTACACAGCAAAAATGTTCTTACAAGCTACATTCTGTAGTTCCACCAGTTCAGAGCTTTACAGCTAAAACCTACAATGCTTTGTACACACTAGTGAACCATCTTCATTTCCTTTGTATTCAATTGGCAAGAGGGAAGTTCCATTTGGATCGCTTCTTCCTTAGAACCACTACTTTGTGGAACAGATTCTACTACAATCTTAACCACTTTAAATCCAGAGTACCACATCACATTGTAACACTGGTTTCCATATGATCACTGATGTTAAGCAACATCAAGCTTGGTCAGTACCTAGATGGGTAACGTATGGGAATACTAGATGCCGTAAGCTTGGATGTGGGGGTGGTATAATGGATAATGACTCACAATTGTTAATTGGAGAGCCAAGTTTCAATTTTTGTTGGGTTTGTTATATTCACTTATGCACATATAGCCAATGGGAATGTTATGAATCTACGTCTTCTCCCCCAGCTATGGATTAATTAGTAATATTTGTATAACTAAATCATTAAAAAAAACTTTTAATTTAAAATTATTTTCTGGCTTTAAATAACTTATAAAGGGTTGATAAGCCATAGAAAATGAACTAATCAATCAATCAATCAAAATCCAGAGTCAACTATTATATACCCTACATATCCTCATAATTTGTAACTCTTATGCCCATAAAACAAACTCATTCCACAACCTTGTATCTTCAGGGGTTCTTGGGCCTTCTATTGGTTGAACAACAGAATAAAATAATATTTATTTTCTCTCCAGCACTTATTGTTTAAATATAGTTCATTTTGTATCTTAATCATTGGCTAAAAATTTGGAATCATCATCACCACCACCACCAGTGGAGGAGAAGTGCACTCAAGTAAGAGGATACAAAGTACAGTTGGCTTTAATAAGGTGTATAAAAACTGCAAAGTAGGGGTTTTGTCAAAGTATTTTAAAAAATAAATCAGCTTACTCAAATCTCATCGATGGGTTTGTGAAATTGAACAAAACATAGGGTTTATAAATCTTGACAAAAAATGTTAGCGATAACATCAGCAATACTAAATACTATGAGGATTTCAACATGTGTCAGCAAAAAAGATTCCAGTATGGAAAAAAGGTGTCAGTTTAAACTGACACCAGGACAATACAGGTTAAAAATGTCAGCAATAACATCAGCAATACTAAATACTATGAGGATTTCAACATGTGTCAGCAAAAAAGATTCCAGTATGGAAAAAAGGTGTCAGTTTAAACTGACACCAGGACAATACAGGTTAAAAATGTCAGCAATAACATCAGCAATACTAAATACTATGAGGATTTCAACATGTGTCAGCAAAAAAGATTCCAGTATGGAAAAAAGGTGTCAGTTTAAACTGACACCAGGACAATACAGGTTAAAAATGTCAGCAATAACATCAGCAATACTAAATACTATGAGGATTTCAACATGTGTCAGCAAAAAAGATTCCAGTATGGAAAAAAGGTGTCAGTTTAAACTGACACCAGGACAATACAGGTTAAAAATGTCAGCAATAACATCAGCAATACTAAATACTATGAGGATTTCAACATGTGTCAGCAAAAAAGATTCCAGTATGGAAAAAAGGTGTCAGTTTAAACTGACACCAGGACAATACAGGTTAAAAATGTCAGCAATAACATCAGCAATACTAAATACTATGAGGATTTCAACATGTGTCAGCAAAAAAGATTCCAGTATGGAGAAAAGGTGTCAGTTTAAACTGACACCAGGACAATACAGGTTAAAAATGTCAGAGATAACATCAGCAATACTAAATACTATGAGGATTTCAACATGTGTCAGCAAAAAAGATTCCAGTATGGAGAAAAGGTGTCAGTTTAAACTGACACCAGGACAATACAGGTTAAAAATGTCAGCGATAACATCAGCAATACTAAATACTATGAGGATTTCAACATGTGTCAGCAAAAAAGATTCCAGTATGGAGAAAAGGTGTCAGTTTAAACTGACACCAGGACAATACAGGTTAAAAATGTCAGCAATAACATCAGCAATACTAAATACTATGAGGATTTCAACATGTGTCAGCAAAAAAGATTCCAGTATGGAGAAAAGGTGTCAGTTTAAACTGACACCAGGACAATACAGGTTAAAAATGTCAGAGATAACATCAGCAATACTAAATACTATGAGGATTTCAACATGTGTCAGCAAAAAAGATTCCAGTATGGAGAAAAGGTGTCAGTTTAAACTGACACCAGGACAATACAGGTTAAAAATGTCAGCGATAACATCAGCAATACTAAATACTATGAGGATTTCAACATGTGTCAGCAAAAAAGATTCCAGTATGGAGAAAAGGTGTCAGTTTAAACTGACACCAGGACAATACAGGTTAAAAATGTCAGCAATAACATCAGCAATACTAAATACTATGAGGATTTCAACATGTGTCAGCAAAAAAGATTCCAGTATGGAAAAAAGGTGTCAGTTTAAACTGACACCAGGACAATACAGGTTAAAAATGTCAGCGATAACATCAGCAATACTAAATACTATGAGGATTTCAACATGTGTCAGCAAAAAAGATTCCAGTATGGAAAAAAGGTGTCAGTTTAAACTGACACCAGGACAATACAGGTTAAAAATGTCAGCGATAACATCAGCAATACTAAATACTATGAGGATTTCAACATGTGTCAGCAAAAAAGATTCCAGTATGGAAAAAAGGTGTCAGTTTAAACTGACACCAGGACAATACAGGTTAAAAATGTCAGCGATAACATCAGCAATACTAAATACTATGAGGATTTCAACATGTGTCAGCAAAAAAGATTCCAGTATGGAAAAAAGGTGTCAGTTTAAACTGACACCAGGACAATACAGGTTAAAAATGTCAGCGATAACATCAGCAATACTAAATACTATGAGGATTTCAACATGTGTCAGCAAAAAAGATTCCAGTATGGAAAAATGTGTCAGTTTAAACTGACACCAGGACAATACAGGTTAAAAATGTCAGCGATAACATCAGCAATACTAAATACTATGAGGATTTCAACATGTGTCAGCCAAAAAGATTCCAGTATGGAAAAAATGTGTCAGTTTAAACTGACACCAGGACAATACAGGTTAAAAATGTCAGCGATAACATCAGCAATACTAAATACTATGAGGATTTCAACATGTGTCAGCAAAAAAGATTCCAGTATGGAAAAATGTGTCAGTTTAAACTGACACCAGGACAATACAGGTTAAAAATGTCAGCGATAACATCAGCAATACTAAATACTATGAGGATTTCAACATGTGTCAGCAAAAAAGATTCCAGTATGGAAAAATGTGTCAGTTTAAACTGACACCAGGACAATACAGGTTAAAAATGTCAGCGATAACATCAGCAATACTAAATACTATGAGGATTTCAACATGTGTCAGCAAAAAAGATTCCAGTATGGAAAAAAGGTGTCAGTTTAAACTGACACCAGGACAATACAGGTTAAAAATGTCAGCGATAACATCAGCAATACTAAATACTATGAGGATTTCAACATGTGTCAGCAAAAAAAGATTCCAGTATGGAGAAAAGGTGTCAGTTCAAACTGACACCAGGACAATACAGGTTAAAAATGTCAGCGATAACATCAGCAATACTAAATACTATGAGGATTTCAACATGTGTCAGCAAAAAAGATTCCAGTATGGAAAAAAGGTGTCAGTTTAAACTGACACCAGGACAATACAGGTTAAAAATGTCAGCAATAACATCAGCAATACTAAATACTATGAGGATTTCAACATGTGTCAGCAAAAAAGATTCCAGTATGGAGAAAAGGTGTCAGTTTAAACTGACACCAGGACAATACAGGTTAAAAATGTCAGCGATAACATCAGCAATACTAAATACTATGAGGATTTCAACATGTATCAGCAAAAAAGATTCCAGTATGGAAAAAAGGTGTCAGTTTAAACTGACACCAGGACAATACAGGTTAAAAATGTCAGCGATAACATCAGCAATACTAAATACTATGAGGATTTCAACATGTGTCAGCAAAAAAGATTCCAGTATGGAAAAATGTGTCAGTTTAAACTGACACCAGGACAATACAGGTTAAAAATGTCAGCGATAACATCAGCAATACTAAATACTATGAGGATTTCAACATGTGTCAGCAAAAAAGATTCCAGTATGGAAAAATGTGTCAGTTTAAACTGACACCAGGACAATACAGGTTAAAAATGTCAGCGATAACATCAGCAATACTAAATACTATGAGGATTTCAACATGTGTCAGCAAAAAAGATTCCAGTATGGAAAAATGTGTCAGTTTAAACTGACACCAGGACAATACAGGTTAAAAATGTCAGCGATAACATCAGCAATACTAAATACTATGAGGATTTCAACATGTGTCAGCAAAAAAAGATTCCAGTATGGAGAAAAGGTGTCAGTTTAAACTGACACCAGGACAATACAGGTTAAAAATGTCAGCGATAACATCAGCAATACTAAATACTATGAGGATTTCAACATGTGTCAGCAAAAAAGATTCCAGTATGGAAAAATGTGTCAGTTTAAACTGACACCAGGACAATACAGGTTAAAAATGTCAGCGATAACATCAGCAATACTAAATACTATGAGGATTTCAACATGTGTCAGCAAAAAAGATTCCAGTATGGAAAAATGTGTCAGTTTAAACTGACACCAGGACAATACAGGTTAAAAATGTCAGCGATAACATCAGCAATACTAAATACTATGAGGATTTCAACATGTGTCAGCAAAAAAAGATTCCAGTATGGAGAAAATGTGTCAGTTTAAACTGACACCAGGACAATACAGGTTAAAAATGTCAGCGATAACATCAGCAATACTAAATACTATGAGGATTTCAACATGTGTCAGCAAAAAAGATTCCAGTATGGAAAAAAGGTGTCAGTTTAAACTGACACCAGGACAATACAGGTTAAAAATGTCAGCGATAACATCAGCAATACTAAATACTATGAGGATTTCAACATGTGTCAGCAAAGAAGATTCAAGTATGGAAAAAAGGTGTCAGTTTAAACTGACACCAGGACAATACAGGTTAAAAATGTCAGCAATAACATCAGCAATACTAAATACTATGAGGATTTCAACATGTGTCAGCAAAAAAGATTCCAGTATGGAAAAAAGGTGTCAGTTTAAACTGACACCAGGACAATACAGGTTAAAAATGTCAGCGATAACATCAGCAATACTAAATACTATGAGGATTTCAACATGTGTCAGCAAAAAAGATTCCAGTATGGAAAAATGTGTCAGTTTAAACTGACACCAGGACAATACAGGTTAAAAATGTCAGCGATAACATCAGCAATACTAAATACTATGAGGATTTCAACATGTGTCAGCAAAAAAGATTCCAGTATGGAAAAATGTGTCAGTTTAAACTGACACCAGGACAATACAGGTTAAAAATGTCAGCGATAACATCAGCAATACTAAATACTATGAGGATTTCAACATGTGTCAGCAAAAAAGATTCCAGTATGGAAAAATGTGTCAGTTTAAACTGACACCAGGACAATACAGGTTAAAAATGTCAGCGATAACATCAGCAATACTAAATACTATGAGGATTTCAACATGTGTCAGCAAAAAAGATTCCAGTATGGAAAAATGTGTCAGTTTAAACTGACACCAGGACAATACAGGTTAAAAATGTCAGCGATAACATCAGCAATACTAAATACTATGAGGATTTCAACATGTGTCAGCAAAAAAAGATTCCAGTATGGAGAAAAGGTGTCAGTTCAAACTGACACCAGGACAATACAGGTTAAAAATGTCAGCGATAACATCAGCAATACTAAATACTATGAGGATTTCAACATGTGTCAGCAAAAAAGATTCCAGTATGGAAAAAAGGTGTCAGTTTAAACTGACACCAGGACAATACAGGTTAAAAATGTCAGCAATAACATCAGCAATACTAAATACTATGAGGATTTCAACATGTGTCAGCAAAAAAGATTCCAGTATGGAGAAAAGGTGTCAGTTTAAACTGACACCAGGACAATACAGGTTAAAAATGTCAGCGATAACATCAGCAATACTAAATACTATGAGGATTTCAACATGTATCAGCAAAAAAGATTCCAGTATGGAAAAAAGGTGTCAGTTTAAACTGACACCAGGACAATACAGGTTAAAAATGTCAGCGATAACATCAGCAATACTAAATACTATGAGGATTTCAACATGTGTCAGCAAAAAAGATTCCAGTATGGAAAAAAGGTGTCAGTTTAAACTGACACCAGGACAATACAGGTTAAAAATGTCAGCGATAACATCAGCAATACTAAATACTATGAGGATTTCAACATGTGTCAGCAAAAAAGATTCCAGTATGGAAAAAAGGTGTCAGTTTAAACTGACACCAGGACAATACAGGTTAAAAATGTCAGCGATAACATCAGCAATACTAAATACTATGAGGATTTCAACATGTGTCAGCAAAAAAGATTCCAGTATGGAAAAATGTGTCAGTTTAAACTGACACCAGGACAATACAGGTTAAAAATGTCAGCGATAACATCAGCAATACTAAATACTATGAGGATTTCAACATGTGTCAGCAAAAAAGATTCCAGTATGGAAAAATGTGTCAGTTTAAACTGACACCAGGACAATACAGGTTAAAAATGTCAGCGATAACATCAGCAATACTAAATACTATGAGGATTTCAACATGTGTCAGCAAAAAAGATTCCAGTATGGAAAAATGTGTCAGTTTAAACTGACACCAGGACAATACAGGTTAAAAATGTCAGCGATAACATCAGCAATACTAAATACTATGAGGATTTCAACATGTGTCAGCAAAAAAGATTCCAGTATGGAAAAATGTGTCAGTTTAAACTGACACCAGGACAATACAGGTTAAAAATGTCAGCGATAACATCAGCAATACTAAATACTATGAGGATTTCAACATGTGTCAGCAAAAAAGATTCCAGTATGGAAAAATGTGTCAGTTTAAACTGACACCAGGACAATACAGGTTAAAAATGTCAGCGATAACATCAGCAATACTAAATACTATGAGGATTTCAACATGTGTCAGCAAAAAAGATTCCAGTATGGAAAAATGTGTCAGTTTAAACTGACACCAGGACAATACAGGTTAAAAATGTCAGCGATAACATCAGCAATACTAAATACTATGAGGATTTCAACATGTGTCAGCAAAAAAAGATTCCAGTATGGAGAAAAGGTGTCAGTTCAAACTGACACCAGGACAATACAGGTTAAAAATGTCAGCGATAACATCAGCAATACTAAATACTATGAGGATTTCAACATGTGTCAGCAAAAAAGATTCCAGTATGGAAAAAAGGTGTCAGTTTAAACTGACACCAGGACAATACAGGTTAAAAATGTCAGCAATAACATCAGCAATACTAAATACTATGAGGATTTCAACATGTGTCAGCAAAAAAAGATTCCAGTATGGAGAAAATGTGTCAGTTTAAACTGACACCAGGACAATACAGGTTAAAAATGTCAGCGATAACATCAGCAATACTAAATACTATGAGGATTTCAACATGTGTCAGCAAAAAAGATTCCAGTATGGAAAAAAGGTGTCAGTTTAAACTGACACCAGGACAATACAGGTTAAAAATGTCAGCAATAACATCAGCAATACTAAATACTATGAGGATTTCAACATGTGTCAGCAAAAAAGATTCCAGTATGGAAAAAAGGTGTCAGTTTAAACTGACACCAGGACAATACAGGTTAAAAATGTCAGCGATAACATCAGCAATACTAAATACTATGAGGATTTCAACATATATCTGGAAAGAAGATTCCAGTATGGAAAAAAGGTGTCAGTTTAAACTGACACCAGGACAATACAGGTTAAAAATGTCAGCAATAACATCAGCAATACTAAATACTATGAGGATTTCAACATGTGTCAGCAAAAAAGATTCCAGTATGGAAAAAAGGTGTCAGTTTAAACTGACACCAGGACAATACAGGTTAAAAATGTCAGCGATAACATCAGCAATACTAAATACTATGAGGATTTCAACATGTGTCAGCAAAAAAAGATTCCAGTATGGAGAAAATGTGTCAGTTTAAACTGACACCAGGACAATACAGGTTAAAAATGTCAGCGATAACATCAGCAATACTAAATACTATGAGGATTTCAACATGTGTCAGCAAAAAAGATTCCAGTATGGAAAAAAGGTGTCAGTTTAAACTGACACCAGGACAATACAGGTTAAAAATGTCAGCGATAACATCAGCAATACTAAATACTATGAGGATTTCAACATGTGTCAGCAAAGAAGATTCAAGTATGGAAAAAAGGTGTCAGTTTAAACTGACACCAGGACAATACAGGTTAAAAATGTCAGCAATAACATCAGCAATACTAAATACTATGAGGATTTCAACATGTGTCAGCAAAAAAGATTCCAGTATGGAAAAAAGGTGTCAGTTTAAACTGACACCAGGACAATACAGGTTAAAAATGTCAGCGATAACATCAGCAATACTAAATACTATGAGGATTTCAACATGTGTCAGCAAAAAAGATTCCAGTATGGAAAAATGTGTCAGTTTAAACTGACACCAGGACAATACAGGTTAAAAATGTCAGCGATAACATCAGCAATACTAAATACTATGAGGATTTCAACATGTGTCAGCAAAAAAGATTCCAGTATGGAAAAATGTGTCAGTTTAAACTGACACCAGGACAATACAGGTTAAAAATGTCAGCGATAACATCAGCAATACTAAATACTATGAGGATTTCAACATGTGTCAGCAAAAAAGATTCCAGTATGGAAAAATGTGTCAGTTTAAACTGACACCAGGACAATACAGGTTAAAAATGTCAGCGATAACATCAGCAATACTAAATACTATGAGGATTTCAACATGTGTCAGCAAAAAAGATTCCAGTATGGAAAAATGTGTCAGTTTAAACTGACACCAGGACAATACAGGTTAAAAATGTCAGCGATAACATCAGCAATACTAAATACTATGAGGATTTCAACATGTGTCAGCAAAAAAAGATTCCAGTATGGAGAAAAGGTGTCAGTTCAAACTGACACCAGGACAATACAGGTTAAAAATGTCAGCGATAACATCAGCAATACTAAATACTATGAGGATTTCAACATGTATCAGCAAAAAAGATTCCAGTATGGAAAAAAGGTGTCAGTTTAAACTGACACCAGGACAATACAGGTTAAAAATGTCAGCGATAACATCAGCAATACTAAATACTATGAGGATTTCAACATGTGTCAGCAAAAAAGATTCCAGTATGGAAAAAAGGTGTCAGTTTAAACTGACACCAGGACAATACAGGTTAAAAATGTCAGCGATAACATCAGCAATACTAAATACTATGAGGATTTCAACATGTGTCAGCAAAAAAGATTCCAGTATGGAAAAAAGGTGTCAGTTTAAACTGACACCAGGACAATACAGGTTAAAAATGTCAGCGATAACATCAGCAATACTAAATACTATGAGGATTTCAACATGTGTCAGCAAAAAAGATTCCAGTATGGAAAAATGTGTCAGTTTAAACTGACACCAGGACAATACAGGTTAAAAATGTCAGCGATAACATCAGCAATACTAAATACTATGAGGATTTCAACATGTGTCAGCAAAAAAGATTCCAGTATGGAAAAATGTGTCAGTTTAAACTGACACCAGGACAATACAGGTTAAAAATGTCAGCGATAACATCAGCAATACTAAATACTATGAGGATTTCAACATGTGTCAGCAAAAAAGATTCCAGTATGGAAAAATGTGTCAGTTTAAACTGACACCAGGACAATACAGGTTAAAAATGTCAGCGATAACATCAGCAATACTAAATACTATGAGGATTTCAACATGTGTCAGCAAAAAAGATTCCAGTATGGAAAAATGTGTCAGTTTAAACTGACACCAGGACAATACAGGTTAAAAATGTCAGCGATAACATCAGCAATACTAAATACTATGAGGATTTCAACATGTGTCAGCAAAAAAAGATTCCAGTATGGAGAAAATGTGTCAGTTTAAACTGACACCAGGACAATACAGGTTAAAAATGTCAGCGATAACATCAGCAATACTAAATACTATGAGGATTTCAACATGTGTCAGCAAAAAAGATTCCAGTATGGAAAAAAGGTGTCAGTTTAAACTGACACCAGGACAATACAGGTTAAAAATGTCAGCGATAACATCAGCAATACTAAATACTATGAGGATTTCAACATGTGTCAGCAAAAAAGATTCCAGTATGGAAAAAAGGTGTCAGTTTAAACTGACACCAGGACAATACAGGTTAAAAATGTCAGCGATAACATCAGCAATACTAAATACTATGAGGATTTCAACATGTGTCAGCAAAGAAGATTCAAGTATGGAAAAAAGGTGTCAGTTTAAACTGACACCAGGACAATACAGGTTAAAAATGTCAGCAATAACATCAGCAATACTAAATACTATGAGGATTTCAACATGTGTCAGCAAAAAAGATTCCAGTATGGAAAAAAGGTGTCAGTTTAAACTGACACCAGGACAATACAGGTTAAAAATGTCAGCGATAACATCAGCAATACTAAATACTATGAGGATTTCAACATGTGTCAGCAAAAAAGATTCCAGTATGGAAAAATGTGTCAGTTTAAACTGACACCAGGACAATACAGGTTAAAAATGTCAGCGATAACATCAGCAATACTAAATACTATGAGGATTTCAACATGTGTCAGCAAAAAAGATTCCAGTATGGAAAAATGTGTCAGTTTAAACTGACACCAGGACAATACAGGTTAAAAATGTCAGCGATAACATCAGCAATACTAAATACTATGAGGATTTCAACATGTGTCAGCAAAAAAGATTCCAGTATGGAAAAATGTGTCAGTTTAAACTGACACCAGGACAATACAGGTTAAAAATGTCAGCGATAACATCAGCAATACTAAATACTATGAGGATTTCAACATGTGTCAGCAAAAAAGATTCCAGTATGGAAAAATGTGTCAGTTTAAACTGACACCAGGACAATACAGGTTAAAAATGTCAGCGATAACATCAGCAATACTAAATACTATGAGGATTTCAACATGTGTCAGCAAAAAAAGATTCCAGTATGGAGAAAAGGTGTCAGTTCAAACTGACACCAGGACAATACAGGTTAAAAATGTCAGCGATAACATCAGCAATACTAAATACTATGAGGATTTCAACATGTATCAGCAAAAAAGATTCCAGTATGGAAAAAAGGTGTCAGTTTAAACTGACACCAGGACAATACAGGTTAAAAATGTCAGCGATAACATCAGCAATACTAAATACTATGAGGATTTCAACATGTGTCAGCAAAAAAGATTCCAGTATGGAAAAAAGGTGTCAGTTTAAACTGACACCAGGACAATACAGGTTAAAAATGTCAGCGATAACATCAGCAATACTAAATACTATGAGGATTTCAACATGTGTCAGCAAAAAAGATTCCAGTATGGAAAAAAGGTGTCAGTTTAAACTGACACCAGGACAATACAGGTTAAAAATGTCAGCGATAACATCAGCAATACTAAATACTATGAGGATTTCAACATGTGTCAGCAAAAAAGATTCCAGTATGGAAAAATGTGTCAGTTTAAACTGACACCAGGACAATACAGGTTAAAAATGTCAGCGATAACATCAGCAATACTAAATACTATGAGGATTTCAACATGTGTCAGCAAAAAAGATTCCAGTATGGAAAAATGTGTCAGTTTAAACTGACACCAGGACAATACAGGTTAAAAATGTCAGCGATAACATCAGCAATACTAAATACTATGAGGATTTCAACATGTGTCAGCAAAAAAGATTCCAGTATGGAAAAATGTGTCAGTTTAAACTGACACCAGGACAATACAGGTTAAAAATGTCAGCGATAACATCAGCAATACTAAATACTATGAGGATTTCAACATGTGTCAGCAAAAAAGATTCCAGTATGGAAAAATGTGTCAGTTTAAACTGACACCAGGACAATACAGGTTAAAAATGTCAGCGATAACATCAGCAATACTAAATACTATGAGGATTTCAACATGTGTCAGCAAAAAAAGATTCCAGTATGGAGAAAAGGTGTCAGTTCAAACTGACACCAGGACAATACAGGTTAAAAATGTCAGCGATAACATCAGCAATACTAAATACTATGAGGATTTCAACATGTGTCAGCAAAAAGATTCCAGTATGGAAAAAAGGTGTCAGTTTAAACTGACACCAGGACAATACAGGTTAAAAATGTCAGCGATAACATCAGCAATACTAAATACTATGAGGATTTCAACATGTGTCAGCAAAAAAGATTCCAGTATGGAAAAATGTGTCAGGTTTAAACTGACACCAGGACAATACAGGTTAAAAATGTCAGCGATAACATCAGCAATACTAAATACTATGAGGATTTCAACATGTGTCAGCAAAAAAGATTCCAGTATGGAAAAATGTGTCAGTTTAAACTGACACCAGGACAATACAGGTTAAAAATGTCAGCGATAACATCAGCAATACTAAATACTATGAGGATTTCAACATGTGTCAGCAAAAAAGATTCCAGTATGGAAAAAAGTGTCAGTTTAAACTGACACCAGGACAATACAGGTTAAAAATGTCAGCGATAACATCAGCAATACTAAATACTATGAGGATTTCAACATGTGTCAGCAAAAAAAGATTCCAGTATGGAGAAAAGGTGTCAGTTTAAACTGACACCAGGACAATACAGGTTAAAAATGTCAGCGATAACATCAGCAATACTAAATACTATGAGGATTTCAACATGTGTCAGCAAAAAAGATTCCAGTATGGAAAAATGTGTCAGTTTAAACTGACACCAGGACAATACAGGTTAAAAATGTCAGCGATAACATCAGCAATACTAAATACTATGAGGATTTCAACATGTGTCAGCAAAAAAGATTCCAGTATGGAAAAATGTGTCAGTTTAAACTGACACCAGGACAATACAGGTTAAAAATGTCAGCGATAACATCAGCAATACTAAATACTATGAGGATTTCAACATGTGTCAGCAAAAAAAGATTCCAGTATGGAGAAAAAGGTGTCAGTTTAAACTGACACCAGGACAATACAGGTTAAAAATGTCAGCGATAACATCAGCAATACTAAATACTATGAGGATTTCAACATGTGTCAGCAAAAAAGATTCCAGTATGGAAAAAAGGTGTCAGTTTAAACTGACACCAGGACAATACAGGTTAAAAATGTCAGCGATAACATCAGCAATACTAAATACTATGAGGATTTCAACATGTGTCAGCAAAGAAGATTCCAGTATGGAAAAAAGGTGTCAGTTTAAACTGACACCAGGACAATACAGGTTAAAAATGTCAGCGATAACATCAGCAATACTAAATACTATGAGGATTTCAACATGTGTCAGCAAAAAAGATTCCAGTATGGAAAAAAGGTGTCAGTTTAAACTGACACCAGGACAATACAGGTTAAAAATGTCAGCGATAACATCAGCAATACTAAATACTATGAGGATTTCAACATGTGTCAGCAAAAAAGATTCCAGTATGGAAAAATGTGTCAGTTTAAACTGACACCAGGACAATACAGGTTAAAAATGTCAGCGATAACATCAGCAATACTAAATACTATGAGGATTTCAACATGTGTCAGCAAAAAAGATTCCAGTATGGAAAAATGTGTCAGTTTAAACTGACACCAGGACAATACAGGTTAAAAATGTCAGCGATAACATCAGCAATACTAAATACTATGAGGATTTCAACATGTGTCAGCAAAAAAGATTCCAGTATGGAAAAATGTGTCAGTTTAAACTGACACCAGGACAATACAGGTTAAAAATGTCAGCGATAACATCAGCAATACTAAATACTATGAGGATTTCAACATGTGTCAGCAAAAAAGATTCCAGTATGGAAAAAGGTGTCAGTTCAAACTGACACCAGGACAATACAGGTTAAAAATGTCAGCGATAACATCAGCAATACTAAATACTATGAGGATTTCAACATGTGTCAGCAAAAAAGATTCCAGTATGGAAAAAGGTGTCAGTTTAAACTGACACCAGGACAATACAGGTTAAAAATGTCAGCGATAACATCAGCAATACTAAATACTATGAGGATTTCAACATGTGTCAGCAAAAAAGATTCCAGTATGGAAAAAAGGTGTCAGTTTAAACTGACACCAGGACAATACAGGTTAAAAATGTCAGCGATAACATCAGCAATACTAAATACTATGAGGATTTCAACATGTGTCAGCAAAGAAGATTCAAGTATGGAAAAAAGGTGTCAGTTTAAACTGACACTCGTGATCAGACAATACTCGTGACGGTTAAAAATGTCAGCGATAACATCAGCAATACTAAATACTATGAGGATTTCAACATGTGTCAGCAAAGAAGATTCAAGTATGGAAAAAAGGTGTCAGTTTAAACTGACAAGGTTAAAAATGTCAGCGATAACATCAGCAATACTAAATACTATGAGGATTTCAACATGTGTCAGCAAAAAAGATTCCAGTATGGAAAAAAGGTGTCAGTTTAAACTGACACCAGGACAATACAGGTTAAAAATGTCAGCGATAACATCAGCAATACTAAATACTATGAGGATTTCAACATGTGTCAGCAAAAAAGATTCCAGTATGGAAAAAAGGTGTCAGTTTAAACTGACACCAGGACAATACAGGTTAAAAATGTCAGCGATAACATCAGCAATACTAAATACTATGAGGATTTCAACATGTGTCAGCAAAAAAGATTCCAGTATGGAAAAATGTGTCAGTTTAAACTGACACCAGGACAATACAGGTTAAAAATGTCAGCGATAACATCAGCAATACTAAATACTATGAGGATTTCAACATGTGTCAGCAAAAAAGATTCCAGTATGGAAAAATGTGTCAGTTTAAACTGACACCAGGACAATACAGGTTAAAAATGTCAGCGATAACATCAGCAATACTAAATACTATGAGGATTTCAACATGTGTCAGCAAAAAAGATTCCAGTATGGAAAAATGTGTCAGTTTAAACTGACACCAGGACAATACAGGTTAAAAATGTCAGCGATAACATCAGCAATACTAAATACTATGAGGATTTCAACATGTGTCAGCAAAAAAGATTCCAGTATGGAAAAATGTGTCAGTTTAAACTGACACCAGGACAATACAGGTTAAAAATGTCAGCGATAACATCAGCAATACTAAATACTATGAGGATTTCAACATGTGTCAGCAAAAAAGATTCCAGTATGGAAAAATGTGTCAGTTTAAACTGACACCAGGACAATACAGGTTAAAAATGTCAGCGATAACATCAGCAATACTAAATACTATGAGGATTTCAACATGTGTCAGCAAAAAAAGATTCCAGTATGGAGAAAAGGTGTCAGTTTAAACTGACACCAGGACAATACAGGTTAAAAATGTCAGCGATAACATCAGCAATACTAAATACTATGAGGATTTCAACATGTGTCAGCAAAAAAGATTCCAGTATGGAAAAAAGGTGTCAGTTTAAACTGACACCAGGACAATACAGGTTAAAAATGTCAGCAATAACATCAGCAATACTAAATACTATGAGGATTTCAACATGTGTCAGCAAAAAAGATTCCAGTATGGAGAAAAGGTGTCAGTTTAAACTGACACCAGGACAATACAGGTTAAAAATGTCAGCGATAACATCAGCAATACTAAATACTATGAGGATTTCAACATGTATCAGCAAAAAAGATTCCAGTATGGAAAAAAGGTGTCAGTTTAAACTGACACCAGGACAATACAGGTTAAAAATGTCAGCGATAACATCAGCAATACTAAATACTATGAGGATTTCAACATGTGTCAGCAAAGAAGATTCCAGTATGGAAAAAAGGTGTCAGTTTAAACTGACACCAGGACAATACAGGTTAAAAATGTCAGCAATAACATCAGCAATACTAAATACTATGAGGATTTCAACATGTGTCAGCAAAAAAGATTCCAGTATGGAAAAAAGGTGTCAGTTTAAACTGACACCAGGACAATACAGGTTAAAAATGTCAGCGATAACATCAGCAATACTAAATACTATGAGGATTTCAACATGTGTCAGCAAAAAAGATTCCAGTATGGAAAAAAGGTGTCAGTTTAAACTGACACCAGGACAATACAGGTTAAAAATGTCAGCCATAACATCAGCAATACTAAATACTATGAGGATTTCAACATGTGTCAGCAAAAAAGATTCCAGTATGGAAAAAAGGTGTCAGTTTAAACTGACACCAGGACAATACAGGTATAAAATGTCAGCGATAACATCAGCAATACTAAATACTATGAGGATTTCAACATGTGTCAGCAAAAAAGATTCCAGTATGGAGAAAAGGTGTCAGTTTAAACTGACACCAGGACAATACAGGTTAAAAATGTTAGCAATAACATCAGCAATACTAAATACTATGAGGATTTCAACATGTGTCAGCAAAAAAGATTCCAGTATGGAAAAAAGGTGTCAGTTTAAACTGACACCAGGACAATACAGGTATAAAATGTCAGCGATAAAATCAGCAATGCTAAATACTATGAGGATTTCAACATGTGTCAGCAAAAAAGATTCCAGTATGGAGAAAAGGTGTCAGTTTAAAATGACACCAGGAACAATACAGGTTAAAAATGTTAGCAATAACATCAGCAATACTAAATACTATGAGGATTTCAACATGTGTCAGCAAAAAAGATTCCAGTATGGAAAAAAGGTGTCAGTTTAAACTGACACCAGGACAATACAGGTTAAAAATGTCAGCGATAACATCAGCAATACTAAATACTATGAGGATTTCAACATGTGTCAGCAAAAAAGATTCCAGTATGGAAAAAAGGTGTCAGTTTAAACTGACACCAGGACAATACAGGTTAAAAATGTCAGCGATAACATCAGCAATACTAAATACTATGAGGATTTCAACATGTGTCAGCAAAAAAGATTCCAGTATGGAAAAAAGGTGTCAGTTTAAACTGACACCAGGACAATACAGGTTAAAAATGTCAGCGATAACATCAGCAATACTAAATACTATGAGGATTTCAACATGTGTCAGCAAAAAAGATTCCAGTATGGAGAAAAGGTGTCAGTTTAAACTGACACCAGGACAATACAGGTTAAAAATGTCAGCGATAACATCAGCAATACTAAATACTATGAGGATTTCAACATGTGTCAGCAAAAAAGATTCCAGTATGGAAAAAAGGTGTCAGTTTAAACTGACACCAGGACAATACAGGTTAAAAATGTCAGCGATAACATCAGCAATACTAAATACTATGAGGATTTCAACATGTGTCAGCAAAAAAGATTCCAGTATGGAAAAAAGGTGTCAGTTTAAACTCATACCAGGACAATACAGGTTAAAAATGTCAGCGATAACATCAGCAATACTAAATACTATGAGGATTTCAACATGTGTCAGCAAAAAAGATTCCAGTATGGAAAAAAGGTGTCAGTTTAAACTGACACCAGGACAATACAGGTTAAAAATGTCAGCGATAACATCAGCAATACTAAATACTATGAGGATTTCAACATGTGTCAGCAAAAAAGATTCCAGTATGGAAAAAAGGTGTCAGTTTAAACTGACACCAGGACAATACAGGTTAAAAATGTCAGCAATAACATCAGCAATACTAAATACTATGAGGATTTCAACATGTGTCAGCAAAAAAGATTCCAGTATGGAAAAAAGGTGTCAGTTTAAACTGACACCAGGACAATACAGGTTAAAAATGTCAGCGATAACATCAGCAATACTAAATACTATGAGGATTTCAACATGTGTCAGCAAAAAAGATTCCAGTATGGAAAAAAGGTGTCAGTTTAAACTGACACCAGGACAATACAGGTTAAAAATGTCAGCGATAACATCAGCAATACTAAATACTATGAGGATTTCAACATGTGTCAGCAAAAAAGATTCCAGTATGGAGAAAAGGTGTCAGTTTAAACTGACACCAGGACAATACAGGTTAAAAATGTCAGCGATAACATCAGCAATACTAAATACTATGAGGATTTCAACATGTGTCAGCAAAAAAGATTCCAGTATGGAAAAAAGGTGTCAGTTTAAACTGACACCAGGACAATACAGGTTTAAAATGTCAGCGATAACATCAGCAATACTAAATACTATGAGGATTTCAACATGTGTCAGCAAAAAAGATTCCAGTATGGAGAAAAGGTGTCAGTTTAAACTGACACCAGGACAATACAGGTTAAAAATGTCAGCGATAACATCAGCAATACTAAATACTATGAGGATTTCAACATGTGTCAGCAAAAAAGATTCCAGTATGGAGAAAAGGTGTCAGTTTAAACTGACACCAGGACAATACAGGTTAAAAATGTCAGCAATAACATCAGCAATACTAAATACTATGAGGATTTCAACATGTGTCAGCAAAAAAGATTCCAGTATGGAAAAAAGGTGTCAGTTTAAACTGACACCAGGACAATACAGGTTAAAAATGTCAGCGATAACATCAGCAATACTAAATACTATGAGGATTTCAACATGTGTCAGCAAAAAAGATTCCAATATGGAAAAAAGGTGTCAGTTTAAACTGACACCAGGACAATACAGGTTAAAATCAATAATTAAATCCAGTCATTTTTTTTGGTTTGATTTTTAAAATCAATGTTAATTTTTTCACCTAAATATTTTCTAATGCCTATTATTAGGATGTTTTGTTACAACTTTTCACAAATTCCTAATAATGGCGTAAAGGCTTAAAATATAAAATATACTTTTCTAATAGTTTGTTTTTTTTACCTCTCAAGTAAAGGAAGAAAGACTCACATTAGCAGTAGTAGCAACTATTTTTCAAAGAGCTGGCAAGCCTAACCTATTAATGTCAATTGTAAAATATGGTAGTAATATTATAAAAATTAAAATAAATGTCCAGTATTAATTATAGTCTTCTAAAGATATCAAGTATTAATTATCATGGTTGTCCTTTGAGTCAGAAGATGATTTTATTTTGCAATTTTTCAGTGGATCTGGAGGGTACACCACAACCCAATTCTGGATACACTGAGTCTGGAGGAGTTGGTAGTTATGATCAATACCAAAGTTGCATGTCGTCACTGTTCTAACTTTTTTGAAGTTTGCAGTGACTTGGTGAACAATGATTAATCAGCAGTGTCTTGATGGACAACGTGATTAGTCATTAGTACTCTCTTCTAGCTCATTTGGTCTGATCTTGTACCAATGGCCATCCTGGGTATGACGATAAACTACGCCCAGTAGCAAAGCCTCTGATCAGGAGGTTTTGAGGAGCGTGGAACCACCTCTTAATTGCTGATGTTCCCAGGTCCACACTGACCCAGGGTGGTAGCACCTGTTAGGATCCCAGCTATGGGCAAATAGTTAACACCCCAAACTTGTGTAAAAATAGGTTTTAATACCAGAAATACTTTGTAATAAAAAAAATTATTACCAGCAATAATTTTTGAAGGAAAAATTATTATCAGCAATACTTTAAAAAAAAATACCAGCAATACAAACAGCTATACATTCTTTGAAAAAAATATTACCAAATATAGATTTCTTCAAGGAAAATATTCTCAGAAATAGATATTTGAAGAAAAACATATTACCAGCAATAAAGATTTTGTCGGCATTAAATAATCCATTGAGGTTGATATGTTGTAAAACAAAACAAACCAAACCAAACTTGTACCAATAGAGTTTTGATTATGAGTCTCTAATGGCCATCATCTCATTTTGGGGATTAGTGAAAACAAATAGGCTTCGAATAATCATCTCTAAACAAGAGTGTAGTGGGTATTATTATCACATTGGTCAAGAAGGCAATTTTAGTAGTAAAGATTGTAACTCTGAGTAAACAATTATAAACCACCTAACATTTATATATACAAAAATACCCATAAAAAGAAGAAACAAGATGTGGAAACAACAAAACAAGTATTTTTTAGTATCTTGTTGTTATATGGTATGAAGACATGAGAGACAGTAATACCGAGTAAAATTGTGAGTTTGGGGTCAAATGTAGGTCAAAGAGGATCAGAATCTGATAGGTTGATAAGATTAATAATTAATTAATGGCTGGCCACTTGTATTAGAGGAGAACCATCTAATAGGGTGGCTAGCTAATCCCTATTGCAGACACTTGCTCAGGTGCATTTTGTGTTTGTTCAATATCCATAGTGCCCACCTGTGTTTTATACTGCAACTGTGCTGAGCAGACCTTAGTTATAGTTTCTGGGAGAGAAGTGTGTTATCTAGCATGATCAACAATCTGAACAAGGCCAACATGCTCAAACCCTCGATCGTGAGGAGTTGTGACTTTGTGCTAGCACAGCTATCAATGACCCCCAAGGGTTCTTTGCTGTCTACCCAATTTCACTCACAAGATATGGTTCAACCTGTGGCATGGTTTTCAGGCACTTTCCAAAAGGTGCCACATGCTGG
>OZ038501.1:2373792-2506292 GCA_964036315.1 Acanthosepion esculentum | reverse complement strand
GTGTCACTATTATCAGTCCCATGATCAGGTGTGGTTGAAGGTTTGTTACACAGCTGAGTACCTGGCCAGTTCATTTCATATGTCTTGCTAGATATTCCTATATACATAGTGTGTCTTGGTTGGGTTTGGTTTGTTTTGTTTTACGGCATATCAACCTCAATGGGTTATTTAATGCCGACAAAATTTTTATTGCTGGTAATATGTTTTTCTTCAAAAATCTATTTCTGGGAATATTTCTCCTTGGAGAAATCTATAGCTGGTCATATTTTTTTCAAAGAATGTATAGCTGATTGTATTGCTGGTATTTTTTTTTTAAAGTATTGCTGATAATAATTTTTCCTTCAAAAATGATTGCTAGTAATAATTGTTTTTCTTACAAAGTATTTCTGGTATTAAAACCTATTTTTACACAAGTTTGGATGTTAACTATTTGCCCATAGCTGGGATCCTAACAGGTGCTACCACCCAAAAGGTGGTTCCACGCTCCTCAAAACCTCCTGATCAGAGACCTTGCTGTTGAATGTAGTTTATCATCATACCCAGGACGAGTAGTGTGTCTTGGGAAAAGTAGACCTGGGGTAAACCATCACTCTCCTTGTCAAACCATATCTGATGTTCTTTTGTTTGAAGTCTTGCCTTTATCACAGATACACTGGCTATTGATTTCATGATAGTGAACCACGATCATTTCCTTTGTATTCCACTGGTTAAATGTAAGTTCCACTTGAGCAGCTTCTTTCCACAATCTGCTGCTTTGTGGAACCGACTCCCAAGAGAATGCTTCCCAATCATTACAATTTTAGCCTTTTCAAGTCTAAAGTTAACTTATCTTCACCATATATCCCCACAAACTGTGCCTCTTACTCTGTAATCCTCTACCTCGAGTGTCCCTTGAGCCTTTTAAAGGGTGAACATTATTGTAAAAAAAAAGCAAAAAGAAGGAACCATCTGCCCTGGTGACTGACTTCCCTCTAGGAAGCTCTCTGTCCAGCAATGCCATGTTATCACCACCCAGTTCGTTCTCATGTGAAGATTTAGCCAGCAGTCAGTTGAAACAAATTGTAATTACTGTCGCTCAGTTGAACTCCTCACTGGTGAGAACTTTGGAAACACTACACTTGGAGTTATGCGCATAGTTCAGTGCCAGAAATGATGAACTAAGGAATTTGTTTTATCTCTAAATATATCCCATAGTCTACATGATGGCTGAGTAGTTCTTACAGTTAGCATTGGTTAGGAGGTGGGCCCAGGTAAAAACATGCTTCTTTTCAAAGGAAGCAGGTCTTTTACTCCTGGAAAATTGGTGCGTTATAACTCTTGTTCCTCCAATTAAGCTCTGTACCAAAATAAACTAAGAATGGTAAATATCTCAGTCTGTTCATGTTTCAATTCCTGTCTAGTTATCTACGGAAGACTAGAATATACAAACTCTAGATATCAAACTAATAGTGGGTAACTGAATGACAAAATGGAAAAAAATATCCTGTGTAAGGTGCTTCATCCTTCAAAAGGACTTCTTCAGACTAAATCATTTTTGAATCAATTGAATCATATATATGCAGAGAGATTCCATTGTTTAGTCTGAAGAAGGCCTTTAGAAAAAAAAGCACATAACACAGGATTTTCCCATCTTGTCATTCAACTACTCACTATCTCACTCTGTTAATTATCTACATATCTATATCACTCTGTTCATTATCTATATATCTATCTCAATCTGTTCATTATCTATCTCAGTCCATTATCTATCACTATTCATTATCTATCTATCGATCTCTCTATCTCTGTGTATTCATTATCTATCTATCGATCTCTCTATCTCTGTGTATTCATTATCTATCTATCTATCTATCTATCTCTGTGTATTCATTATCTATCTATCTATCTATCTCTGGGTATTCATTATCTATCTATCTATCTATCTATCTATCTCTGTGTATTCATTATCTATCTATCTATCTATCTCTGGGTATTCATTATCTATCTATCTATCTCTGTGTATTCATTATCTATCTATCTATCTATCTATCTCTGTGTATTCATTATCTATCTATCTATCTATCTATCTCTGTGTATTCATTATCTATCTATCTATCTATCTAGCTCAGTCTGTTCATTTTCAATTTATATATCTATCTCTGTTTATTCATTATATATCTAGCTCTTTTTAATCATAATTCTGCTTCTGAAAGTTTTCCATGAAGAACAACTGTAACTACTTCCATTCAACAAATGGACACTCCTGCTGTATTGAAACATCAACATCTAAATAGTTCAAAAGATTTGACAACACTGCATGAATTTTGCTGACATTTTACAATATTTATCATGGACTTTTATAACATCTGCTATTACAGAAAATACACAATTCCTTATTTTCTAGTTTAAATTCTTCAGATTCTCAAAACACTATTTTGAGAAACCTCCTACACCTTGTTTCTTTTTTTCCATAAATTATTGTAAATGAATAAAATTTTTGTTTTAATTTCACATTGAGTCATATTCTTTTTTTATTGTGTGATTAAAAAATTGTTTAATATTTTTTTTTTTTTTGCATATGGGAAAATCGCTATCATATGTGTGTGTGGGTTCATCATCCAAAGAAGCTTTCAAGGTATCACTTCCAAATTATTTTGGTCTACTGCAGCATGGTTTATCCTGAAAATCACATTCACCTTTCTTGAACTTCACAAACCATTCACATCACATACTGCTTCCAATCAAATCATCTCCATAAACTTTTTTCTTTTTCACATAAAAAATGATTGTAAATAAACACCCAAAAAATTGTCTCACATGAAAATCACTGGGTCATGAATTTGGTGACAGAGTAATTGTGAGGTCAATCTTTAGGCCAGCTAGTGCAGACTTAAATACAGTGAAAACAGGGCAAGTGATAACAGAGTAATTCTAAATTACTAGATATCCCTAAACATAGTCAGCAGAATGAAAACAATCTAACCCTTAAAGGGTTTAATTTGAAATTCCTTGAAGCTTACCTGGATTGATAAACACCTGATGAAGGCCAGAGGGTACAATGGCCAAAATATTTATTATGCACCTAATGAGTTAAGTAATTATTTTTTTTCTATCTGGGAAAATCACTATTAAAACAATATTTGATTAACAAAGAAATAATGTTGATTTTAATATTACAATGATTATGCTCATGATCCTGAAAACAATTTTACAAGAAGTGAATTTCGTTTTCTTAGAAAAACAACTGAACAAAAATACAGTGAATTCAAATGTAAACGCCATGAGTGACAATGAAGAAAGAAGTGCATTAAACAAAAAGTAAACTTTAATGCTACTGTATTATTAAAAAATTCTCACTAAGAAGAAAAGGCATAAGACCATCCAAAAATAAAATGTTAAAGAGTAACTATTTATATAAAAATAAGTTTATTGTCATTATAAAGATACTGATTCAAATAGGTGTCCTTATTTCCATAGTTTTTTTTCCATTTGAATTTCTATAGGCATTTAAAAGAATACATTGGACAACCTCTACACCTAGACTTCTTTTTACGTTAATTGTTGAAAATAATTTATTTCTGTTTCAATTTCACACTGTGTTAAGTAATTGTTGCATTTTCTGTAATTAGTCCTTATCGTTGCTAACGCATCATATTAGACACAAGTTCTTGCATAGAAATAATTTTACTACATAGTCTGTATTTAATTTCAAAATCATGTTTTAAATAACATCTTATATGTAAAACTATATACAGTCCCCTCCAAAAGTATTGGAACAGCAAGGCCAATTCCTTTGTTTTTGTTGTTAAATGAAGACATTTGGGTTTAAGATCAAAAGATGAATATGAGACAAGAGTTTCAAATTTCAGCTCTTATTTCCTGATATTTACATTTAGATGTGTTAAAAATCGTAGGACATAACACCTTTTGTATCAGATTACACCATTTTTAGGTGAGCAAAATAAAGAAATAGATAGTAACTGCATCAAGCCTGTGCCCATTGATATCGCCAAACTGTTAGTCTTCATTTGTGATGCTTTTCCAGAACTTTAATGCTGCATCTTTCAGTTCTTGTTTAATTAGGGGTGTTTCTTCCATCAGTCTCCTCTTCAGGAGATGAAATGCATGCTCTACTGGGTTATGGTCTGGTAATTTACTTGGCCAATTGAAAATCGTCCACTTTTTACCCTGATGAAGTCCTTTGTTCTGGCAGTATGTTTTGGGTCATTTTTCTGTTGTATGATAAACTTCCTACCAACAAGTTTGGATGCATTTCTCTGTAAATTGGCAAAGAAGATGTTCCTGTAGACTTCTGAATTCATTCTGCTGCTAGCATCATGAGTTACATCATCAATAAATATGAATGAGCTTGTTCCAAAAGCAGCCATGCAAATCCAAGGCAAGACACTGCCTTCACCATACTTCACAAATGAGTTTGTATGCTTTGGATCAGAAGCAGATTCTTTCTTTCTCCACACTTTGGGCTTTCCATCACTTTAGTAGAGACTAATCTCATCAGTCCATAAAAATTTCTTCCAGAACTTTTATTGCTCATTTCCGTACTTCCTTGAAAATTCCAATCTGGCCTTCCAATTCTTACAGCCAATGAGTGGTTTTTATCTTATAGTATCACCTCTATATTTCTGCTCTCAAAATCTTTCTTGAACAGCGAATTATGAAATCTTCACCCCTGTACTGTGGAGGTTGTTGCTGATGTCACTGACTGTTGTTTTGGGTTTTTTTCCTTACAGCTTTCATAGTGTTTCTGACATCAACTGCTGCTGTTTTCATTGGCTGACCTGTTCTATGTCTGTTGTTCAATACACCAGTAGTTACTTTCTTTTTCAGGACATTCCAAATTTTTGCGTTTGTTCAATGGCTCTGACTGATTTTTCTTCTTTTCTCAGATTCAAAATGGCTTGCTTTTCTCCCATAGACATCTCTCACATCTTCATGTTGGTTTATTCATTTTAACAAGAAATGCTGTCTTTACAGGTGAAACTCAAGGCTAAAACCAAGAGGAGTCATTCAGAGTTATTTAATATTTAAACAATCAATCTAAAATGCAACACCCAGGCAATAAGAAACACCTGTCAGTCACATATTCCAGCAGTTTTGCTCACTTGAAAAATGTGTGGGTGTTCTAATTTGTTTAACACATCTAAATGTAAACACCAGGAAATAAAAGCTGAATTCCTGAACTCTTATCTCATATTCATCTTTTGATCTTAAACACGAATGTCTTCATTGAGCAACAAAAACAAAGGAATTGGCCTTGCCATTTGAATACTTTTGGAAGGGAGTGTATATATTGATAAGAGTAGATAGGCTCACCTATCATCCAGTTCATACTCCTCCACAGTCTTTTGAACATGAGTAAATTAAAAGAAAATTAAGTTCTTTCTTGAAAATTTGGAGGTTATGAAAAACTGCAGTAGATCTAAAAACTGTTTCCAAAAATATGCATTATACAGGCTTATAAATATAATCTATCCAAGTGTATATTCATCTCTCTCTATGCATCTATTTATATATCTATGAAAGTACCGTCGGATCTACATCCACATATTTGCTTACATATGACAATATGTTGCACTAAAAAGCAGTTGACCAGGATATATCTGGAAGGTAACACTTTATTATTTAGACAAACATTTCTTGCAATTACAGGGAGGCACAGTGGAGCATTGGATGGTGGCTCGGATTGAGGAATCGGAGAGCCAAGTTCAAATTCCAGTTGAATTCATTACATTCACTTATGTGCTAATACCCTTGGGAAAGGTACGAATCCTTTTCTTCTCCCTCCAGCTATGGGTAAATAGCAGGACAGACTGGGTTCTATAGCCTTGGATGGCAACTGGTCTACCACAGAAAGAAATGGCAACCTACTGCGGGGAAAATCTGCCTCATCAGTTATGTATCAAAAGATACATGATCGCTTAAGTGTGTATCACACATGGCACATAACTGACTGACAGTGCTCAATATTGGAAAGATATGGTTCAACTAACCACTTGTCTCAATGAAAAAGGTCCAGCCTTCAGACTGATGTTAATCTTATTGATTAATCAGATTAGTGCTTTACTGTATTGTAAGCTCTTCAGTTCCAGAGGTTAGAACAGCTGGTATATGTAGCAAGCTGAAATGTTCTATTCTGCCACTTAGGCAATCCCATTCTCCTGGTTGGCTGCTGGTTTAAGTGTGGATATTGTGATAGCTAAATATCCATCATTCACCATTATGTTTGCTTGAGTACACAATTGTGTTGAATTACAGCTCGCTCAGCCCTGTCTGCCAACTGGATGCTAGTTTGGAACCTTCCTGCGAAGGTGAGCATCATATTGATTCTATAATCCTTTTATTTCAAAAATATACCATATAAACAAGAAATAAATAACAAATATATCTCTCAAAATGGAAATGGACAAACAAAATACATTTTTAAAAAATACACAAACAAGGAGAACATTTTTCAAACAGAAAAAGTATTAATTTGAAACAAACTCAAAAAAATGAGAAAGGGACACATGGTGTCGTAGAGGAGAGTTTCTAACTTAGCAGGAAGCAGACATTTACCTTGTTGCCTCATAGACCAGCATCTGTTAAAAGGAATCTGTGTACCATCCTTAATCCTAAACAGCTACAACTAACACATGTATGTATATATGTGATAAATGTCTATTTTTATGTTTTTATAGAATATTAAAAATTATCCTCATAATATAAACACTAATACTGCTGCTATCATACTACTATTACATAGTAAGGTCTCTAAGACTGCTAATGCACATGCTGGGTTCTTCAAGATTATGACTGTATCATGTTGAAACACTGGTTCTCATATGATCACTGAAGTTAAGCAACATCAAGCCTGATCAGTATCTAGATGGGTAACCACTTGAGAATACCAGGTGCTGTAAGAGTGGATGTGCAGTTGGTGTAATGAATAACAGAAATCGGAGAGCCAAGTTCTAATTCTTGTCAGGTTTGTTATATTTACTTATGTACAAATACCCTTGGGAAAGGTATGAATCCACTGCTTCTCCCCCCAGATATGGGTTAATTAGTAAGATGTATCAGTAAATTGATTATCTCCAAAATATTCTTACAATCTAAAAATATTTTCTGGCTTGATATAACTTGCAAAAGGTTGATAAGCCATAAAAAACAAATCAATTAATAAAAAAAACAGGACTGTTACATAAAGTATTAATATGCAATTACATATATACATGTGCTCCAGATATTTGAGAGCATGCATTTAGCAGGCCATAAATAGAAAATAATCTGTCTAGGTATATATCCATCTCATTCCCGCATTTATCTATTTCTTAATGTATGAACAGAAAATGGAAAATAACCTAATGTAATGTCATGCATTATGTATCAAGTTTTAAAATTCTGATTTCTCTTTCTCTTTCAGATGTATCATGTGATTTAAGATGGTAGTTCCTAATTTGACACCGAAAAAGAAAAGGCATGTTGTGCTCACAGCACTAGCAACCAACCACAGCAACTCAGAGATAAAAGGTAGCCAGGTCTTTCATGTTCAAGGTCAGAAATAAGCTGGAGGCAGAAATATATCATCTACATCCAAGAGAAAGAAATATTCTAAATGGTCAAATGTCATAAGGATGGCTGAGTTCATTCAAGAAATCCAGAAGATCATCGACCACAAACAGCAAGTTAACGAGAACCATTTCCAAGCAGCTCAATATAGTGGAGGCTATTATCAAATAGTACCTGTGTCAGAGAGAAGAAAACATATTGAATGGAAAATATCTGATAAGTGGAAAGCAACCCTTGTTTATGTTAGCATGACTGTTTTTCCTTTAGTATATTTTATTCTTGCAGATGCTAGATTGAGAAACTAAAGTCTGAGTTGGGCACTATTTAACTTTTGTGCCCACAAAAAACAAAAAAAAAACAGTGTGTCAAAAAGACAGTTATTCTCTTGACACAGCTATTAATGTATACACTTTTGACTCCATTGACAATGTGATGTAATGGAATAACCAGTCATCCCCCTGAATGATTACACTATAGGTAGCAAGTACCTATAAAGTCAACCATCTATGAGAGACAAGGAGGAGAGTGAGTGAGACGACGCAAGCACGTCCAACCTTCCAGTTAGTGGCACTCACTACTATATTGACCTGTGTGTATAACTGTGTAGTGGACCATGTGGGTGAAGATGTGGAGTAGTATCAGAAGGCTCAAATTTCCTGCTGGCCGGTCCAGCTACATGACAATGTTGGACTTTAATTAAGTCCAAAGAAAACAAAGAAAACAAACAAGACCGATATATATGGGTAAACAAATATATATTAATAACAAAACAAGTTAAGCAAAGACATGAACAGTTACATAGTGTTTGTATGGAGAAATTATGTGTGTGTGTTGTGAGTGTTCGTACGTATGTGTATTGTTCTGAATGTGTTCCCAGAATTTGGGAAACACTGTATCTGTGAGAGGTCACATATTGGAGTTCGTTGAAAAGAGAGATTTTACCTTGTCTCCACGCGAGGTAGCGGCCCAAGGCCTATGGGGGGGAGAGAGAGAGAGAAGGGTCAGCCAGTATTTATAGCCAGGAGAGAGAGACCCCTGTTGAAGGATTAAAGAACTGAAGAGGAGCTAACTCCAACAACTGTACTGCATTTCATATTGTACCTGTTGTGTACAATAAACCTTTCTTCTCGTATCCACCTGGTGTTGTGCGTTTATTCCCTTAGCACAGAATATAACACAATCATTATTATTTTAAAAAGTGATGATTAAAATTTAAATAAAACCCAAACATATGAAACTTTACTCTTGAGAATTGATAACAAAGATATTAGACACTATTCATTTATTAGATTAAATATAAGACGTGTTTTCATCATTATTTATAAAAGATAAATAATAAATATTGCATTGTACTTGGTTCATATATTTTTATAATATTGTAGATAAACATTGCCAAGAGAGTTAAGAGTGTATACAGTAATAGCATTGTCAAGAGAATAACCATCCTTTTGACACACAATTTTTTGTGGGCATGAAGGTTAAACATTACCTTGACTTGTTCATTATCACAGACAACACCTATCAAAAATGGGGAAAAAATCCAATGAAATTTTTCAAACTTGATTTTCTTTAGGAAACTTTAGATTTTTTTTTTTTAGTTATCTTCTTGGCAAATCCCGATAAAGAATTAATAGCAATACCCTCTTATCATCAGTGAGGCCTTTTATGAATAGTACATTTGTAGATAAGTATCAAAAAGTACTTGAAGACATCAGGTAGAAGTCCTGCATGATGAGGAAAGTACAGTTCATGTTCAGCAAGCTCCAGAAGCTCCATGTAACAGGAGAGAGCTAGGGAAGAAAGATTTATTTTCCCATTTGTATTTCACCTGTTATGGTCATTATTATATTCCATGATATAATAACACCGTCAGAATGGATCACATGATCGGTTCAAGGTATTCTCAACATCCGTCAGTAGATCCACATTTCTGTTGCCTCAAGTTTATTCTTCATCTGTGAGAAGATTGCCCAACATTCATTACGATACTAAAATCATCTAGAATTTTGTGGAGAATGTGATATTTATTAAGAAGCTTTGGTGTCACTTGACCCCGTATTGTGTAAAACCAATACTACAGACATGTAAACAGAATGAGTACAGCTACAATAGCCTTACTCAAATTTGTTGTTGTTCAGTAAGTCCTTCAGTTGGATTACATTATAGGGATACAGAAGGCGATTATCTCCCTTTAGTGTCATAGTTATTTCTTGTGTTGAGAGTTAGACATATATATATATATTTTTAATCCTTTCATTCCAAGCAAGGTGATAAAGCCAAAAGAAATGGGGTGCCAAAAAACATTAATCTCTGATAATGCACCAGAATTTTGTGATGAAACTTTGTTTTTATGGTTAAAACAAATTGGATGCCTCTCTTATAAAACACCACCATACCATCTGCATTCAAACGGAATTGCAGAAAGAATGGTGTAGACAGTGAAAATGAGGTTGAGACACCATAGATAGTTACCTCCCAAGACTATTACTGAGTTATAGAACTATTTCACATGCTGGTAGAATGCAAAGTCCCTCTGCTTTAATATAGGAAGACAAATTAGATCACCTCTAATGATGTCCTATTCAACAAATCAAAAATGTTGTACAAAAAAGCAGAAAATCAAGTCCTGAAAAGGCTAACTTTATTGTACAAAAGGGAGATAATACAGTTATAATAGCAACAAATGGACTGAATTTATTGGCTCACTCTGATCAAATAAGACCTAGAATTGATGATGAAGTCAAAATGGAAGAGTAGGAGGAACCTAGAAGTGGGGAAAGGTTGAGTGCTTCTGAAGGAGAAAGCAAACTTAGTAGTAAAGGTTTTGCTCTTTGGGTATTGAAAAGACACAAATTTACCTGAGTAACAAAGGATTAGTGAGCAGATGGCCATATTCAGAAAAGGAATAACCAACCATTATATTAGATTAAATACTGATGAATCCTATTGCAGGTTGAACATAAAGTTTCCATTACTCATCAAAGTCTTGTATTTTTTCCACTTCCATTTTAAAAGATATTTATAATTCAGGTATGTTTACATTTAATATTCTACTTTTGATCCTTATCTACAAATGTATTTGTTGTAACCTAGAGAAAGTTACTGAATAATCACATGATGGTTGGTAATGAACGGTAATACTTAGGACACAAGCAACACATATAAGATCTACCAGCAGCACGTAGAAGAAGTAGAGTCAAGTGAATTCCACAATTAATCTCCATCTGCAGGCCAACATACAGTATTTACTACTGTATTTATATGAATGGGGACATGTCCATTATCATCTGTAGGTATGCTACCACAATACTCTTTATAATGGGTTCCACTAATGAGAAGAGAGTATCACCATAAAATTTTTATGTTTGACTCTCTGGATTGGCAAAGAAGATAACTAAAAAAAAGGCAATCTAAAGTATCTTGATAAAAAAATCAATAGTTTAAAAAAGCTGAATATTTAAACATTAGATTGGAATTTGTGACTTTTTTAAATTTTTGATGGGTGGTGTCCGCAGTGACACTGAACAAGTCAAACTTGGGTTTCTGAGTCTAACAGCCAGAAGAATAAAAAAATGCTAAATGAAGTCATGCCAACATAGACAAGGGTCTCTTTTCACTTATCAGATATTTTCCTTTTAATGTCTTCTCTCCAATGCAGGATTCTTTTAAAACAAATGTACATTGTTTTTATACCTCATTTTTGGTTATATGCTGAAATAATTGATGTAACATCTTTGAATGTATTTTGATATTTGATCTGGAGGTCAACATTGGGGATCAAAACTGTGAAAAGATAAGTACTAACTAAACTAACTCTATCTAGTTATGTCAATCCTTTCACATCTATCGATATCAGTCCTTTTACATCTATCTATGTAAGGCTTTTCATATTTATCTAGTTATGTCAATCCTTTCACATCTATCGATATCAGTCCTTTTACATCTATCTATGTAAGGCTTTTCATATTTATCTAGTTATGTCAATCCTTTCACATCTATCGATATCAGTCCTTTTACATCTATCTATGTAAGGCTTTTCATATTTATCTAGTTATGTCAATCCTTTCACATCTATCGATATCAGTCCTTTTACATCTATCTATGTAAGGCTTTTCATATTTATCTAGGTATGTCAATCCTTTCACATCTATCGATATCAGTCCTTTTACATCTATCTATGTAAGTCTTTTCATATTTATCTATTTATGTCAATCTTTTCCTGTCTATCTATGTCTGTATGTCAGTTTTTCATATCTGTGCCAGTTTTTCATATCTATCTAACTATGCCAGTCTTTTTCTATCTATTTATCTTTCTATCTATGTCAATCTTTTTGTATCTATCAGTTTAATACATGTTTCATTGAAAAAGACTGATAAATATTTTTTTAAATTTTTTTTATTATGTTTTTCTTGTATCTGTACAAGAGTCTTCTTTTCTGAACTTAATGAATGTAATAATTATTGAAACGTTTGTTGGTTACAAGTGCTTCCAGTTAAACTATATTGGCCATTTTCAGTTACTATTTTTTGTTATATAAGTATAATAAATGTTGTTTAAGCGCTGTTGTAGAAGGTATAAAAGTTACTGAAAACAAATATATTCTTAATTTCCAAATATGGCCAGTACATTATGGTTGTGTTCATAATTAATGTTATTATGGGTTAGTTACTTGTTTTTTATATATTATAATGGGTGTGATGGGAAAATTGTTGCAATTTTATATTTTTAATTTATCACATGCATATTGTTTGTTTTTGATTCTGTATAGTAGGGTCAATTGGGCACAGTCTGTGAGAAAAAGAGCATCATGATACAATTCACTACGTCAGAAATTTGGAAACGGCATGATGTAAAGCTTGGCATTCATGCCAGAAGCTCCAATACGAACATTTCAGGATGTTTGGGTGACAATCTGAGGAGAGTGCAGAGGATTCAGAAAGAGTTGGATGAGTCTAATGGGGTTTATGAAGGTGTTTGGCATGATCACTAGTGATGACAACATTATGCCTCCATTCATCTTCCTACAGAGCTTCAGACTCAACACAGAGGCTTACTTCAAGTGCCTTGAGGCAGTGCTGCTCTGGGTCAAGAGGGTGGCTGATCCTATGTCTGGCAACAGGACTCTGCACCATGCCACACAAGCAGGAGAACCCAGTCATGGCTGTCAGACAATTTCTGAGACCACATCACCCATTACATCTGGCTGCCTAACTCCCCAGACTGCAACCTCCTTGATTATTATATGCTGGACGCAGTTGCGCAAGAGACCTACAAAACTCCTTGCAATACCAAAGATGAACTGAAGGCAATGGTTATAGCAGCATTCACCAACTTAAACAAGGAGACCGCCCAGAAGAGTTGCAGGAAATTCTGAAGTCATCTGGAGGCCAAGGATGAAGCCAATGGCAATTTTATTGAATAAATTTAATCTTTAGTATTTCAAGATATTTTTGTGTAATTTTGATAAATAAATCTCTTAAAATGAGATGTCAGTATTATTTTCATTTTTGTGTAATTTAGATGACAATTTATCAATCGCATCCTGTATATATATATATATATATATATATATATATATATGTATGTATGTATATATACACCATGTAGTGCTTGCTCTTATGAGATAGAGCAATAATAATAATAAATTTGTTCACCATCAAATTTTCTGAAGAGTGAATGTGATTTCATGAATCTCAGAGTAGAGATATTCAACAGCTAAATAAACAAATTTAATAATTATATATATGTATGCATGTATGTGTTTGTTGGATTTTCCATTATATAATACAAACTGGCATATTAATACAAGGTAGGCCAGATAAATGAGAACTAATGATAATATAAACATTAGAAGTATAGAGAAGTAGATTTTAGAAGGAACACGAAACCCAATTCTAAACAGAAAACAAAGGATTTAACCTCTACTAAAGGTTCAAAAGACTGGGGAGGAGTGTGAACTTGGTAGCATGCCAGGGGGATGGGTCTATGTATGCAACACAGGATGAATCATTTTTGAGTAATATAAAATTAATTATTGATAATTTTCTCTATCATTGTATGCATGATATTTTTATATTCCTCATACCTTAATTTCTGAGGATAAATTATAAACAAACAATATTATTGGAGAAGTATAAGTAAAGAAAACTCTTGTTTGCTTAGCAAGAAAATAAGGAAAAGTAATGAATTAATAACTTTCCTGTTCTATTTCCTTTGAGCAGGAAGCATGAAAGAAAAAAAACAAAAGAGTGTGAAGTCAAAGAGAAAATGGCAGAGAAAAGCAGAATTTTTGCTGCTTACCTCCCAACTGTATTAAGTCATGTTATTGTTCTCAACATATTTTCTTCTGAAGCACTGTTTTTTTAATTTCTCCATTCAGATAAGATCAAGGACTTGCCTATTCAGAGGACTTAAAGCTTTCCTCAGAGTTGAACAGATTTAGATGAGAAATGGGTATTTAGTAGATTTGCAATTTTATTTTATTGCCGATTCTGGTTTATTTTGTATGATTATTTGGTACTGAAGAGTATACTGGTGACACTATTATTACATCAAAAGTTACTTTTTTACGGCTTATTAAAATGCTTTAACCGATGGATAATGTTTTTGATAACTTCCTAAGACCTGGATTCTGTTGTCTGTCGGGATCTGTTACCCAGGTTTTTGTTGCTATCTGAGCGTCAGGATTCCAAACATTTAACAACAACACACATCTTTTAAATGAAGGAAATAGTAGAAGCAGAACGTCAGCCAAAATAATATTTATAAATTCTTTTTGGAAATATACAATGACAACAAAATCTTCAATTTTCCTTGCAGTGAAGTTTTTTTTATCAAATAATTAAGTGTTTGTAGTGCAGTCTGTCAGACTTACTTTATGATAGTCAGACTAATGTGTTTGCGAATTTGGGAACAATATCTTAGTCAGCGGCAGCTAGCTGTCATCTTCTATTGTGTGTGTGTGAGTGTGTCTATACATATGTAGATCAAACTTGCCTCTGAAATTTTTTGAACCCTGAGAAGCAGTATGCTTCTATTTTTATATCCATAAAGGGAGTCCAAAATTTTATTTCACATAGAAATGTGAGCTTTTATGAATTGGTTAGCAACTAATTTCACACTGGCTCATGAAAATCATTCTTGAATTTGCAGGAGTGGTGAAGGGAATTATTATTGTTATTTTCTAAATGGTCCAAAAATAGGTCTACAACTACATCCTTCAAGTATTTGGGCTGTATTTGCCTTGGTAATTATTGTTTATCAAATAAACTTTCTGATGGGATTTTATTGGCTGAAAAATATATAAAGATATATATAAAGGATTTAATTCCTATACGGTCATATGACCACTACCCAGTATTTTCTTCTTGATCAGTTCATGCTTAGAGTGAAAAGGAGCAACTGGCAAAGTTTATTTCTGTGATTAAAAAGGTAAGTTTTCATCCATTTTTCCATTCCAATACTTTCAAATTTAATTTTAAATTATTTCATTTTAAATATTTAAAAAAAGTTACATTAAAAAGTAGACTAAACTTTGTTAGAATAAAGCTTTGATTCACACAAAACCAAAGTGGACAGCAAGAAATGCTATCATTATTTTGATTCCAAGTCTTATGAACAGGATGAGTGGATGATGGGTTGCCCCATTTTAAACAAATTGTCCTGTTTTGTTCCCCACATGTATGTGTGTTTGTGCTTGGCAATGTGAGTGGAATAAACAAAAATCCCAGTGTTTGAAAGTAACTGTTCAACAGCTTTTATTTCTGATTGAAAAGAGAGTGCAAAATAGTTGTAAATTCCACTTTGCAGGAAAAAAAATAGGGTTTCACAGTTAACAAAATTCTTGAGTATATTAGTTGTTTTCGTTGAGAGTGATTTCTCCACTACGTCCCACAGGGAGAACGAGAAATCCGAGTATGAAATTCCTAGGACAGGCCTTGTCTTTTGCAGCAAGGATTGTGTTTAATTTTCCTTTGGTAGGTGTCTCAAAGAGGAACAAGAAATCTGTGTTAAGCTGCCAGGATAGGTACCATGTTCTGCAGTGAAGGTTGTATGTAGCCCTTTGAGCTGGACTTGAAGTTATAGACTGCTGAAAGTGAAAAAATGTGAAAGAGTGGGCCTTGGATATAGAGGCCGTTGAAATAGGAAATGGAAAAGCAAACTGACCATGAGAGAGGCCACTGAACAGGAAGGTGGGGAAAGAGGCTAAATCGAGCTTGGTCAGTGTTTTTATGACTTCTGGGACTTCTGGTTGCACCCTGCTGATTATTTCTGTTACTGCTGCTGAATCAAGCAAAGTAAAGAAGCCCTCACATGCCACAATAGCCAACAAGTAAGATAAATTTTATAGTTTCCCATGTCTGTTATTTTGTGAACATATAAACACTGGAACAGCTACTGGCTAATGTGATTTGAACAATCTGATTACAGCTTTGACAAGTCATAAAAAATCTCAGAAGCATTTGAATTCTGTAATTGCTCTGTAAGCCATTGAACAACAATGGATCGATGCAGTGATCGATCAATGGAAAGTAGCTTTGATTTAGTCAAGGAGAATCATGAGATATTGAAAAGGTTAATTCATTGTATATTAATTTGGCCTGCCAAGAATTACCATTTTGAGGACACAATGAAACAGAAGAATGAAACAATAATGGTCATTTTCTGGTGATATGTGTAGCAGTACCAGAGTACAGCGATTGTTTAAGATCTTTAGATTTCATAAAGAAAAAAAACTTCACATATTCTAGACTTCAAATGATATTCAAAACAAATTAATTGTATAGTTATACAATTAGAGAGAAAATTAAGGCAAGGATTGAAAAAACATCAACTTTTGTTGTTTTTATGTTTGATGAAACTGTGGTGTTTGTGCCAGATTATTATTTGTTAGAAACTTTGGAATAAAATGAAAATGGCTCAAGGGTATAAAATATAATCAAATAATAATATATTTTTATTTATTTGATTTAGAGTAGAGTGAATCCTTTGATATTTGGTGTGGCAAAATTTTTGTTTATAAAGCGGAAAATAGCTGTTTCAGCTCAATAGTAGGTAATTTTGGTGTCAGCCCTTGCTCATAGTAGTAGTCATCTTAGAAATAGATCAGTGTCAATCTACTGTGTTTTCTCGGCCCTAAGAAGGGCAGAAATATCATTAGCAGATGACTTTTTAATTACTTCACACATTACACATAGCTGATTTCTCTAATGGTTGCGTCTCTTGTTTTGTGGTTCTAATGCTGTCCTTTCTCCTTGTCTAGCTCACAGCTGTGAGCTTATATCCTTTTGACCAGGCTCTGAGACTCTGGTGTGAACTTTGGTTTTGGCTAACATCAAAAGTCTCTTTGTGTTATTTTTTTTGATTGGCCAAAATTATTCCTTTTTTTTCATATTTTTATATAACAGAAGTTATGTGTGGAGCTTGTCTTATTTTGTTTGATTTATAATCATAAATAAGTACAGTCTGGTCCTGCAAACATCCAGCACTGCAAATGACCAGATTCAGCCTTTTCTTCTTTCTCTTTTTATTTAGGTGTTGCCTTCTCATTAGTTGAGAGAGAGAGAAGTATAGAGAATGAAGGAAAGAAAGAGAAAGAGAGAAAGTGAGATATAAGGGTTTTAAAGGAAAACGTATATGCCTAATCTTAATTTGAATTCTTTCTTTTTTTTGTTTATATATATTGTTTTTATATTTCATTTTATTTTTATCGAGACTCACTACAAATAGTCACCCACCAAAAAGCAGAGCTAGTAAATGGGAAACTACAGATCTTTGAATGAAATTTCAATTATCACACATTTTGCGATTTGTTGATGAGAAGGAAAACCTCAAGAAAGTGTTTGGGGAAATGTCGATGGCAGTAGAGGTAGAAGAACTGCATTGCTGACAGAAGAAGTTCAAAGATTTGTTGATGAGAAGGAAAACCTCAAGAAAGTGTTTTGGGAAATGTCGATGGCAGTAGAGGTAGAAGAACTGCATTGCTGACAGAAGAAGTTCAAAGATTTGTTGATGAGAAGGAAAACCTCAAGAAAGCGTTTTGGGAAATGTCGATGGCAGTAGAGGTAGAAGAACTGCATTGCTGACAGAAGAAGTTCAAAGATTTGTTGATGAGAAGGAAAACCTCAAGAAAGTGTTTGGGGAAATGTCGATGGCAGTAGAGGTAGAAGAGCTGCATTGCTGACAGAAGAAGTTCAAAGATTTGTTGATAAGAAGGAAAACCTCAAGAAAGCGTTTTGGGAAATGTCGATGGCAGTAGAGGTAGAAGAACTGCATTGCTGACAGAAGAAGTTCAAAGATTTGTTGATGAGAAGGAAAACCTCAAGAAAGCGTTTTGGGAAATGTCGATGGCAGTAGAGGTAGAAGAACTGCATTGCTGACAGAAGAAGTTCAAAGATTTGTTGATGAGAAGGAAAACCTCAAGAAAGTGTTTGGGGAAATGTCGATGGCAGTAGAGGTAGAAGAACTGCATTGCTGACAGAAGAAGTTCAAAGATTTGTTGATGAGAAGGAAAACCTCAAGAAAGTGTTTTGGGAAATGTAGATGGCAGTAGAGGTAGAAGAACTGCATTGCTGACAGAAGAAGTTCAAAGATTTGTTGATGAGAAGGAAAACCTCAAGAAAGCGTTTTGGGAAATGTCGATGGCAGTAGAGGTAGAAGAACTGCATTGCTGACAGAAGAAGTTCAAAGATTTGTTGATGAGAAGGAAAACCTCAAGAAAGTGTTTGGGGAAATGTCGATGGCAGTAGAGGTAGAAGAACTGCATTGCTGACAGAAGAAGTTCAAAGATTTGTTAATGAATTCAACTGTGTCCAAAAATTAATCACATAAACTGATAATGGAGCAAGCATGATGGCTGGTCTTTTGAATGGAATGCAAGCAAGAATAAAGATTTTTGGTGTGAACATCATATTTTGTACATTGTTACGCATATTCACTAAATTTAGTATTCTCTCAATCTCAATGCTTAATGTTGAATTTTTTTCCAAACTTTAAAAGGAATTTCAAAGTCGATGGCTTGTATAATACTACTGGATGAAATCATTGGAAGGTGATTTCAAAAGTTACCTGAGACACATTGTAATTATTCATCCCAACAAGTATCCATTTTGTCTGACAAAATTACTGTGTTTTGTTTTCTGAGATATTTTTAACCATTTCTTTGGTCGAGAACTTCAAAAAACAATCAGTTTACAAAGACAACAAATTTGAGGAAGTCTACTACTGAATTTTAGATGGTGTCGATGAACCACCAGAGAAGCATGGTTGATATCAAGAACCAGAAGCTGTTTTAAAAATTTTCTTTAACACCATTTTGGGGGAAGATATTGTCCACATTGAGCAGAAATTTAAAACAATGGAAGAGTTCGGATTTGTTGATTTTGTTGAATCTGAAGCCTTTTCACACTTAAGAAAGAAATTTCCGATGAAATGTTTTCATTTTTGGATGTAGTATAAAAACATTGGATTTGGGCAGATTGAAATGCAAGCTGAAATCAGTTCATGCTGCATATTTTGTAAAGCAAGCAGCAAGCATCAAAGAAGTTGCAGACATAATGCAGGAACTTGAACTAAACCAAGATCTGGCAGACGTAACCAAATTACTACATCTGATTCATACCTGCCGCATCTGCTTCTGTAAGAGAACATTTTCTTCATTAAAGGGAGTAGATAATTATATGAGGTGTTTTCAAAGTGAAGAGAGATTGAGTAATTTTGTCTTCATTTCCATGAATAAAGACCTTTTGAAGAAGATGAAAATAGAGAGTGTTGCTGATACATTTTATAGAAAAATGATCAATGAATTTGCCAAAAAGAAACAAAGAAATGATTTGATTTACAAATAAATTTTAAACATATCATTACTTGTAGGTTTTATTATTTTCTCAGATTTCCTTCATAATGAATAACGGTCATCATGACAGGCTCGTTACCAGGGTATTACTAATAGGGGGACATACAGTCCAGTGGAGAAGGGTATCAAACCAGGAGTGTGGCCTGTTGATAGAAGTGTATTTTCTCACATTAAAATTAGTTCATATCACATTCACAGATAGGAGGATGCAAATAATATTATGAAGTGAGGCAAGGCTCCACTGCCCCACCGTATGCCTTGGTGATTGACTTGCATCATGAACTGTATGCCTTTGTTTGCAAGTCACTCTTCACCACTGGAGCAAACATATAATCTGGTGTGATTAACAGTTGAACAAGGCCAGTACACTCAAATTCTTGGACAAGATGTCTTGTGACTTTAAGCTTTCAAAATTCTTCAAGACTTCTGAACAGTTTTGTCTGCCAAATTTTATTCACAAGCTTTGGGTCAACCCTCCATCCAGCTTTCATACATTTTCCAAAAATGTTGCATACTAATATTGTCTCCCACGACTGATATTATCAAAAATCATCTTCCTGATAAACTGAACATGGTGAGATTTGAGTCTGGGTTTAATGGTCAGAATACTAACATTCTAACCACTAGGCACTGTCAGGTCGACTGGACATTGCCATCTCACAGTCAGGAGTCAAATGACCAAAATCAGTCCTTTGCATGTAGGCTCCAAGTGGCACTTCCAGTAGCATATCAAAAATGTTCAAAATATAATGTAAATTACTAATCAACCACTGACAGCATTTCCCTTGCATTTTTAAGGGACTTTTGTGTTCCAGGGAATCTATAATTACAGACCATAAAGCAAACAAAAGCCAGTTGGAGAATGGATTCTGTATTGTCAATTCAAACATTACTAATCAACTGAAACAACATTCTTATTAAAGACACTTCAATATGTGTATATCAACTTTTCCATTTCTCATGGATTTTATTAAATACACTGAAATGTGTGTATGCAAACTATCCCCCTTTCAAAGGGTATTTATTAAACAGACCTAAATGTGTGTATGTTCCCTTTTCCCTTTCAAGGATGTATTTAAAAACACTTCACATGTGCATATGTGAACTCACTCTTCTTTTCAAGGGTTTTCTTATCTTCACTACACAATGTATAAAACATCCAAATAAATTGTTATTTGTTGATAAATAAATCTCTATCTTCAGCTTCATTTTAAATTCACTTGTTTAAATGCATTGCTTCACCATTGTGTTTTTATGTCTGCTTCTGTGTATGGTGGGTCAAGATTGTTTTATTCTGGACAGCACGCAGAATAATTAGTAATCACTGCTACTACCTTAAATGAGTTAGTACCAACAACGTAACACCTTCTGCACCTCACCTAATCTCTCAACGTCCTCAGAAAGTCAGCTCCTACCAAGAGTACTATACACATTAAATATAAAAATTGGTTTTTAATGATAAAAAAGTAAATCTTTTCACATCAGGAGTAGAATCTTTAGCAATGAAAATTAATGGTATGTTTTGTAAGGCTTCTAAATAGTGCTTTTAAGAAAAAAATTGAAATTAATGTTAATGATAACAGTTTCCATAAAAGAAATATTCAGCATTCATTAACTTAACAGTTATTATTACAATGCATTCGTATAGTAAAATCATTTACAATGTAGTCTTATAGTAAAATCATTTACAATGCATTCATATAGTAAAATCATTTACAATGTAGTCTTATAGTAAAATCATTTACAATGCATTCATATAGTAAAATCATTTACAATGTAGTCTTATAGTAAAATCATTTACAATGCATTCATATAGTAAAATCATTTACAATGTAGTCTTATAGTAAAATCATTTACAATGCATTCATATAGTAAAATCATTTACAATGTAGTCTTATAGTAAAATCATTTACAATGCATTCATATAGTAAAATCATTTACAATGTAGTCTTATAGTAAAATCATTTACAATGCATTCGTATAGTAAAATCATTTACAATGTAGTCTTATAGTAAAATCATTTACAATGCATTCTTATAGTAAAATCATTTACAATGTAGTCTTATAGTAAAATCATTTACAATGCATTCATATAGTAAAATCATTTACAATGTAGTCTTATAGTAAAATCATTTACAATGCATTCATATAGTAAAATCATTTACAATGTAGTCTTATAGTAAAATCATTTACAATGCATTCATATAGTAAAATCATTTACAATGTAGTCTTATAGTAAAATCATTTACAATGCATTCATATAGTAAAATCATTTACAATGTAGTCTTATAGTAAAATCATTTACAATGCATTCATATAGTAAAATCATTTACAATGTAGTCTTATAGTAAAATCATTTACAATGCATTCATATAGTAAAATCATTTACAATGTAGTCTTATAGTAAAATCATTTACAATGCATTCATATAGTAAAATCATTTACAATGTAGTCTTATAGTAAAATCATTTACAATGCATTCATATAGTAAAATCATTTACAATGTAGTCTTATAGTAAAATCATTTACAATGCATTCATATAGTAAAATCATTTACAATGTAGTCTTACAGTAAAATCATTTACAATGCATTCTTATAGTAAAATCATTTACAATGCATTCATATAGTAAAATCATTTACAATGTAGTCTTATAGTAAAATCATTTACAATGCATTCTTATAGTAAAATCATTTACAATGCATTCATATAGTAAAATCATTTACAATGTAGTCTTATAGTAAAATCATTTACAATGCATTCTTATAGTAAAATCATTTACAATGCATTCATATAGTAAAATCATTTACAATGTAGTCTTACAGTAAAATCATTTACAATGCATTCTTATAGTAAAATCATTTACAATGCATTCATATAGTAAAATCATTTACAATGTAGTCTTATAGTAAAATCATTTACAATGCATTCATATAGTAAAATCATTTACAATGTAGTCTTATAGTAAAATCATTTACAATGCATTCATATAGTAAAATCATTTACAATGTAGTCTTATAGTAAAATCATTTACAATGCATTCATATAGTAAAATCATTTACAATGTAGTCTTACAGTAAAATCATTTACAATGCATTCTTATAGTAAAATCATTTACAATGCATTCATATAGTAAAATCATTTACAATGTAGTCTTATAGTAAAATCATTTACAATGCATTCTTATAGTAAAATCATTTACAATGCATTCTTATAGTAAAATCATTTACAATGCATTCATATAGTAAAATCATTTACAATGTAGTCTTATAGTAAAATCATTTACAATGCATTCTTATAGTAAAATCATTTACAATGCATTCATATAGTAAAATCATTTACAATGTAGTCTTACAGTAAAATCATTTACAATGCATTCTTATAGTAAAATCATTTACAATGCATTCATATAGTAAAATCATTTACAATGTAATCTTATAGTAAAATCATTTACAATGCATTCATATAGTAAAATCATTTACAATGTAGTCTTACAGTAAAATCATTTACAATGCATTCTTATAGTAAAATCATTTACAGTGTAGTCTTATAGTAAAATCATTTACAATGCATTTATATAGTAAAATTATTTGCAATGTATTTTATATTAAAGAGAAAGAGTTAAATCAGCAATATTATTGGCCCTGAATTGGCTTCTTAGCATCAGTCACTTTCACACCACTGTAAAGTTGCCTGTCTTTGCCTTTTCTATCTTGGATGAACTACATTCCCTGGTATCGTCAAGGCAAACCTTCATGGCAAGAACACACCATACCACTTACATAGTAGCAAACCACCCAAACTCCCCCCATATCCCATCGGTGAGAAATAAATTCCACTTGAGCAGCTACTTCCTGCAAACCATTGCCCTGTGTTATCGACTCACAACAGGATGTTTCCCTGATCATTATAATCTTAACCTATTCAAGGCTAGTGTTAATTGTTATCTCCCTCATCTATACACACAAATGGCCTCCTAACGTAACTCTCTACCTTGAGTTACCCCCGAGCCTTGTAAAGGGAGACTCCCAATGTAAGAAAAAAAAAATACTTCCATGGTAAATGTTCAGATGAGCTCTTCAACATTCAGACTGTTGTCCTTACATTTTGATCCAAACAACATCAAAGATTCAAATAATATAATTATATCTTCTTTAGCCAAAGTATGTAAGGCCATTCTTAAAGTAACAAGACAGAAAAAGATCTTTCCATAGGATGACAATTCTGAGTTGAGAAGAAAAAAATGGAAGGAAGAACACTGAATGGTCTGAACATGAATTGGACTAGCAAAAGAGACATTCCAAAAGTCAAGCAAAGTGCTGAGAAACAGAAAACTTTGTTAGAAACAAAGAAAAGAGTGCTGGATTGCTATGTGATATCTATCCTCTTATATGGTAGTGAATGCTGGACAATATCCTGATAGGTGAGGAGAAAAACTGGAGGTAACAGAAATGTAGTTATATGGAAGGATAATGAGAATCCCAAACTAATTCATAACTTTGTGCAAAAATGAATGCAAAAGGCTAGGTTTGTTGACCTACTTTCCAAGCCAATATTAGTTACACCCCCCTCATACTATATATATATATATATATATATATATATATATATATATATATATATATATAATTTTTATATGATTTATTAATTTAAAATATAAGAACATGACATTTAAATCTCTTTTGATTTTGCTCAACTTTTAATCTTTGAAGTTAAATAGCTGAAAACAGCAGAGAATTCATTACATTTTGATCAGCCACTCATGAAAAAGCTTGCTCATATCTCTATAACATTTCAAAATGGCAGATATCATGGTAAGCACATTTTGTTCATTCTGAAAAATGTTCACAAAATAATGATGATTACCAGAAATTAATAGCATTAGAAGCATTTGGAATTAGGGAAGTAGAGCAAATTTAATTTCCAATAATTTTTTTGTCTGTCAAAAAGTTCCATCTGTTTGCTACTATGCATCTTTATAATTTTTGTTCAATAAATTTATGAAAGTATGCAGTCTTCTCTTCATTGTCATTGAATCTTCATGTTTACAATCATTTTTTTGTCCTTTTCTGGCTTATTATAATGGTTAACTGAAGGTTTTTCCACATTATCCACCATAAAAAGTAAATTGTTCAAAATTCTTTGTGTTCTATATCTTGCATTTGCAATTCTTCTATTGTAAGAAAATATCTACATTGCTTAAAAAAAGAAGTTTCTACATATGCATAGTACAAAACTGCAAATATTCACAAAACATAACCCCATAGCATATTATAGTCAGAGAGAATTTAAAACTGATTGGTAAACATCACTTGGATTTAATGTGCCACAAATAATCATAATTTTGAAAAAAAAAAAAATGTACAAATCTGCATATATTCATGAAAAAAAAATTAAAAACTTACCTGTCATGAACTGAGAGATGAGGTGAGTAGACTGAGAAAGTGAAAAGGTGTAGGGTGAAGGATAAAATACAGGTACTGGCAAACACAGCCAGTGAGAAATGAGGGATTGTGGGTAAGAATGATGATTATAAAAGAAGGATAAACACAGAGAGGGGACACTTGTTCTATGGTCATTAATATCTATATGGAAGCATAGTCGATTTAAAGGAAGAAACTGGAGGAGTAAGTCAGAGTGTGAAAGGATAGATGTCATAGTACATGTGGACATTATTATACCAAATGCCAACCAGATAAGACAGCTGATATCTGCAGTAAGGCAGTGCTCCATGTTTGAAGAAATATCGCCATGGATGCATGTTTGCTAACATTTTATCTGCTGACATTTAAGAATGCATATGTGTTTTTACAGAATTAGATTAGTTGTTTTAAATTTGCACTATAGATAACACCAATAAAAACATATCTTCGTACGAGTGTGTGGGGATGATGGGGGTGGCAACACCAGCTAGAAAAGGTTTTGAAACCACTGATCCAAATGGTAGCATTGTAGAAATTGGACAAAACCTAAGTCACTTATATTTAAAGAACCATGTGTGCAAATAATTAAATTAACAAAAGAGTTATACATGAAAGAATGGTTTTATTTTATTTTGTTATCTGAAGTTAAAAGACTGAATGTTAGTTTTTATCTTGTAATTTTAAAACAAAAATCATTTAACTATAAGGATGATGAGCTGAGAAACTGAGGTGCATGTGGAGAATTAAATATCTATGGCAGCAACTGGAGCCAGTGATTGTGGGTACGGGAGGTGATCATAAAAAAAGAATCAAGAAAGGGAGGGGCCTTTTTGTTCTATTATTGCTGTATTTATGTGGATGTATAGTCAACCTAGAAGAAGAAAGTAGAGGAAGAAGTCAGAGAGTGAAGAGATGGAGAACAGCATAGTTGATGTAGACAGAGACAGATAAGATGGAGAATTGCTACGTTCCCACTGAGACCAACGTTGAGAGAAATCTGTATCAGTCTAAGCTTTACTCTTCTACCCACAAACTACAACTCAAAAAAAAGAATATCACACCTCCATAGCATACGAGTATCAGTGTCAATTTTAAACTTATTGGCAAACATTACCAACATATAATGTATCACCATAACTGATCATACAATGTATTACTTTTGACATACACATTATAGATTAACCCTCTCTATTTTAAATATATTTTGATCTGATAAATATAGTCATTCATTTGTTTATACACATATTTCAAGCTGCCAGTCTTATCAATCAATTTATAGTCTATCTTGGTTAAATATACCATGTATTTAAGCTTAGTTTGTCTGTCAGTTACATTGTCACAGTTATAGGGAACCCAGTCATGAAAAATTAAAATTACAAGACTAGCATACTATCATTATACTTTTTCTAGAAACAGCCTTATTGTTAATTTTCTGCTAATAAAATATCAGAACAAGAAAATCTAAAAATGGCAACTTACAACCCTGATTTCAATGGTAATGTTAATATTAGTCTTTTCTTTACAGGGAAACATTTGGCATTCATTAACTGGACAGCCAATGTTATTTTCAGTTGAGATTTATAAAATCTTTCTCTGAAAACATTTTTCAGGAAAATAATATAATTTTCAAAAAGTCCAGTAGCTGTTACTGCTCTTTCCAGTATTGTGGAGGTTTCCTTACTAACCTTTTGATTGAAGTAATGTGGAAGGTCAACATCTTGATTATGTCTTAATTTCCTTTCAGTTTACTTGTGCTATCCATTTTATCTGTTGCGGTTGTTGAAAGTTTGTTTGTTTAACAGCATATCAACTCTTTATGGGTCATTTAATGCCAAAATTTAATTTTATTGGAAGCTTGAGTAATTTTTTCTTTTTACAAAAATCTATTGCTGGTAATTTATTTTTTATTTTTATTTTTTTCAAATCTATGCTAGCATAGTTTTACTCCAGTTTAGGTGTTCTCTATTTTCCCATAGGTGGGACCCTAACAAGTGCTACCATCTTGGGTCAGGGTGGACCTGGGAACAACAGCAATTAAGAAGTGGTCCCACGCTCCTCAAAATATCCCGATCAGAGATCTTGCTGTTGGACGTAGTTTATCATCATACCCAGGAGGACTGTTATCAAAAGTACTCAAGTGATGTTGTTAGTCCTTTCAAGAATAAGAAATATTAACTAAATCCAAGAGCTCTCCTTGAGTACTGACTTCAACTAATTTGTCCAAACCAGAAGCCATTACTGAATTTCGTAAAGGTAACACTCTGAGAATAAAGCATAAAAGGAAGACAAGAAAATGACAAAGAATAAAAAGAGAAAGAGTTGAGTAAGTCACAAAGCAGAAATGAACCATGCATAAATAATCTTTTGATTTGCATATCTGGTAACCATGGTAACCTTTCCATGGTTCTGTAGACCAATATGCTACAGCCATTTTACAAGAGTTCAGCTTACTTGTTCTTTGGTTCTGAGACTTTGGAATGCCAGGCTGAAGAAATAGATGTGATTCTTTTGTGCACAATGTATTCAAGTAATGATGAAAGAGACCAAAATCAAACCATATCTATGAATAAAGCTTTCCTGAGATTTTGATTGTTGGCTTCAGATTAGGAATGAAAGAGAAGCATGAGTTTTTGATAAAAATGATTAAGAAAGCCTAATATATATTTTTTCTTTCTCATGGCTATTATATGCAGGAGTGTTCTGACAAACAATCCACAGTATATGACTGCCTTGTCAATGAAATTTTAAGTTGTTAACATATATATGTGTGTGTGTGTGTGTGTATTTCAGCAGCAAGAATTCTCTCAAACATGTTTTGTTAAATAATATGGGCAAATTCTGTCTTCCAATTATTTTTATTAAATCTTTCAAATGTTGCTACATTCATTTTCAAGGATTGTTGTGTGCATAATTAAGCAACTGGTTTTTAATTCTGGTGTTGTCATTTTTTATTGAACCAATTTCAAATCACTCAAGCTGATGTCATATAAATGGTCAAACTGAGATGTGTGTGTGTGTATATCTATCTATATTTTGGGAGCCATCGATAGCTACGCTAGCACAAAGTTACAAGTCATCGTGATCGAGAGCTTGAGTGTGCTGGCCTTGTTCAGATTGTTTCACCCTTTCCCAGAAATTGTAACTAACTCGGCATAGTTACAGTTTAAACCACAGGTTGGCTCTGTGGGTGTTGAACAAACACAAATGTGCCTGAGCAAGTGTCTGCAATAGGGATTGGGTAGCCATCCTAATAGACGGGTATCCTTGAATACAAGTGACCAGTTATCATATACATCTATATATATAATGTGTATTTCCACAGTAAGAATTCTCTCAAACATGTTTTTTTAAATAATATGGAAATCAATTTTCTTATTAAATCTTTCCCATTTCCAAATAAGTTGTTTTGTCTTATCAGTAAATTTGACAAAATTCATATGAACTTTTATTTTATATTATTTTTGAATATTGCTACATTCATTTTCAAGGAGTCTTGCTCCTATCAAATGTGTCAGTAAAGAAAAACTTTCCTTTTATCTGTATTCATATTGTCTTTTTACAGATATATTTTATTTATCTTTGAATATATATATATATATATATATATATATATATATATATATATATATACTAAAGATTAAACTCACTACTCAGTCCTAACTGATCAAGTTAAACAAGACTGCTAACAATTACACCACAGTGAAATATATATAAAAATATCTTAAAAATAATTGCCGGACTTTGTCCATTTCATAATATATATATATATATATATATATATATATATATATATATTTGCCTTAAGCAAAGCAACAGAGCCACTACCACACAGAGGGTTACTGAGTGTGAAAGAATTAAAAAAAAACATCATTAAGGAGCAAGTACAATAAAAGAACAGAATTTAAAAGGACAGAAGATAACCATTGACATTGCATTTAAATTTTTAAAACTTAACTGGAAAGTAAAATGTCAGAAGAGAATTCCGCAAGTGAGAAGTGGGTGAAAAGAAACTGTTAACATAGAATTTACAGTTATATCTATCCATTGTGACTGCAAAATGGTAAGACCTTGCTACTAATCTTGTAATGCACTTAAATTCTTAACATCTAGGTACCGTAAATTCTATGGTACCGAGGCTAGAAATAATTTTATTGATATATATATATATTTTAAACAATGACTTGATACTACAAAGTGTTAACAAAGATTTAAATAATACTAATGAAAGCATTTAAATACTATTAAAAAATATCTTAGGAACCTTTCGGCCAACCCTTCTTCAGAGATATATAAAAATAATTTTTTAATTAATACTGTTAAGAACACCGAAAACATTTAGGGGACTAATAGTATAGGGGAATAAAAAAAATGATTTAATTTGTATAAATAAAAACTGATAAAATTGTTTACAAACTTGAAAAAGCACCAGAAATGGAAAAAAATTATATATATATATATATATATATATATATATATATATATATATATATATACACACACACACACACACAAATACAAATTTTGTTTAAGCACTAATGAAAGTTCTTTTAAGGATTTAAAAGAATTTTTCCATATTTCAGAAAACTTTCTTGGTTTCCAGTATATATTTATATATAAATTGTCCAATTTATGTTTAAATATAAGTACTTTCAGCTATTATGATGGGATTTTCCCCAATCATATGTGTGTTTGTGCTTGGCAATGTGAGTGGAATGAACAAAAAAAAACAATAGCTTGACTAAGACTGTTCAACAGCTTTTATTTGGTTGAAACAGGAGTGCAAGATAGTAATTTTCAGGAAAAAAAAGTCTTTTTCCCAGTTTAAAATGTTCATGAATGTAGTAATTGTTTTTGTTGAGAGAGATTTCTCCGTTAGTTCCCATGAGAGGAACGAGAAATCCAAGTGTGAAACTGCTAGAACAGGTCTCGTCTTTTGCAGTAAGGGTTGAGTGCAGGGTTTGCTTTGGTTTGTGTTTCAAAGAGAGATTTCTCTGTTGGTTCCTGTGGCAGCTGCAACAAATCTAACATCAAGCTGCCAAGACAGATCTTGTCTTTTACAGCAACAGTTGCAGGTAGCCCTTTGGTAGTTGTCTTGAACAAAGAGACTGCTGAAAGTGAGAAATGGAAAAGAGTGTTGTCTGAGATAGAGGCCGGACCACTGAAATGGAAGATTAAAAAGAGAGAGAGAGACAGCTGACCGTAGATGTAGAGGTAGCTGAAATTGAATGAAAAAGAGGCTGAATAGGGCTCAGTCAAGATATTTATAACCTCAGGGACTTCTGGTTGTACCTTGCTGATTATTTCTGCTGCTGCTGAATAAAGTAAAGTAAGGAAGCCCCTACACGCCACAACAACTAACAAGTGAGATAGTTTTTTAGAATTATTTTTGTGCTATGTTTCTTGATTTTCCATGTGTTCATGTGACTGTTCATATAGTCATATTTATTTTTTTATTTTATTTTGAAATATTTTTAATATGTTTTTTTCCAAAATTTGATATAAATTTGATGATGTTGACCTCTTTTGGATTTTGTGGATAATGCTTCTGATATTTGTAGTCATTTTTTTTTCTTACAGTCTATGATTATTTTTTGCACCCAGGACTGGCTCTCCACCAATGTGCCCAACTTATGGTTGCTCCCTCACGACTATTTTGTTTAGGGCATCTTGAACAGCAGGCCCTACAACACCAAGAAGGCTCTCAAGGCAACCATCAGTACCACTGTGGTAAACATGGACCGGGTCACTATTGCCAAGGCATGATCCAGCTTTTGGTCCCGCCAGGAGAAAGTGGTAGCCTTATATATGTGCCTGTGTATAAAGTTTTATTGAAATATATATTGCTATATAAAAAATGCTGTTTTTATTATCAATTCATTATTTCAGGATTTATCTGTGATACACTTCATATATATATATATATATATATATATATATATATATATATATATATATATATTGGTTATATCATTTTCTCCCATTAATATAAATATATGTAGATTTCCTCCTGACAGTTTCTAGCAAAATGTAATGAGTTGTGCAACTGGTATGCAAAATCACTAGCTATTTTATTATTTTCCCATATATATATATATATATATATATATATATATATATATCCATCCTGGGTATGATGATAAACTACATCTGGCAGGAAGGCCTCTAATCAGGAGGTTTTCAGGAACATGGAACTACCTCTTAATTGCTGTTATTCCCAGGTTCATGCTGTAGCACCTGTTAGGGTCCCAGCTCTGGGCAAATAGTTAACCCCCCGACTGGAGTCAAAACACTAAAATGTAAAAATACATACCTGTAGCAGAAGTGCTACCAATGAATTTTCATAGTAAAGGAATTACCAGCAATATATTTTTGTAAGGAAAAGAAATATTACTAGCAATACCTTTTTGAAAAGAAAAAATTACCAGCAATAAATTTTTGTAACAGAAATTACTAATGGTCCCAAGAACATTATTTGGGCAGCGGTTTTTCACTATTTTTCACGTATTTGAATAAAAACCAATGAAGTATAATAACTAATACAATGCCAGGCTAACTGAATGTCAAAATAAATTAATAAGTCAGATAGGAACATTTATGTAGGTTTATGTATGCATATAAAATGATTGAATCCTTGAAAAAGTGACAATTAAAACTTTTTACATGCAATCCCAGACACATAAAATGTGTGTGTGTGTGTGTGTGTGTGTTTTGTATTTATTAATCCAACATATTTTTATCACATTAAACATTATTAAACATTATTTTTAATGCATATCTGAGTAGATGTTCCATTTATTTTACCCATTAATGCACCCACTGGCAGGATTCAAACCTATAGGACCCATTGCAGGAGAAACTGTCATTAGATCTGATATGCTTTAATTGACTCAGCTATGAAGTGCATCATGATTAAGCAAGGATGTATTGTGCCTTTAAGCATATTTTTCTTATTTAAATTCCTGAAAGTACATAACAGGTCAGTTTTGTATCTGAAATGTAAACAAAGCAATTTATAAAGAAGTAATGGATTTTTATTTATTAATCTGACAACTTTAAATCTTATTTTTAATGGATACTCATATTTGAGCAGGTTCTCCATTTATTTATTACTCAGCTATGAAGTGCATCATGATTAAGCAAGGATGTATTGTGCCTTTAAGCACATTTTTCTCATTTAAATTCCCAAAAGTTCATAACAGGTCAGTTTCATATCTGAAATGTAAACAAAGCAATTTCTCAAGAAGTAATGGATTTTTTAATTTATTAATCCAGCAGATTTTAATCATTTTAAATGTCATTTTTAATGGATACCCATATTTGAGTAGACACTCTGTTTATTTATTAAACATTATATTTATTTATTTTCATCTATCAGCTTCAATATTTGAGAAATCTTATGAAAGAAAAATATGCACTGTCCAGCAGTATTTGAACCTGTGACCCCCTGGGTAGAGGAAACAGACTCGGCCATAAAGAACCTTTGCTGATCAAGCCTTTAAGTGAAATCTTTCTCACCAAATTTCATATCTACTCAGTTTCGTATCCAAAGCAATTTCTCAAGAAGTAATGGATTTTTATTTATTAATCTGACAACTGTAAATCTTATTTTTAATGGATACCCATAATTGAGCAGGTTCTCCATTTATTTATTACTCAGCTATGAAGTACATCATGATTAAGCAAGGATGTATTGTGTCCTTAAGCACATTTTTCTCATTTAAATTCCCAAAAGTTCATAACAGGTCAGTTTCATATCTGAAACATAAGCAAAGTAATTTCTAAAGAAATGACGAATATTTTATTTATTAGTTCAACATATTTTTATTCCTTTAAACGTTATTTTTAGTGGACATCCATATTTGAGAAGATGCACCGTTTATTTGGTCTACTGGCTGGAATATTCCAGAAATTCTATTAAAGAAAATTGTATCCTCCAGCAGGATTTGAACCTGTGTCACATTTTGTAGGAGAAATCATCATTAGGTCAGATATCCTTTAACCAACAAAGCTACAAAGAGTGTCATGCTTAAGCGGTATAAAGGCATATATATGTATATAGTGTTAATTTGAAATACTGTTTTTGAAGCCAAAATTGCTGTTATTTCAGTGGTTTGCTGATAAGGAGGCATTTAAGGCAAGCAGGCTTTGTGGTAGAGTGCTCAATATTCAAGACAGAGATTGAGTGCTAATAGAATTAATACGGACATTTTTTTTTCACTTAACTCATATTTACTTAAGTGTTTTCTGACTGTATGAATTCAACCACTCGTTGGGACATTAATTCTATTCCAATGAGTGTTTGGATGTATACACCTACAAAACTCTGAAGTAGACATGTGTTAAGTGAAAAAAAAAAATTTTCCATATTAATTATATATATATTATATATATATATATATATATATATATATATATATATATATATATATTCATCTTGTTACCATTTGTCATAAGAATCATATATCCATGGTATGGTTTTCAGACACTTTCCAAAGGTGCAGCATGCTGTGATCGCCTCACCAAACTGCTAACATCAAGAATTATATATATATATATATACACATATATATGTGTGTGTGTGTGTGTGTGTGTGTGTGTGTGTATATATATATATATATATATATATAATATATATATATATATATATATATATATATATATATATATATATATATACATATATATATATATATATATATATATATATAATATATATATATATATATATATATATGTATATATATATATATATATATATACAGGGTGTCCATAAAGTTTGTGTGTACTTTAAAAAATTTATAACTTTATTTGTATTTGCAATAGAAATAATCTGTAAAAAATGTTATAAAGTTTAATGTACCTAGTCTTAAGTATAGCTAAAATAACTAATGTGATTTCAGGCATTACTGTAAATCAGTTGGCAAATGTTTTCCGTGAACTGCAAAATCGTATTACCCTTTGTATTGCTAATGATGGAGGACATGTGGAAACTTAAATAAAATTTCAATAAAACCTTAAAATATATAGATTTACTTCTTTCTAATCCTTTTACAAATTATTTCTATCGCAAATACAAATAAAGTTATAATTTTTTTAAAGTGCACACAAACTTTATGACACTCTGTATAAATATAAATATATATATATATATATATATATATATATATATATTAATATATATATATACACACTTCTTGATCTTAGCAGTCTGGAGGAGATGATCCCAGCATGCGACACCTTTGTAAAGTGACTGAAAACCATACCACAGAAATTGACCCAAGCCTTGTAAGTGAAACTGGGTAGACAGAACCCTTGAGAGGGCATTGGTGGTTGTGCTAGCATGACATCACAAGTCATAATGACAAGAGTTTGAGCCCACTGGCCTTGTTCAGACTGTTGATCATGCCAGATAATGCTTCTCTCCTAGAAACTGTAACTAAGATCTGCTCAGCAGAGTTGAAGTATAAATGATAAGTGGACTCTGTGGGTGTTGAATAAACATAAATGTGCCTAAACAGGCATCTACAACAGTAGACAGGCATCCTAGGATATGAGTGGCCAGTCACTATATATATATATATATATATATATATATATATATACCCAAGTTTAGGATTGGTATATACGGAGTGAGATCCAATAACCAACAATTAATATTCTTTAAAGAGTGCTCAATACAGAGTAGAGCAGATATAATTATTTATTTGAATATTACAACATAAATATGTTATAAAATCACGACAAAAAGTAGCCATTTTGTTTCAACACTTCTTGTGTCTTGTCAAGTGATGATGTAGAATATAGAATAAATGGTTTTAAAAGTTTCAAATTAATCAACAGTTTCAAATTAATCAACGATCCTTAGCCAGGAGTAAACGCTGTTACATAAGCTAGAGTGACCAATCAAAATACAAGTATAGGATGATTCGAAAAATTTGACAACTAAGCAAGGTTATCATATATATTAAAAGATTTGAAAAGACACTAGAAGTGTTGAAACAAAATGGCTACTTTTGTCGTGATTTTATAACATATTTATGTTGTAATATTCAAATAAATAATTATATATATATATATATATATATATATATATATATAAATTTTCCCTGTTGCAAAATTGTCCAAATCATGTAACAGCATAATTGTCCATCCCACAAAATGTTTAATATCTAAAAAACATTAAACTAACTGAGTTTCTTTTTTCCAGGTTTTCAGATAAGACATTTAGCCATCTTCACACCATTTGTCATAAGAATCACAGCAAAACCCTTTGACTTATTCAGTGAGAAAGAGAACAGGTTAATATCATTTTGTGTCAGCCTCACTGTCTTCCCAACTGAGCAATGGTGAGAGGAAAAAGATCATTCAGGTCTTCAGTAATGGTACCAACATTCATACTCTGGCTTCTATCTTCAAAGTCCATTCAAGAACCATAAGTGAATAAGTTTAAAAAAGAGGGAACAGTAGAGAGGAAAATTGGGTCAGGAGGCCACAGCAGGAAGCGGGATCATCATTTCACCTGGAATAATATACATATATATTTGAACTTTATTTTAATCCTTCATGAGTTTCTGATCCTTAGGTATGATTAATTAATGATAGACATGTCATTTTCATTTATAATTGATTTCATCAGGATTCTTCTGTTGAGTTGGAAAGTAATTATACATTCTTATTGCTCAAAGTAAAGTCCAATAGTGTTATGAAAACCTCAGAGAATTCCAATAAGATATCTTTAATCATCATTCAACAGTTCAAAGCTTAATCTAACAATTTGGACAATTTATGTTACACCACTTATATGATGGACTCTCCCGTCGAACTCGACGTATGAGGGCCAGACAGATCAGTTCCCAGAAACTGAAAGCCGGACACCCACACAAGATTTGATTATAGTGGTGAAGGCTTTGTGTAGGGCCATCCACACTTTTTGGAGGGACGAATACAGGGACCTGGTGCAACGAATGCCACAAGGTCCCCAAACGACCCTCCGCAGGTTTTTGAATTCAGAGTTGTCCTTCTCCTAGACCAGTTGCCGTCCAAGGCTATAGAACCCAGTCTGTCCTGCTATTTACCCATAGTTGGAGGGAGAAGAAGAGGATTCACACCTTTCCCAAGGGTGTTAGCACGTAAGTGAATGTAATGGATTCAACTGGAATTCGAACTCGGCTCTCCGATTTCTCAATCCAAGCCGTTATCCATTACTCCACCGTGCATCCTTCACTTATATATATATATATATATGTATGTGTATGTATGTGTGTGTGTGTGTGTATATATATATATATATATATATATATATACCCTTTGGAAAGTGTCAGAAAACCATACCACAGGTTCACCCAAGTGAGTGAAACTGGGTAGACAGAAAACTTGGGGGCTAGCAGAAAGTCACAAGTCATTGTGGCCCCGAGGGTTTGAGTGTTCTGGCCTTGTTCAGATTGTTGATCATGCTAAATAACACACTCTCTTCCAGAAAGTGTAAATAAGGTCTGCTCAGCATAGTTGCAGTATAAACCGCAGGTGGGCTCTGTGGGTATTGAACAAACACAAATGTACCTGAGTGAGCGTCTGCAATAGGGATTGGCTAACCACCCTAATAGACAGGGATCTTTGAATATGAGTGGCCAGCTATTATTATATATATATGTATATATATATATGTATGATGACCTGTGATACAGCGAAATAGACATGAATGACAATATATATATATGTATGTATGTATATGTGTATATATATGCATATCTATATATATATGTTTATGTATGTGTGTGTGAAAAACTGTGGTGACTATGTAAGTATAAATATTTGTATGAGTGTATATTAAGATTCTTTGGATTCATAGTATTTGTATTCTAAAAGTTTATCTATAAAAAATATGAAAGTCTAGATGTTTCTTTTCTCTCCCCTAAGACACAATGGCTCTACTGACACAAGTTCACTTACTACCAATAAATTGATTAATGATTACATTTTGAAGAAGAAAATAACTAGACAAGAATACCCAACAAAGCTGGAATGTTCTTGCCACACCCATATACATTTGGTTGATTCTTTTTTTTTTCCATAGCCAGTGCAAAATATAACTCAAAAAATAGATTCAAGGAAAAAAATGTTAATGTAGAAGAGGAATATTTTGTACAATGACTAATATCTTTTATAAACTTCTTGAAAATTAAGCTGAATGTTTTTTTTTCTGAAAGTATATAAAGTTTTTTTATTAACACTTCCACTGATATGGGCATAACTATAATGTCTTGCCGATTGTTTCTGATTATGCCTGTCTGCAAGAGCAACCAGCCAATCCTTGCTGTAGACACCTACTCAGGCACATTTTCAGCTCTTCCCAATGGTGCTACATGCTGGGATCACCTCACAAAGGTGATAACATCAAGAAGTCACTTTCCTGACAAATTGACCATAGTGAAATTGAAACCCAGGTTTCATGGTCAGAAAGTGAATATTCTAACCAGTCAGGCATGTGTCCAAGGATGAACTTATACATCTTTACAAAACTGACATTCTCTGCTCCCAACGTATATATATATAAAAAAAATTAATATACACTCCAATTAACCCCACACCGATAAATTTATAACACCCATGCCTTTCTTCTCTTCGCCCTTCTTCTTCTACTTCCTTCTTCACATTCTCCTCCTCCTTTTCCATTATACCCAGTGTCATGTGTTTGCTTATTTATTTTTGAAAATAATAATATAGTGTTCATTAGTTTTTTTAAAAAAAATAAAGTGTTAATAGGTCATTTGATAAAAATCACCTGAGGATATCATAAGGTTGAAACCAAAGTAGCAGATTCAAATGATCTCCTGATTTTTAAAGTTATATATATATATATATATATATATATATATATATATATATATATATATATATAACTGAATGGGTAAATATAGTTAGGAAATATGAGCAAGTTATTGTATACAAATACATATGAATATTCTATAGTGTAAGAAAAAACAGTGCTCAATGTAAAATAACAGGGCTATTTAATATATATATATATATATATATATATATAAGAAATAGACATAATATCTTACATTAATTGCATAACTCTGAGTTTCATGCCGATAAAGTTACCCCCTTGATTTTTTAATGTCCCTTCTTGTATAATTACATTTTCAAAATCAGCATCTCTCTAAATTAGAATTTATATTTCTTATTTCCAACCTTATTTTCAATCTTAAATGTTAATCTTGGCCTAAATTCAAATTGAAAATTAAACTACAATTCTTTTAAATATTTTAACAACAATAATACTCCACCCCAACAATGGAGTATCTTGTGAGAACCAGAAAATCTTTTTAAAAAAATTGTGTCAACCCAAAATAAAAATAAAAATAATAATTCCAGCACTTATAAATTGCTTCAGCATGAAACTCAGGGTTGTGCAATTAATATATTATGCATATTTCTTTACATATATATATATATATATATATATATATATATATATATATATATATATATATATATATATATACATGCATATATATATTTTCATGATATATCTTTATGAAAATTATATTGCCAGACACACATTTTCAATATGTACTTATAATTAGTTTCCAAAACTTAGTTGATATATATAGATTTTCAAGACACTGTGAAATGTTGTCCCCTAATGTTTGTGTTATAAACTAACTAGCAAATAGTGTGATTTCCAAAACAATATATAGCAGTATATAATACAATCTGTTTTGTGGTTCATATTTTTTATTATACTGTGTGTTCAGTTGTTGCTTAGTTTAGTCTGTACTTCAGAGTATATGATCAAACCAAAGTGGCTGCACCCTTGAGAATTTGCTGTCAGTAGTCATTTATTTCCAATAAATGGTAATTTTCTATTTTTCTCAAAATGAGCCAGCACAGCCAGGCAACAATATTATAACAATACAGCAGGGAAAGTGTTAATTTACTTTATTTTTTTTTGTATTATTAATAAAACAACAAATAAACAGGAATTATATTGTGTTCTTTTATTAATTTGCAACCATGTGCAGGTAGGTTACTCAAGGTTCTGTAAAATATTATTCACATCTGTCTATATTTCTGAGATGAGGTATTGTAACTATTTACACTGTTCAGACTGTTGTCCTCATCTTTATAGTTATATTCACAATGCTTTGGCCGTTGTATGCTCTGGCCTTCTTTAGATGATATATACATTGGAATTTCAAACTGAACCCATTTTTTCAACTACTGGGGTAGATTGTTCTTGTTCTTCATGCCATGCTTTTCCTGGATATCTCAATTTCAGTTATTTCCCTTGAGTAACTTAACCCTCCAAGTTTTTGTTCACCTCTGCTGTGGCCAGGTATTGAACTCACAACTTTTTGGGTCAAGTCACTGGATTACTTCAACCAAAGCTTTTATCCACTGGGCCATATTGCAATTTTTTGTTATTGTTGTTTTTCTCTAGTACTCTGTATTACTGGTTCCCATATTGTATTCATGTCTATACTTGGCCAGCTTACAAGATTTTTGTGGCCTAGGATATGTGCTAATTCCTTAAGCTTTTGTATTTCTCTGTAGTTGAAATAATAGACAATTATTTCAACCTCGTTCCACAGAGGGCAGTGATCTCCCTTTTCCATCCATATGTAAGATATCCATAAAAGGCATAGCACATGGAATGAGAACAATCTACTCCAATGGACTGAATAAAGGGTTTGGTTCAAAATTGCAACATATATCCCTTGAAGATGGCCGAAGTGTACAACAGCAAAAACATTATGAATATTACAATAAAGATGAGGACAACTGTCTGAACAATGTAAATCATGTAAATATTATTCACATCAGAATTCTTTGACAGGACCAAGTCACATTAAGTTTCCATCAGAAACATTAATCTAAGAAGAGTTGATCTGTTGTGACCCAAATATGTACTGAGTTCACCCTAAAATAAAGTTTTGTATTTGGTGTCATCTCAGAAAATAATAATATCTAGCTGTGAGAGTTGACCTAGAATGTGACCTCACTGCAACCAAAGACAGAAGTTAATGGCAGAAGAATGCCGATAAGTATATCAACATAAACAAGGAAGTGAAGACAATTGAACTTAGAATATATACGCACAAGGCAAACTAGATAACAGCAAGTTATATAACTGCCTAACCTAGAAATCCCTCACAACCTATCAAAAAGAAGATTGAACAATCAATGAAATACCCATACCCATATACACTCAATTCAGCCAATATTAATTTGATGAAGTCCAGAATTGAATAAACAATTAAATCTTAATCTGTGAGGAAATTTTAAATCGTTTGCTGCTATGTAGGAGGATTGATATTATGTAGTAGTTAAGTACAGTGTCTATCTATATTTCCGAGATGAGGTATTATGTACACTATTTACGTTATTTGAACTATCATCCTCATCTTTGTTGCCATATTTATCACAACATTTTGGATGTTGTATACTCCGGCCTTCTTCAGGTGGTTGGAATGTCGAACTGAACTCTTTATTTTGCACACTGGGGTAGACTGTTCTAGTTCCACGTGCCATGTCTAATGGATGTCAGTTATCAGTTACCTTCTGTTAATTCCCCTCTCCACTGCCTTAACCAGGTATTGAACTCACACTCTTTGGGTCCTGTCATTGGATCTAACTAATACCTTTATCCACTGTGATTTCAACTTGATACAACAGAGGGATACCTTTGTGGGATCAGGTTGAAATCATAGACAAAGAACAACATTGGAAAATCCATTAACTTAAGGAATCAGCACATATACTAGGCCACAAAAATCTCCTGAGCCAACCAATTATAGAAATGAATACAAAATGGGAACCAGTAATAAGGAATGCCAGAGAAAAGCAATAATAACAACGAAAATTGCAATATGAGCACTGGTAAAAATGGTTGCTAAAAACATTAGGTTTATAATACACAGAAATTCATACACAGATGTCCTCAATGACACATGGCACAGTGGATAAAGGTGTTAGTTAGATCCAATGACAGGAACCAAAGGTAACTGATAACTGACATCCATTAGACATGGCACGTTAACTAGAACAGTCTACCCCAGTGTGCAAAATAAAGGGTTCAGTTCAACATTCCAACCACCTGAAGAAGGCCGGAGTATACAACATCCGAAATGTTGTGATAAATATGGCAACAAAGATGAGGATGATAGTTCAAATAACGTAAATAGTGTAGTTAAGTACACTATTCTTTATTTCAAATGAAATTTTCCTGTTTCTTAATACTTTGTTTAGCTTTTGGAAGGTGCCATAACATTTCTATGTTGTTATATCAATTCCCACTTAAATTTCTGTGCTTGCTTTATACTGATATCTTCAATGCGTAACTTGCCTCATGGGCTGTCCCTCTTGCTGACAACCATTCATTCTGTCTTCTTAAAATCGATAGGCCTTTCTTCTTGCTTTCATTTACTAATTTGTCTAGGGGTTTCTGGAGTTTTGTCTCTTCTATCAGCATTGCCCAAGTCACATCCCTGTTTTATGCACCTTTCTATTCTTGTGTACTTGCGCAATTCATTTTTATTATTTTTTCTGAATTTTGCAAGATCAAAAATAACTTTTTACTTACGATTAGCAGGGCTGTAATAGTTACAGAAAAATTTTACTTTAATTTTCAAAGAACAAAATTTTGCAGCTGGTTTTCAAAAACTATGTTACAGCTATATTATTTGTCTTGACCTGGCATCTCAGCTTCAGTAACTTTCCCACCACCATAATGTAGCTTCCCTGTGACTTTACTATAAATATTTTCATGTTAACTTTTCGGAAGAACCTAAACCTTATGAATTTAAGCACAGTACAAGAGGCATGGTGGAGTAATCGATAGCAGCTTTGATTGAGAAATCTGAGTCGAGTTCGAATTCCAGTTGAATCCATGACATTCACTTATGTGCTAATACCCTTGGGAAAGGTATGAATCCTCTTCTTCTCCTCCCAGTTATGGGTAAATAGCAGGACAGACCGGGTTCTATAGCCTTGGATGGTAACTGGTCTACCGCAGAAAGAAATAGCAATCTACTGCGGGAAAAGATCTGCCTCGTCAGTCATGTACTGAAAGATATATGATCACCTAGCCATGTATCACACATGGAACATAACTGACTGACCAGATTGGCGGCAAGGTCTTATCCATTCACAGTTGAATTGGCTAGATGTAATCATAAATTCTCTACTAACAGTTTCTTTTCTCAAACTTCTCATTTGTGCAACTCTCTTCCAGCTCCATGCTTTCCAGCCAACTTTGATGTTCAGGAATTAGAAGGCAATGTCTTCTGTCTTCCTGATTACGCTTCTATTGTTCCATTTAATAATGTTTTTCTTTTATCTTATTCTTTCATACTCAGTAACTCCTTGTGTCTTAGTGGCTTTAGTGAAATTATTTAAAAAAATGAAAGAGAAAATTATATGAGCCTAAACAGTCAAGTAAACTATCATATTTCAAGCTTTCCAGCTTTTATTGGCTAGAGAGTTTTGTGACACATTGTAAAAAATTGTCAGAAAAAAAAACAGCTTTTAATCTCAAATATTCTTTGCAAAATTTTAAAAAAGCAATGCTGGAAAACCAGTAAAAGGATAAGAAATTATTTAAATGTGAGTAAATGAAGAGTTTTTTGAAAGCCCTGATACAATTGGTAAATAAACACACAATCATGGTGGCTTCATTTTGCCAAAGGTAAATGAAAACTGAGTAAAGATGACATCTGTCTGAGAGCCTTAAATAAACAGAATCTACAAATCTCAGAACTGTGCATCTGGTTTTGTAGATTTTTGCCCAAAATGTTCAGGAATTTGTGTTTTTTTTTAAAATTTGAATTCAACTTATATTTGCTTGTTTCAGAACCTATCTAATTGCAAATTGGCAGAAAAAAATCTCACTATAAAATCTATATCCTGTTCAAATATTTATTGCTTGATATACAGTCATAATTATGCAAGACTCATTTAACTAATTAAAATGTCACACCATAAAACCTACAGAAACCATAGCAGCAATCAGGAATGATAAGGCTGTGGCATTATGCTGCACTGGGGAGTTTATTGGATCAGCTTGTCAGAACTCCCACTTTTCAATGAAAACAGAAATTCTTATCCTAACAACCACTATTCAAGTGATATAAACTGGTTTAATTTTAGGCCAGCTCCAAACATTCACTTCTGAGGCAAACAGAAAATTAAAAAGTCATAAAAATACTTACTGAACAATCAGAAAAGATCCATGCAGTTTCAACCAACTGTTTTCAAGCCACATTAAAACTACATAAACCACCATCATTTCAACTTCATGGTACTGGGCACTTGCAGAAGACACCTACTGGTCTGACATTGATGACAGAAGACAGCCAAAGAAGTGCCAGAATTCCACTGTCAACAGCAGCAGCCAAGGCCGCTATGCAATGAAAACCTCTATTTTTGCTAGCAATAAAGCTCAAGCATGTGTATATTTTCCTCACATGATTTTTCTCTACAACTACCAACTCCTATATATACAGTAGAATCCCAAGATAAACTCTCTAATCATTTTTGTATATTGTCTAAAACAAAAGCATAAATAAAATTTCCTTTTCATTTGAACAACACCTAATCTCCATTGTTGTGCATTATCTTTCAATTCTTTTCAATTCTGTTAGCATAAGTTTTGGTATCCTAACTTAAGTTTTTTTTTTAACAGAAGTAGAAGTTCATTCCTTTTTTCCTGTTTAGGATTGTGTTTCCTGTTTCTTCTAAAGTCTTCTCCTAATTTTTCATTCCTATTAGTCCTTTGTGTCTTAGTGGCATTATTGATTTGCTTGGGGTGAATTGATTGAAAAAAAAGAAAAAAAGATCCTTTCATACTAGGCCATTCTATAGCTCCTGCAACAAAACCTTTCCAGGAATATTCTTTGCTAAATGGACACATGTATCTATGTGCTTTAAATATCAAATTTGGCACTAGACCTAATTGAGTAAAACCTTAGTCATTGAGGTAGTTTGATCAACTTTGATCAAATTGAATTTATAACTAAATTTAATAAATGAATGGAATATCAGGTGCATTTAGGAATAATACTGAGATTTTTTTTATATTCTAAATCAGTTGTTGATCACCCAATTAAGCTATTGAGGGAAATATTTGAAAAGATTTTTTAAAATCAATAATCACTTATTGATGGAATTTAACGATAATGATTATGAATATTAAGGTTTCTATTCAATCAGATCAGTAATTGCCAGATCAAAAGAAATGCATTTTTCCTGACCAATCAATAATAGATGTATGTTTTTTGAATTTGTACAGATGTGGAACAACGATTAAAGCCTTGATATTTAGAGCTAATAAATTCTCTTCCAACTTTAAATGGTGCAAACTCCTGTTAGGCAAGAATATTGATTGAAACATATTTCATCTCTGTAATTTATATGTTTGCTGTAAAGATTATATATTATTTTTAATGGCAATATGCACTTTAAGCCCATAATGGATTATTTTGAATACAGACATTTTTTTTAATTTTTTGGTTTAATTTTTTTTAAATTATTTCACCCCAATCAAGGTGGTATTGCCACTAAGATGCAAGGGGTTATTGGGAATGAAAGAGAATAAGAAGATTTTAGTGAGGAATAAGAACAGAAATCAAGATGGAAGATGCTGATTGGCATTGCATTTAAATTTTTGAAGATTGTAGTTGCCTGGGAAGCAAGAAGCCAGAAGAGAGAAGTGCAAAAAAAGAAACTATTAGAATAGAACAGATGGTTGTATCTAACAAGTTCAATAGTAAAATAGTGAGACCTGGTTGCCAATCTATTAGTACTCATAAATTTATGCATCTGAATCACTAAGGAAAGAACAGATGCCATGAAAATATTTGTAGAAATGATAGAGGGAAGCCATGTCACATTGGTGAGAAAGTGTCTGAAGTCAGGATGCCAGGGTTTTTTTTGTGAGTGAGTGAATATTATATTAATAATTTTTTCAAAATGACAATGATTTTTCCAGATACATGTCCTACAATTTACCCTATAGATGGGGGAGGAGATACCTTTCCCAGGGTTATTTGTGCATAAGTGAATGCAATGAACCAGACCAAAATTCAAACTCTGCTCTCCAGTTTCTCATTTTGAGCTGCTATATTACCCCACCTCATTTGCAAGCAATGAAGTTGGAATTTAAGAGGTGGCTGGCAGAGTATTCATCCTCTCCAGTGTTTAGAGGTTTGAAATATACATGTTATGGTGGTGGGACATATTTTAGCTTCATGTGACTAAAATAACCTTGTAATTCAAAGGCATTTTAGGCAAGTTCAAAGAGATTAAAACATTTTATTGATGGTGGTAATGTCACAGTTAGCTCCTCCTCATTTCCTTAATCCTTCAACAGGGGTCTCTCTCCCACAAGTATAAATACTGGCTGACCTTTCGCCTCTTCCTCTTTTTACGGCTTACGCACACGTGCAGCCAGCTGTCTCGACTCAGGCCTTGGGCCGCAAACCTCGTGCGTGAGGCAAGGTAAAAAAAAACTTTCTCTTTTTTTTTTACTTATTCCAATATGTGACCTCTCACACATACAGCGTTTCCCATATTCTGGGAACACACTACGTTTGTACGGACACTCAACACACTCACCATAACTTCTCCATACAACACTCTGTAACCCTTCATGTCATTGTAATTTGTTATTAATATATATTTGTTTGCATACATGTATATCGGTCTTGTTTGTTTCTTTATCTTCTTTGGACTCCATTAAAGTCCAACATTTCTATGTAGCTGGACCGGCCAGCAGGAAAGTTTAACCCAGAGATATCATCTCTCACACATTCACACCACCCCAGTCCTCTACAGTGGACATGAAGAGCCTCCAGAATTTGTAATCCTTTTTACAGTCAGGTTGGCAGATTCATTTCATATTGTCAAACATAATCTGACAGTAATTAGAAGTGCCATGGATTTGTGTTAAATGTTTATATATGACACTTTGCTTAGAGAGGGGACAGGTTAATGTTCTAAAGAGAAAAGTTGTGTCATGACTAATATATGTTGATGTTAATATAACACGTAAAACAAAAGATTGCTGCTTAAATATATACTATGTTTAGCACATATTTGTCATGAAAACACTCCAACGAGTGCTCAGGATCACTTCATCAGTGATGTTATGACTTGGGGTCATGACAAGTTTCGGGTCTTCCAACATCATACTTGTTCTCCCAAGAGACCCTACCGAAACAGGCGATCCTGAAGTAAAAGAAATTACACCAAGCACACAACAAATGGACTCGTTAAATAAATGCCACTGCTGACCAATCATTAACGACTTATATCACTTCCTCCTCAGCCAAGACGATTCAAAAAAAGAATAGACAGCAGGCTCGTCTTTTTTCCATCTTAGGTTGATTATGTGGAAAGATCCACATTCTCAACAGTTTGACATAACAGGTAAGTAATGAAAAGAAAAGTTTCCTCTCATATAAAGTGCTACTTTAACCAAAAAAAAATAAGGAAACAAAATATCGAACACATTCGTTGGTCATAGGAATTATGATCAGAAACGTTTCTTGCTTTCTTTTCCCACCACCACCATTTCTTCTTTCTATTCTTCCTTTACTCCTCCTCTCTCCCCTCCCGACTAGGAATGCAAAAAAAAAACAGTTAGGAACACCAAGACAACATTGTTGAAAATGGTAAAAAAATTTTTTTAAAATAAATAAAAGGACCCTCCCCACTAAACAGTGACTATCTACATATCCCTTTCGTTTCTTGCCAACGGCCCCTCAATGCCCCCCAATCCCCATCGTAGAGCTCCATGGAACAGATCTTTTAATCCATAGCCATTTTGAGGCTTTTTCTGCAGCTTCTGATAGAGCCCTGATGGCCTTTCTCTTTTTTACTCCCCTGACTCCAAGCCAACTTAGAGCACTGATACAGATCTTCCTGCAAAACCACACACATACATATATATATATATATATATATATATATACACGCACACACAGAGGATGTGATGGGAAAATTGTCACCGTTTTATATTTTTTATTTTGCTCATGTATGTTGTTAGGCTTTTTGTTGATTGCACAGTATAGTAGGGTCAGTTGAACACCATCTGTGAGAAAAAGAGCACCATCACACAATACACTCTACCAGAAATTTTGAAACAGCACACTGTTCTGCTTGGCATTTGCACCAGAAGTTCTAATACAAACATTTCAGAGTATTTTGGTGTCAATTGGGTGACAGTGCAGAGGATTTGGAAAGAGTTGGATGAGTCTAATGGTGATTACGAAGGTACAGCAGCTCAGAAAACTCACTCTAATCATTCTGATAAGAAAAGAACTCCCATATTTGTTGGTGAAGGCTTCAGACTCAAAAAAAAGGCTTACATCAAGTTCCTTGAGGATGCCCTGGGTCAAGAGGGAGGCTGCTGGAAGACCCCATGTTTGGCAACAGGACTCTGCACCATGTCAGACAAGCAGGAGGATCCAGTCCTGGCTATCAGACAATTTCTGCAACTGCATCACCCCTTACATCTGGCCACCTAACTCCCCAGACTGCAAACCCCTTGATTATTATGTATGGGATGGAGTTGAGCAAGAGACCAACAAAATTCCTTGTTGGACCAAAGATGAACTGAAGGCAAAGATTATGGCAGCATTCACCAACTTAAACAAGGAGACCATCCAGAAGAGATGCAGGCGATTTCAAAGTTGTCTGGAGGCCATGGTTGAAGACAATGGCGATTTTATTGAATAAATTTACTCTTTAGTATTTCAACATATAAAATTGTGTAATTTTGGTTAATATATCTGTTAAAATGAGATGTCAGTGTTATTTTCATTTTTGAGTAATTTAGATGACAGTTTATCCATTTCACCCTGTATATGCATGTGTTTTTGTGTGTGTATATAAAATAATGTATGAATATATATATATCTATCTATCTATCTATATATATATATGAAAAATAAAGTAAGAATATATATTTTCTGTTATATAGAAATGTCTCAGAATGAGAAATTGAAGAACCAAGTTTGAATTCCAGTCTAGGTTGTTACATTCATTTACACTTAAATACTGCTGGGAAAGGTATGAATTCATATCTTCACCACAGAACTGAGCTACATAGTAGGACATATTTGGAAAAATCATTGTTATTGCCCCAAAATTGTTAATATTGCAATATGCACTTACAAAAAAAAAAATAATAATTCTTACAATCCATAACATATTTCGGCTTTGACTAACCTACAAACAGTTAATAAGCCATAAAAACAACGATATCTATCTATCTATCTATCTATCTATCTTATATATATAGATGGGGTGTAACAGTAAAATTGTCCAAATTGTGTAAAAGCAAAATTATACAATTGTTAGATTAAGCTTTAAACTGTTGCATATTAGAAATGATTAAAGATATCTTACTGGAATTCTCCAAGGTTTATATAACCCTATTAGACTCGACTTTGAGCAATAAGAATGTGTAATTACTTTCCAAGCTTAACAGGAGAATTGTGTTGAAATCAATCATGAACGAAAATGACATGTTCATCATTAATTAATCTTATCTAAAGATTGGAAGCTCATAAAGGATTGAAATAAAGTTCAAATATATATATATATATATATTATTCCAGAATCATTTTCCAACTTATTCAAGATGATCTTTGCCCTCTCTAACCTTCTGTCCTGAAGTAATAAGGTACCTCACATGTTTCACGTACAATTTCATTTTCAAGTCTTTTTTCACTGCTCTTTGAACTATCATAGCTGGAACACCTCTCTTACATGCCACACATCTTATGGATTGAGTTAGATCTTTTCTAATTGATCTCTTTAGCTCTAAGTTGAAATGATGATCCCTCTTCCTGTTGTGACTTCTGATCCAGTTTTCCCCTCTATTGTTCCCTCTTTTTTAAACTTATTCACCATTCTCTTGATGGTTTTTGAATGGACTTTGGAGATGGAAGCCAGAGTATGAATGTTGGTACCATTACTGAAAGCCTGAATGATTTTTTCCACTCACCATTGTTGTAAAGATAGTGGGGCTGACACAAAATGATTTTAACCCGTTCTCTTTCTAGCAGAATAACTCAAAGGGCTTTTTAGTGATACTAATGACAAATGATATCAACATGACTAAATGTCTTACCTGAAAACCTGGAAAAAAGAAACTCAATTAGTTTAGTGTTTTTTTAGGTATTAAACATTTTGTGGGATGGACAATTATGCTGTTATATATATATATATATATATATATATATATATAATAAAAAGACTTAAAAACTAATATTCCATGGTTATAATTTATTACATTGGGATTGTAATTACGATCCAATTCATCAGACCTACAAATTCAAAAAGAAATCAGGAAAAATAACTCCGGGAATAAAAACTAAAATTTAGTGAGAGTGTATGTATGAGAGTGGGGGATGAAAGTGAGAGGTAAATGAAAACTCTAGAGAGGGGTAACAGACGAGAGAAGAACAGGAAGGTCTAAAAATGAAGGTGGGGATTAAAATTTATTTATATATATATATATATTACATAGAAGTTAAGCACTTTTCTTTGTTTTTTGACAAAATTTTCCTATCTCTTAATACTTTGCTTAGTTTCTATTGTTCCCATTTGCACCTATTGTTTAAGAGATCCTTTACGCAGGAAATCTACTCTAGACTTCTCTTGTCAATATAAGATGTTGCAAAATACACCAAACACAAAACAGCAGGCTTTGCAGAAAATAGTAACAATTTAATTTGATTCTGAGTTCTGAAAAATTTTGTATATATAAAATATTTCCAAATAGATATGCAATGTTTTCATTCTAAAGATTTATAAAAACATGAGACTCAATCTTTCATATGTAAAATTATTGTTTGTTCATCACTGGACCTTGTCAATCAAGATGAGGGTGTATGACTTTGGGAGCTTTCTCCAAATGTGGAGCTTCTAGCAAAGATGTGAGAAATACTCTGTCTTTTCCGCTTGGGTGAGGTGCTTATATATATACCTGTCATCTGGTTGTTCCATATGTGCACAACTTAAGCCCAGTTGAGTCAGACACCTGTTTGCATTTTGGAGAGAGCCAGTGACAACATGTGGTGCATCACTTGACATCTGGTGGCTATGAGGTCACCTTCCAGATCAATCCTCTAATGCTCTGGAGGCAAAGTTGATTTTGATATCTCTTAGGGTGAACATAGTATATATTTTTATTTCCTGAATCACATACTACAGATATTATATAAGTTTGTTTTTAAGCTAAGAAAGCTGAGAATATAGAACTTCTTCATGTTCTGGGTTGCTCAAAATTTGGGGGGACTGTCACTCTGTGAACAAAAGCAACTTTGTTATTATTGGTTATGCTTTGACTAAAAATAACAAAAAGATAAAATAAATCTTGACCGCATATTCGTAATCTTCCCCACAAAAAGAAAATGAATGCCTTTGTTTTGTCTCTTTTTTCTACAATTCCAAAAAAAGAGGAAAAAGATTTACCATTCAATACTCCATGTCACTGAAAATTACTAGTTTTGGTTCAAAAAGTTGAATTCAAGTGGAAAGTAACTTTTAAGCATTAAAAATCTTCTTGATATAGCTGACTGATACAACCAGTGTTGATAATATAATAAAAAATCATTTTTGTAATGATAGCTGTATAGTAAGAACCTTGTCTTGGGAACCAAATAATCTTAGGTTAAATCTCATATGAATTAGAACTTATAGGAGAGTTCATTTTGAATTAGGAAAACTAAATATAAATAAAGGTTTTCCCTAAATATCTTCAACCTGTATAAGGATTAAAATATTAAAAAGGTCTTATCCATTTATACTTCTTTGATTTGACTACCTTGTGATCTGTAAATTGTAAATAATGTAATCTTATCATTTTCTTAAAAACTTGCAAATAATACAATTTTTTTCATTATTTTCTTGTAAATTTATAAATTACGTGATTTTTTTATTCAGACACATTTGTATTTCTTTTACACCCACAGGGTCAACCATATTGAGCAGACCTTGACTACAGTACTAGGGAGAGAGCACATAATCTATCATGATCAGTAGTTGACACAAGCCCTGTACACTCAATCCTTCGGTTATGATGACTTGTTACTTAATGTGAGTACAACTATCAACAATTGTCTAATAGGCTTGTGGCCAAGTGGTTAGAGAATTAGTGTTCTAACATTGAAACTTGTGTTCAAATCTCACTATGGTTGATTTATCAAAGAAGTGGCTTTTTTATAAAATCAGTCTGGGGAAAAAATCCCAATGTGTAGTAACAATTCAAAATGCCCTGTGAGTGAAGTTAGGTAAACAAAATTGTTTGGAAACTGTATTTGTCCAAACGTGTTTACCCTTAGAGTAAAAAAAATATATAATGATATTTAATTAATTTTGCACTGCATTTATATATTATTTTTCCTGCACTTTCTTCTTTATATCCAATATTTTCTGAATACTGAAGAATTCTGATTTCTATGTCACTAGAAGAATAAGGATAAGGATTTGTAACATAGACAGTGAAGTGATACAGAAGGCAATTTTCTGCTTTTGGTGGAGATAAGTCACAATGGTCATAGGACAGATTGCTTAGGGACATCACTCTATAAAGTAACAAAAGCGGCAGTCAATTTCAGTTTATTTACATTAGCAAAACTTAAAGGTTGCTTTTTTTAACCAGGGTCCCCCATGGACTGGTCAGAGGTTAAATTTGCCTTTCCAGCAGCTTACAAGTACATGGTGCTATTTCCCTTTGGTATTATATCTTTCCCAGATATAGAAAGAAACTCCAGCTCACAGTCGTCAATTTGGGAAAACCCAAAACCCACTGTTTCCCATTCATGGAATATGTCCTTGCCCAAGACATGGTAGATGAATCTGTACTACTTGAATCTGGAGTCCTAAACATGGATTCTCCAAACACAGGAGTATGTCTATATTATATGCAAGACCCTTCTTTTTTGTTTCTTCTTACACCCTGCTTTGCCATGTAGATATATGCAATATATTTTTCCATGCATGGGACACTTGTATATATAGTTTTGTGTATGTCTAAATGGTATAAAAGTCTCTCTGAGAACAAAGCATGTTTGTTATTCCTTTTCTTTTCAACCATTCTGTTCCACCTGTGAATTACAATTTTATTATATCACAGATATAATAATGCCCATAATGGGGGAAATAAAAATAGGAGAATAAATCTTTCTTCCAAGTCTCTACTATTATAAAAGTGTTCCTCTTCTTTTGTATGCCATGTCTTTTCAGAATGTACATGATCATGGCTCTCCACAACAACCTGTCATTTATTTAATTATTTACATTTAGGCTAATGTCCACATGCTTCAATATCCGTTTATATTTCTGAGATGAGGTATCACAATTATTTACATTATTTACATTGTTCAGACTGTTGTCCTCATCTTTATTCATGACATATAAGAGGCATGTCACATGTAACTAGAACAATCTATCCCAGTGGACGAAATAAAGGGTTCAGTTCAAAATTTCAATCACCTGAAGAAGGCCAGAGAGTACAATAGCCGGAACATCATAAATATGGCAACGAAGATGATGACAACAGTTCGAACAATGTAAATAGTCCACATCCTTGTTGTTATCACAACATTTCAGATGTTGTGCACTTCAGCCTAATTCAGGTGTCTGCTAATCCATGTTACCTTCAGGGAATTTTAAACTGAATCATTTTTTTTAATCTACAGGGTAATATTTCTCAACAGGTGTACTCAGGTGTACCCAGGTGCAATAACGCACACTGAAAGGTAGCCAGGTGCACCTGAAGATAAAAAAAGAGTAATTTATGATTTTTTATTTTTTATTCTTATAACAATTATAAGCTGATAAAATCTTAGGATCTTGTAAAGTTAGAGACTAAATGTGAAATTTGAAACTTGTGTGTAACATATTATATATTCATTTTTAAGTAATAAAAATATAAAAATCCTTTAGTGACTATATTGAAATATCTGATGCTTTTTAAGTAAACAATAGCTGAACTGTTCCCTAGTCTCTTCACTAATTTGCAAAATCACAAACACACACACACACACACACACATATATATATATATTAAAATAATGGGAAAGAACAGTAAGATTTATAATCTGGTGTTCTTATTATTTTTATTTTTAAAAAACAGTGCTCAATACAATTCTGTAGAGCATAAACAATATAAATTTACTAATTTAAAAATACGGTCCCATCGCTACATGGGAATTACCATGTTTCAAAAACAGAAACTAAAACTTTAAATTTAATTATAGTATTGAAATTTCAAGTAGCCTTGACAACTTAAAATATCAAGATTTTATGTGCTTATAAACTCAGTAAATTTCTAAATAAGTTATTTCAAAAATCACTTGAAAATGAAACAGTGCTAGGGATTTTAATTTAATTCTAAAATTAAATTTGAAGTTTTAGTTTCTGTTTTTGAAACATGGTAATTCCTGTGTAGCAATGGGACCATATTTTTAAATTAGTAAATTTATAATAAATATGTATGTACACACACACACACACACACATATAACATTATTTTCAATATTCTGTAATATATTGAAAAATGCAATTTCAATAACATACAGAAGAGTACACATATGCACAAACAAATAATGAATTATTTATTTCACGTGAAATACTATCAACATCTTCTATTAAAATTCAAAGTGCACCCCAGAGTTTTAGTTATTCTACAAGTGCACCCTGAAGTATAAAAAATTGAGAAACACTACTGCAGGGGTAGAATATTCTTGCTCTACTGTCCATATCTAGGGATATCTCATCTAGCTTTTATTTAGTACTGCTTAGTTATTGCTCACACTGTTTTCCTGGAAGCTAAGCTTGTACTACTTAGCCCAGGGATTGAACTCACTATTAATGTCTCCAAATTCATGAATCAATGGTTTAATCAAGTAAAATATTGTCTTGTAGAACCATGTGATTCCCTGTAGGTTATTCAGATCAGCAGATACCCGAAGAAGGCTGAATGCCCAACAGCTGAAACATTCTGCTAATAACAAAAAAGATAAGAACATTAACCTAAATGTAAATAATAATGTTGCCATTTCCCAAAATCAAACAGAAATTATCATCAGAAAGTTAGTCAGTTATGTGCCATGCGTGATACACGCTTAGGCGATCATGTATCTTTCGATACATGACTGACGAGGCAGATTTTTTTTCCCACAGTAGGTTGCCATTTCTTTCTGCAGTAGGCCAGTTGCAATCCAAGGCTATAGAACCTGGTCTGTCCTGCTATTTACTCATAGGTGTGGGGAGAAGCAGAGGATTCATACCTTTCCCAAGGTTATTAGCACATAAGTGAATGTAATGGATTCAACTGGAATTAGAACTCGGCTCTCCAATTCCTCAATCTGAGCCACTATCCATTACTCCACCATGTCTCCTGTATCATCAGATAACAACTCAATTATCATCTATTCTTTTACAATCTAGACTTCCATTTAATACCAAGCAATTCAATAAGCATTTCAGATTTGCCTTCCTTGACTACAAATTCCTGTTGAGAGGTGATGATCATCAAGAAAGAATTCTACTTTTGAAATCATGAAAATTAAAAAAGTTCACATGAAGTAAAAGAAATGAGTTTTGTTCAAAAGAAATAAGCAATATATTAGCAACCTGGTATCAATACTTGTAATGAGATTTTTTTATCATTTCACTACAAGCAAGGTGACAATGGGGAGTAAAAGACATAGATTAAATAAATGTTTCAGTTCAAAATTTCCTGGTTACACAGATCAAAAAGAACCTGATGAGGGCCAGAGGGTACACTGACCAAAATGTTGTAATAATACAACAAAGATGGGGACAACTGTCTCAATTGAAAATAATGTAAATAATGTCAAAATGTCTGTCTATATTTCTGAGATGGAGTATTATAATTATTTACATTATTTACATTGTTTGGACTGTTGTCCTCATCTTTATTGCCATATTTATGATGTTTTGTTGTAAACTCCAACCTTCTTCAGGTGATTGGAATTTCAAACTAAACCCTTTATTGCAATATGAGCTCTGGTAAAAAGGGTTACTGAGACATTAAGTTTATAAGTCCCAAAAATTCATACACTGATGTCCTAAAGGACACATGGAAAGTTGAGCTAAAGGGAAATAGCTGAATAGATAACCGAAATATCTAGAAGAGGCATGGTATGTGGAATTAGAACAATCTTCCCTGGTGAACAAAATAAAGGGTTCAGTTCAAAATTCCAGTCACCTGAAGAAGGCCAGAGCACACAACAGCCAAAATATTGTGAATATGGCAATAAAGATGACAACAACAGTTCGAACTATGTAAATAATATAAATAAATGTCAAAACTTGTAAAAGAAAGGATGTGAGTGCAATTCTGATAAACATGGCAAAATCTTCTGGAGTAGAATCTTTGTTGAAATTCAAAATGGTTTTTTGATTAATTTGTTTCTTTACAGTTTATCAACTTTTTGCATGTTATTTAAAGCCAGAAAATTTTTTTAGATTTTTTGGAGATAATGTTTTTTACTGAAACAAGCTGATTAACCCATAGCTGATAGGAGAAAAGGTGGATCCATAAATTTCTCAAGGGTATTTGCACATGTGTGAATACAAACTCAACTCAGGTCTCCAATTTCAAGTCACAATCCATTATACCACTCACATATCTAAGCTTATAGCACCTGGTATTCCCAAGCAGTCACCCATCTAGGTACTGACTAGGCTCAGCATTGCTTAACTTCAGTGATCATACAAGGACTGGTGTTTCAACATGATATGGCCATAAGCCTTAAAATGGCTGATGCAACACTAATCAGTCTCAATAAAGGACAAAGCAATTTACTAATTTGTGTAGCATTTTTAAAGACGAACACAATGGATACAACAAGAAATTTAAAGAGGAGGGTGTAAAAAACACATGATCAAATTCCTAAAGTGTAAACATATTTGCTTTGATGCTTTCCATACAAGCTGCTCAGTACACTGACATTTGAAAACTTTAAATATGCCAGAAACAAGTAATACTTTCACTGTTAGAATAATTAGGTGTCTGTTTTCATCAAAGTTTTAAGTTAGAGAGTAGGCAACCTTTCGTGAATAGTTAACCATTTCTCCAGAAGATAATCTCTCTTGGCAGTTAAAAAGGGTAAGAGTCTTGTAGAAAGATTTGATTTAAAACAAGTTTAGTGCATAAACCGGGACAAAACAATTTCATAGATCATTTACTGAATTGCAAGTTGAAATGACAATAAAACACTTTATTCTTTTATCATGATTTTGTTTCTTTCTATCTAAATTAGTCACAAAATTTATATCTCAAAAGCAAAGGTTAGTCTATTTTGAAAGAAATAACTGATGAAAGATATTGTATACAATACAATCTCCTTCAGTAAACCTCTACCTTGAGTGGCTCTTGGGTCATAAATTGGCTGAACATTCTTCTTGTATGTCCCATGTCTTTCAGGATATGGACGAACATGATTCACAATTTACTGTCCTTTATAGCCCTGAGTAAAGTTTGTCCTTTTGCTATCTTTCCTAATCCCTCTTCTGTCAAGCTTGTTACTTAGATCATGTGCTGTTTTCCTCTATCTCTCTTGCTTTCAGTATGTCCTGTGAGTGTCAAATTTTCCAAGCCCTCTTTTCTTATGATGTGCCCTAGAAATTTCAACTATTTCTTTCTAATGAAACAATTTCATGGATCATTTACTGAATTACAAGTTGAAATAACAATGAAACACCTTATTCTTTTGTCTCTTTTTTACGTTTCTTTTTATCTAATGTTTTTTCAAGGGCAAAGGTTAGTTCATTTTGAAAAAAATAACTTATGAAAGATATTCTATCTATTTGTTTTTACAATGTTATTCAAGGCCCAAGAGTCAGCTGAGGTAGAAAATTACAGAGAAAGAGAGACAGTTTATGGGGATATGTGCTGAATATAACAGTTGGCCCTATACTTGAACGGGCGAAGATTGCAGTCATCAGGGAGTTAGTTTCACAAAGCAGCAGTTTGTGGGCAGAAGCTGCTGGAGTGGAACTTGCATCTCCGCAGTGGAATACAAAGGGAATGAGGGTGGTTCGATACAACATGCATGGCATGTTGGGTCTTAGCCATGAAAGTTAGAATGAGTAGAACTAAGCGATAGAGCAGCAAGAGACCTGCCAGTCTTCATCTGTGGGAAAGTAGTTGTAGAGTGGAAGATTATTCATCTACAAGACAGCCAAACATAAAAGTGGGAACCAATGAAATTACTTTACATATTCTCTTTCTCAAATCTGGTACACTCCAACTGTGGAGTATAGAGCTTCAACCTCAACACGATAGCTGTTGCCAATGAAGTTTCCATAATAAGTAGATTTTTTCAAAGGATAGAGTTGCTAGCTGTTATATAAAGTGTCGCTGCTGACACTTGAGTTTGAACATAGATCGCCAGAGAGTAAATCCAGGCAATCCACTTATTGAATTAAGTGGATCACGTGACCATAGAGGAAACGCATAAGTAGAAAGTATCAAGACAACTATACGGAATCTCAGTTCTACTCTATCCTCTGTTACTAATCAGATCACTATTTCTACTCTCTCCTCTGTTACTATTTGGATTGCTATTTCTACCCTATCCTCTATTACTATTCAGATTGCTATTTCTACTTTATCCTTTATTACTATACAGACTGCTATTCTCTACTCTATCCTCTATTACTATACGAACCGCTATTTTCTACTCTAAACTATTCTCTATTCGGATTAGTATGGATTACTATTCGAACAAGTACTATTAGTGTGAGTGATATTCGAAGGCATCTGGCACCAGCATTTTTCAATGGTATACTATAGTTGTATCTACAATTACAAAGTCTCTACTACAACGAACATTATGAAAGTGACAATATTTGTTAGCATTACAAAACTAGCCCAATAAACAAACCAGTCTTGAATTCATAACTTCCCTTGCCCAAGACTGGTTGCCAACCAATGTCAAAGATCTCAGACTTCTCTACTATTTAAGCCATAACTGGGAAAAGAACAGATGCATTCATACCTTTCCCAAAGGTATTTGTGAAAAAGTGAATGTAACAAACTCAACCAGAATTGGAACTCAGGTCAGTGATTTCTAACTTGAAGCTGCTAAGCATTGCACCACCTGCACATCTGTGTACACGTATCTGCCAAATCTCTTCCAAAATATCACCTTCAGAATATAATGAAAATGAATGATCCTTAATATAGTTCAGGATTGATTTCATGTTGATCTATTCACCACAGTTGGTCAAGATCAGTGGGTGTTTAATCACACACCCATCTGTGCGGCTAAATTTAAACTTAAAAATTTAAAGTAGCTTGGTAGCTTGCATATATAGACAGGAGAAAAAAAAAAGATATATATATATATTTTTTTTAAACATTTCATCCCAAGAAAGGCAGGAATGCCACTAGTACTCAAGGGATTACAGGTAGTGAAAGTGAGAGAAAAGAATGAGTATAGGGAGGATTGAGGAAAGGACAAAAAAATGAACAAAATTCAAGAAGATCAAAGATGGCAACTGATGTTGCATTTAAATTTTTGAAGATTGTAGTTATCAGGGAAGCGACTAAATGGAAGTGAGTTCCACTTGAAATACAGTCTCCCTGTGCTCAAAAACAAATACTCATTTTCAACACTCCAGCCTTGCTGAATCAGAGACTTTTTCTATGTGCTGTGTCATTTCAGAATGTGTGCAATCTTGGCTCTCCCCAACATCCTATCCTTTGTAGCTCTTAGTAAGTTTTATCTTTCCGTTATCTCTCCCAATCACTGTTCTTCCATCCGTTTACACATGCTCATTAGGTAGGGTATTTGCTTTTTTCTTCTATCCCTCCTATCTCCATTATGTCTTGTCTGTACCAGATTCTCCAGGCCCTCTTTCCTCATTATTTGTTCTAGAAATGTCTCTTTCTGCTTCTAAGTACAAACATCCTTTTAAAGCTGATAAGTCTGCTAAGAATCTGTAAAAAAATCAATAACTCTCTTATTTCACTTTTCAACCACAGGATGATGTTATAATTGGTGACCCTAACAGGATTTGAACATGTATTGACACCAAAAAGTTACATCATTAAAATTGGTCACCCTGCAAGGAATACATAAATCTTCTGAAGATGGAACCATCTGACAAAAAACAAAACTTTCAACAAAATTCAACAAATGCAGAATAAAATACAGATAGCTGTTTCTTTCTTTCTCACAAAATGTTCAACACCATTACAACTGATAACCTTCCAATATAATTTGAACACACATCTTCAGCAGAAAGTCACACCATTACAATTGCTTCAATGTCAACACTCCTTTCCAGTGTTTGCCATAAAACCTTGACATAAACTATACACTGATCAAAGAGCAGTTTTTTGTCTGTTAAATACAATATGAAACAGCTTCCATGTATTCATCAATTAACTTCCTTTTTCTGTGCTGATGAATTCTGGGTATAGTTGTACTGCTGGTTCTGTAACTAGTTTTTCTTTATATTTACACAAGTGTACTTTCATTTCAAAAGACAAAAAATATAAGTATGCATACACCGGAGGGAAAATGAGAGAGTGAGCGTTCTTAAGATTTATTAAGTTTAGCTTCACATGGCCCAAGGCCACCCAATAAAGATCAATCATACAAGCCATAGAAAGAAAGACAGCTTTGCTAATTATCACTCTACTCTGAATTTAGAATGTTGTTGGAATGTTTATTTTTGCCCTGAGTGCAAATAAAAAATTTATTTCAGAAAAAAAATGTACCAAGAAATAGGAGAGGAAAACATAATTCTTACATTGTTCACTGCTTGGACAAACAAAGAGAAATTAAATCATTGAATATAAATATGATTTTCTATTTTATAGCCCATTCCCCACCCCCACCTCGACAATAAAGAAACTTCTTATTCTATACTGTTGTGACTGCATGTTCAAACCATGTCAGGATTGCTATTCTTTTGGCTGCATGTTCTAAACTTGTTTGGGGTCTACCAGTTGTAACAGAAAGGGCTTACAAATTGTAATGACATTCAGTTGATTGTCACAACATTTTCTAATTAAGAGAACTAAACACAAACATGGTATATATATATATATATATATATATATATATATATATATATATGTGTGTGTGTGTGTGTGTGTGTGTGTGTGTGTGTGCAACTCATTTACTTTACTAAAATTTCTTGAATGCTCAAAACAATAGATGTAATACACACAGTTTAATATACAAAATGGGATGTCTATTGGAGGTATCCATTATAATAATGTTTGAAATATATATATATATATATACATAATTTCGGTTGAGCCCTCTGGTTTGAGGTGTGAATTTGTAAACAGTGACTATTTAAGCTAATACTGCACGACTCTTCGACAGAATTGAGTCACTCTCAGTCACTGTGTGTTTATCTGAATCTAAAAATAAACACGCTAAAATTCACCCTCATCCCGTACCGTACGCTGATGGCTTAGTGGGAGAAGTTCGGACTGATGCAAATTCAGTCGGGTTTCAATCCTAGATAGAGGTAACCAGACGTCTAGCCACACTGATGAGGTGTGAAACAGTGAAACAGTCTGTCTGTGGATGACAAATATATATATATATATATATATATTTCAAACATTTTATTGAAGACAAAAGATATTTTGTGTTAATTAATTTTAATGGTTGACTTTTCCAGATTATGTCACAACACTCATTAGTTCTATGAAACTCACCAATTGTCTTTACTGATGATGACTTAAAAAATTCGAAAGCTTGGACTACATTTCTTGTACTTCTGAAATGAACAATTTCTAGCTGAATTTCCTCCTGGCAGAGAAGGATTATTTGTAATTTGGAAAAGTTGATCATTAAAATTAATCTGTCTTTAATAATATTTGCCTTAAAGACATTTGCTACCTAAGTACAGAGAATATATATATATATATATATATATATATATATCAAGAAGGAAAAAACTTAACACATCATCAAAGAATTCAGTAATAAATTTTTTTTTACGGATAAACTTTTAATACCTGCCTCATCAGACCGAAATTACAAATGATTTAAATTTATCCAGATAATTTTTTTTAAAATTATTTTAAAATTAAATCACAAGAGAAAAGGAAGTAAATGTCTAAATTACTTGACCTAGAAAAATTTTGATGTTAGTCTGAGAAGGCGCCATGAGTCACTCTTCTGGAGGTTAACATTAGCCATGCTGATGGAAGGTAAAAAGAGTTCTCTCAGATGATTAAAAGAGAGCCATTTCATTTTACTCCATTTAACGACAGATTATAGGTCTTTTTTTTTCAAGATCAGCTGCTAATTTGAATTTATTGATCAAATCAGACTTACTAATAATACAAGGTCAAATATTTGTATCATCAGCATAGATAACAAGTTAAGAACTGATGATATCAGGAAAGTCATTTATGAAAATTCAGAACAACATAGGTCCAAGGATAGAGCCCTGGTGAAGACCTGCAATTATGCAAAAAGATCTAAAAGAGTGGCCTTTCAAGACAACTTTCATTTTGCAATTTGATAAAAAAGATGGACTCATTTCAAAAATATATCCAGAAATACCATAACCTTTCAACTTGTGAAGAAGACCCATATGTCAAATGCCTTCAAGATATCCAAAGCAACAGCTCAACTTTCATTAAATATATTTCAGCTCCAATCTGCATCTTTCTTGTCAGCTGTTGAATGAAGATGCTAAAAGCACACATCTGATATCATCAATGCTATGAAACAGCTGAAGTGTGCAGCAAAATAGAAATCATTGTTGTTATCTTTGATGATTTTTTATGGTTATTGAACAAAAGACGGAATTCTGTGCCTGTTTCTCCAACATATTTTCCTTTTTTGCATTTGTGACAGGTAAATATATAATATTTGAACTGCTACAAGTCAGAACCAGTAGTATTGATCAAATGCCAGTGGGTGTGAAATTGTTATCAGTGATGACATGTTCATTCAACAGCTGACAAGAAAGACACAGATTGGAGTTGAAATATATTTTCAAAATAAAATCACACATTGAGCCTTTTGATCAACAGCAACAACAACATTCCTTGGCAGAGTAAGTCCCACTTCTTTGTTTCTTCCTTGTCTCACTGAAAAAGGACACAGGTGTGTCCGAAAATTCCAACTTTAAAATCTTTCTCTTCATGATTCAATTTAATCAGAAGGCTAATATATAATAAATATCAATCTTTTCAATAATTCACAAACATTTCATATAAAAAATTCTAACAATCCTAATGATATAGACTGTCAGAGAGTCATTTGAAAAGATGAAAATAACATTGTAACCTATCTTTTGTTAACAGATATTTCATTAAAAATCCATAGAAATGGTAGTGGTGAGAATAGCCCTTTCCATGCAGAAAACATTCTGCATTCAATGACTGCAAAGTCATTATTACTGTCAAATGAAATTTATAAAATCTTTCTCTTAAACGTTTTTCATGAAATTAAGCTTCAAGTCCACTGTTATAACTCTTTCTAGTATTGATGAGGATTTCCTTCCTAACCTTCTGTTTAAAGTAGTGTGGAAAGTCAATTTTTTTATTATATCATTATTTTCCCTTCTAATTACATGTCCTATCCAATGTCATTGTTGCTGCTTTTATTATTTAGTAAGGTTCTTTGTGATTCAGTTAATAAGATTTAATGAAGGGTTGTCTTCTTTCTCCTTATAATGCTTATTGTTCCACTAGTGAAACATATTCTAAGGCATATGCGGGTACTAAAATGTTAAAACCTCAAGGATATGGTTGACGGTTTAGACATTTTGGATGTCATGCATGACATCCCAATGTAAAGAATATTCTAACCATCAAAAAAATCAAAAGTTAATTTCACTGAACAAAACAAGACAAGCTTAGTTTAGAGAGAAATGATAAATTTGGCTTTTTTTATGCTGCAAAGAGAATCTGATGAACTTGATGAAAATGGTAAGAGTTATTAAAAAAATTAGCATTTTCATCTCGACATATTCAAAAGAATTCCATTTTTATGTGTCCTTCTAAGCTGCATGAAAGTTCAGGCATGGTTATAATGAGAGTAAAATGATTCTTTAAAACTCATAAGAAACCTTTTTTTTAATGAAACAATGTATTATTAAATTTGTTCCAGAAAAACATTCGATTAAATTGTAAAACAAATCAAATGTACAGATAAGAAATGTTTATTCAAAAATATTGGAATGAAATAATACATTTTTCATTCAACAACAAAACTTCTTTGACAATAAAGAATTTATTTGATTATTCACATTTCATTTATTGTCCATAATAAAAATTTGAAAACATTATTGTTTATTTATATATATATATATATATGTGTGTGTGTGTGTGTGTGTGTGTGTGTGTGTAAAATTTCATATCTAACTAAAATATATATCTGCAAGAGGACAATATGAACAAAGAATATGAATATGGTTTCCTTTTGTCTTCATTCATATGCACACACACAGACACACATATATATATATAAAGTTGTAACCTTGGTCTATCTGTTTGTTTGTTATCAAATGCCTTCTAGGCAATAGACCCTATAACCATATGTATTCTGAAACTACATTACCTGGGGAACTTGGATAAGTATATTTCATTTTGATCAAAGAGGGTCCGGGAGTGGGGATAATCAGTGAGTAGTGCCTTACAATATGTATTTGTTCCGACAATTCAACTGACATAACAATGTTGTAATCTTCTCATGCTGAACTGATTTTCCCTTTGATTTAAATTAAATTTAAATTTGCACAAACAAATGACTCCTATCCAAAATATAGAAAGAGAAATTGTGAAGATGGAGGTCACATTGGCAAGATCTTTGAGTAATATTGAAATGCGTCATTTTTCTCCATAAATTATAAGAATGATTTAAAATCAATCATCATTTTCTTACAAAAAATGTGTGACATGCAACAAGGCACAGGTAATTTGGCTAGTGTGTGTGTATATATATATATATATATATATATATATATATAAAATGATAATGGCTAAAAGTATAGCAAAAAGTGCTTAGAGATACAAAATATTTGGACAATTACTGCATAATTTAAGTCCAGAAAAGAAGAAAATTATAAGAACACAAGAAAAATTAAATAAAAAACTTAACCACAGTACATTGTCAGTCGTTTTTAAAGAAACACGTATAAAAGAGGGATTGCTGCACAGATACATAATTTCATATATTGTTATGAATTTGCAACATATAAAGGTATGAAGCCCAGTTTGAAAGAAAAAGAAAAATGGTGGGTTTACACAGAGAGGAACTCATGAACAGCTACCGATGAACAACAAACACAAGATTAACATTTTTAAATAGATTTTATATAACAAAATGCAAAATATAAAATATGGGAAAAGTATGGAATGACAGATGTAAAATTAATAAAAGAACACTTAAGTGTTATTGGATGACAATTCAAACATTTGTGTTTCAGGAATTAAGGAGTTGAAAGGTTTGTAATGACAGGCAAACAAAGCTGCTGTACAATGTTCACAAAATTTGGTTGTTTTTTGCTTCCGTAATGCGAAAATAGAATTCTGGAATAATGTTTGAATTCTGTTTCCTTTTGGTTAATTGGACTGCATCCAACATGAAAGTAAGATGTTTTCTTTGTATCTATTTAGGTTCAATATTCCTTTATTCTTTACCCATTAAATAGTCAAATAGAACCAAGATCTCTGGGATGAAATCTCTTTATTCCCTACACAAAAAGTAATAGAATAGGCTTGTGGGTTTATTTCTCAACCCTTATGATCACACGTGAGTGTTGTTGACTGATTCTTACTCATTTTCTTAGGAGGTCATTCTGTTTGTTGTGAAGCAATCCCAAATTCCTTTCCTACCATTTCTTAGGAGGTCATTCTGTTTTTTGTCAATTGACCCCAAATTCCTTTCCTGACTTTTCTTTGCGAAACAAGACTCAGTCCAGTTAGGTAGTTAACAAAAAAAAAAGGAAGAAGAAACACAAAGACAGGCTATCTCTTATAAAATTGATTATATGTCTGCTTCCGTTGTTAACATTGAGGGCCATACCACACCTCTCTACCAAAAAAAAATAAAAAGAAGAAAAATGGCTATTTTTCTTAAGACAAGGTTTATGTTAGATATGGGATAAGGCATCAGCTCACATATCATCAACTCCTTTAATGTGGTGTATGTCAAGATGATATTCTTACAATGCTAGACTCCTACATAACAATCTTCTCTTTTTATTTTTCATCATATTTCGAAAGTCTATAACAGGATACCACACATTGGTGGAAAGAACCTCTCTATCCTCATCTGATTCAGATGCGGACATTGACCTATGGACCACTAATATAGCATCAATCTTTCCCCTCTCATAGTAGTGTTTTATCATATCAATATGACACATTTGAATTGAGCAAGCAAGAAACAGATGTTCTGCCATCTTCCGGCCAGCTAAGAGTGTCATCTTGTATATTAATGCAGCAGCTTCTGTACGGAATTCATCATGACTGCCACGACCAGCAAGATCCAATAGCACCTGGTTCTCAGCATCAACTCTTTCAACTAATTCCTGCTCCAGAAGTACAACCAGAGCAGCATGACTTGTCTTCTTAAACTGGTTATCACTGTTACTGAGGTATTTCACAAAAAAAGGAAGAATGTAAATGATGACATTTCAAAAGAAGTTCTTGTTTGTTTGACAGTACACAGCCACATAAGGAACATGTTCTACCAGACCAGAGTGAATGGCTGGTTCACCATCACTTGACAGGCATACCATAGCCCGTAGGACAGCAATACAGTCCTCTTCAATACTGTCAGTTGCATGTAAACTTTCTGGAATTCCTCTTGCTATCAACTGCTGGCTGAAGGCATTGTTGCAATCAATACATTTTTTCCAGCTTCCGAAGTGTCGTAAGGTTGTCATCTGAACAGAAAGATTCACCAAATTTCCACCTTCCAATCCATATTCTAAAGATAAATTGTCTTCCAGAGTATCTTCTGATTATTCCTGATAGAAGTTGATGTCTGCCATGTTGTAGGAAACCATTGTTCAGTCTTCCGAAACTGGGATATGTGGAGGTCTCCTCATCAACACATTGTTTTCAACAAAGTATTTTGTTGGAACTTTCTCCAATTCTTCTTTTGGCAATGCATGATTAAAAGGTCGAATAATTTCTGGATTTCTTCCCTGTTCTGTCCTGAGTTGTCTCCTTGATAGAGAAACATCCATAATGGGCTCTATATTACCAACACTATTCTTTTTCTTGAGACTATCAGAATGACATTTAAAATCTATGTCATGATTTAAAATTGTCTGAGACAGGTTGATTATCTCATCCCTTGCCCACAAAATCTCTCTTATTTATCTTTTCCCTTGGCCTATGCTTGAGTCATGGCATATGAAGGAAATATCCCAGGGTTTTCTTCCTTTTTCTATGTTTCTATTGAGGTAACCATTTCTAGTACTACTTTGAGATGGATAGTTAACTTCTCATCAGCTAGCTCATTCCCTAAAAACATAGATACACCATTCATAGGCAGACTAGGTACAACACCAACAACACTAAGTCTGACCTCAAATAAATTTGATGTAGAGGGACACCAACAAACTAACTACTGACACCCTGTATAACAACAAATTTGACCATGGCCAAATTTGACCTATGCAGCAGAGAATTCTTCAACATTAGGGACTGTGTAGATCCTGTATCTGGTAAAATTTTGATGGTTATCTTTTTAGTGACATCATCCACAAGCAGAACAGAGCCATCCAAAACAAATGGCCTGTTTTCCTCTCTCACATCTTCAACAACAGATATTCTATCCAACACAACTCAGCTAGAAGAAATGAACCCCTGGGGTTTATTTTGGCTTAATGCCTTCAAGTCCTTGTTTTGTTTGGTCCAACAATTTGACACAATATGCCTGACTTTATTACAATATTGGCACATTGGGGGTTTCTGACCCCGTTTATTTACTTGCTGAGATCATGATGACTGGGAATTATTTCTTTTTGGATTTGTACCACTTAAGTTCGTACTTGCACTTGTATATGAGGTAAATGACTGATTAGGACTGCACGATTGGTCCAACTGAAAAATCAGACTCAAACTAGCTCCAGTTCTTGGACCAGGACCACTTCCAGGTCCAAAGGGGCCGCTGTATTTTGATGTGTTGTATTTATGCATTAAGACATATTCGTCTGCAAGTGTGGCCATTTCATATACAGTATCTACTTTTCTTGCCTCAAGGTACATTTTTATATTTTCAGGAACAGATTCTTTAAACTCTTCTATTAGAATCAGTTGCCTTAGTCTATCATGTCATCCTCAATATTTTTTGATTGTCTCTACCTGTCAAAATAAGCTTACTTTTCACTTGAGTACTTGACATAAGTTTATCAGTCAGTTGTCCATAACTCCCTGAATCTTCAGGCACTAATTCATATGTTTTAAGGATGGCTGATTTCACAATATTATAATCAGTGCAGTCTTCTACTGACAGGGCAGCATACAATTTCTGAGTTTTACCTTTTAGCACAGTTTGTAATATTCCAAATTCAAAGCAACTTTTTTGAAATGTGGAAAATATTCATCTGTATCCACTTCATTAGAGTGCGGTACTAGCCTAATCTGCTTTGATAGGTCAAATTCTTTCAGTCTAGCTTCACTATTTAATTATTTAGGCTTCTATGTCATGGAACTGTGTCACCTGCTCAATTCTAGCTCTATTTCAGATTCATTTCTCATTTTTTCTCTTTTAGGTTTGATTCTCATTTTTCCCTCTCAGCTTCAATTTTAAGTTTCTCAAGTTCAAATTGAATCTGGGATTTCTGTGTTTCTACTGGTAGTTGATTTAACGTGTCTTCATCGAAGATATTGTTATCTACCATATACTCTGTAATCACCCTAACTAGTAGTGATTTGCACATAGACTTCTTTACATCTAATTCCAAATTATTGCCAATTTCTAGTATATCATCTTTTTTAAGTCTAAATAACTTTTCTAGGAATGGTGACTTTAAAAAACATTCAATTACAGACATGATCTGCCACCTGCCAGCACACTAATATATGTTTAAATCTGATTGAGCAATCCCAGACACCAGCCCCAATGTTATACAGGGGTTGGACAAAATAATTGAAACACTTGTTAAATTCAAAGAAAATTTATTTAATATGGAGTTGGCCCTCCTTTAGCCTTACATACAGCTTTAATAAGTCTAGGAATGGAATCATACAGCTTCCTGACTTCATCCAGAGGAATTTTCAGCCATTCTTCCATTAACACCTGCTCTAGCTCTTTAAGACACAATGGTGGAGGATAACAGCTCCTAACTTGTTGCTCCAAAATGCACCACAAATGTTTAATGATATTGATATCTGGAGATTGGGGAGGCCACTCCATGTGTCCTAGCTCACTTTTATGCTCTTCATACCAATTCTTAACCACTCAAGCGGTATGTATTGGAGCATTATCGTCTTGGAAGATGCAGTCAACATCAGGGGATAAAGTCTGGGCTATTCGGTGAACATGATCTCCCAAAATGTTCAGGTAATCTTTGCTGTTGATTCTACCATGCAGTGCAACTATTGGACCGAGACATTTCCATCATATGGCGGCCCAAACTATCACTGATCCACCTCCATGCTTCACTGTTGGAAGAAGACAGTCAGGGTTGTAAGCTTCTTTGGGCTGCCTTCACACATAAATTTGCCCTGAAGTTGGGAAAAGAGAAAAACTGGACTCGTCTGAGAATATGACTTGCTTCCATTGGCCTGCAGGCCAGGCATTGTGATCTTTGCACCACTTCAACCTCTTCTGAATGTTGCGAGTGGAGAGAAGAGGTTTCCTTACGGCGGCTCTTCCATGATATCCAGCCTTATGGAGCTCACGATGAACAGTTTTAGTAGAAACTGGACTATTCAGATGATTATTCAACTCAGCAGTCACTTTGGCTGCAGTAATCCATTGATTTTTCGCCACATTGCGTTTCAATGCACATCGGTTACTGTCAGTAAGTTTGCAAGTCCAGCCCAAATTGCTATGCTTGCTTGAGGTTTTACCCTGTTTCTTGAATTGCATAGTAATTCTTGATATGGTATCTCTTGAAAAACCAAACAGTTTAGCAACCTTAGTGATCGAGGCTCCTGCCATGCGAGCTCCAACAATTTGTTCTTTTTCAAACTCAGAGAGGTCATGCATTTAGCTTAAATTTTACTAAATTCTAAAAATAAATAAGACAAAGACAGTAAATTAGATAATTAGATAAATAAACATATTTACAATAGATATAACTTGCAATTACAAAGTTTTAGTTAAAGTTCTTAATATAATAGGTCTTTGAAATATAGGAGTGGAATCTGCACCTGTTCCAATTATTTTGTCCAACCCCTGTATGTTAAAAATTCACAAAATATAAAGGTATGAATCCCAGGTTAAAAAAAAAAGGTGGTTTTGCTCAGAAAGAAATACATGAACAGGTAACAATAAACATTAAACACAAGATTAACATTTTTAAATAAATTTTATATAACAAAGTACAAAATATAAAAGATGGGAAAAGTATGGAGTGACAGATGTACAATTAATAAAATAACACTTAACTAATATTGGATGTCAGTTCAAACGTTTGTGTTTCAGAAATTTGGAGATCAAAGGTTCACAATTGTTGTAGAATACCTACGGACAATAATGAGTATGTCCCTATTCACATAAATACAGTAGTAAATACTGTATGTTGGTCTGCAGTTGGAGATTCATTGTGGAATTCACTTGACTCATTTCTAACAGTTGACTACTACTTCTATGCATCACTGGCGAATCATATATGTGTTATTCTTGTCCTAAGTAATATCATTCATTCAGTTGATTATTCTATTCAGTAACCTTCCCTAGGTTACAACAGTAATGACAGGCAGACAAAGTTGCTGTATAATGTTAACAAAAGTTGGTTGTTTTTTCCTTCTGTATTGTGAAAATAGAATTCCAGAATAATGTTTGCATTCCATTTCCCTTTGGATGAAAGTAAAATGTTTTCTTTGTATCCATTTAGGTACAATATTCCTTTATCCTTTACCCATTAAATAGTCAAATAGACCTAAGATCTGCAGGACAAAATTTCCTTATTCCCTACACAACAAGTAATGAACTTATAATCACACTATAAGAGCCTATTTTTTCACAAACCTTTGTCATTGGAGGTCATAGGGAAACTAAAATTACAAAACCAAAATCCCACTCAGTGATGTATGTCACATGTGGATAGTTGATCAATTCTTACTCACTTTCTTGGGAGGTCATTCTGTTTTTTGTCAAGCAATACCAAATTCCTTTCCTGACCTTTCTTCACCAAAACAAGACTCAAACCAGATTGGTAGTAAACAAAAAAAAAAGTGAATGAGAAGAAGAAGCAACACAAAGACAGAGCATCTCTTATTAAATTGCTTATCTGTCTAATTCAACAGTTAATATTGAGGCCATGTCATCATATATATATATATATATATATATATATATATATATATATATATATATACATACATACATACATACATATATATATATATATATATATATATACATACATATATACATATACATACATACATATATATATATATATATATATATATATATTTAATCATTTCTCCCCTAGCAAGGCATTAAGGTCACTAAGACACAATGTGTTGCTGAATATGAGAGAATATGAAAAAAGAAAACATTATTAAGGAGGAGAGAACAATAAAAGAATAGAAATTAAGAAGACATAAGTTTAACAATTGACACTTATTTATGTTTTTGCCCTGTGGTTGGCAACCAGGGGACACATTTGCTGGTAAACTCAGCTATTTGCTTTCACCCATTCTCCAATGAACACTGAGAGCAATTTCACATGGAGGGCACTTTTCTATATAGTCTTCTCAAGTACACTGGCTGGTAGATGAAACTAAATTTACTCAAATATGTTATAATGAGGGTTTGGTTGCAAAGGAAAGGAACAAACAAGGATTCAATTTTCGACTTGTGTATTTGCCAAATGTACATAATATATGCGTAGTTGTTTGAAATTTTGCAAAACTTGTTCATTTCATTCTTCAGTTGTTGTTCGTCAGAACAACAACTGAAGAATGAAATGAACTTTTTTTGCAATTAGGTGTTAGTATGTTGTTGGTAGGGCAGGGAGTTGACCCATTTCATGGGTTGGTTGGGATCAGAGAATAAATCCTGAGTGGATTAGCTGTTGGTCAATCGAGATTATGTTGGTGGGTTGATTCATGGTAAAGTGTTGCTGAGGTAACAGTGGTGGCAATGAGGGATTAGTTGTAGATAGTGAATGTTGATAAAGCAAAATGTCTCTTTTGGATTCTGGTTGAATCTGGCATTAACAAGATGGAATCATGATGGGGACAATGAGGGTGGGCAGGAGTGGATCAAGTGGAATGTTTCTGTTGGATTCCAGTCGAATGTGGTATCAATGCGACAGGGCCACAGTGGTGATAACAAAAGAGACCTGGAGCTTAATGGTGATGACATCAAGGCATAAAAAATCATGGTGGTTGGTGTTGAAGCTGACCTGTCAGTCACATTCTGTATGTCAAGAGTCAGGTGAGATTAGGGAAACTTTGGCGAGGTTCTACTTGTGACGAGAGAAGTGATCATGGTGTTGATGGCAACAGTGTGCCTGCATACAAACAGGTGGTCTTTCAGACCATAACTTTGTTGGTTGTTATGTTGGAATTTCTTTTCAGCAAGTCTCATGGTCCCCAGGGTCATCTTTTTTTTGTGGCGGGTATGTTTGTGATTGGCTATTGTATCTTATTGTGGGGATTTTTTTTGTGGGTTAGATGTGATGCTTGATGCCCCCTGCACAGAAAAAGACTTTTTTATTGTGTTTTGGTTTCTTAGCATTCATGTCCAGCTCACATATAAAGTGAATCAGAAGGAGATCTAATTACAGTGAAGTATAACACTTTAATCCACTAGACTATGGCTCCATTGGACAATTCACTGTGATGAACTTGGAGCCTTAAACCTAATCTACCTGCTGACTAGCATTACTTATCATGTTTTGACTGTTGCTGAAGACTTGTTATCATGTGTCTTTCTTTCTTTATTACCAACTACCATATTGTATTTATTTTTATGCTATAAATCATGTAAATAATGTATGTATGTATGTATGTACATATATATATATATATATACATATATATATATATATATGTATAGGCATTACAATTCACTTTCTGGCTTCAAGGAATATTGTTATTCTCATGAGAATTTGTAATGGTGATCTTACCATTAGCAAATGGAGATAAGTAATGGTTTGATCATTTGCTAATTTCAGGGAATTGTATATCAGTTGTGGGAGACTGAGGTCGTCGTTGAGATAGAATTGTAGGATAAGATCAACACACATGTAGTCACGTGAGATAAACTTATGGAAGAAATATTCCACAAAATATCACATTGTAGGAGTTGAGAGTTAATCTCTTCTGCAGTTGGTCAAAAGCATCACTATTGATGGAAGTGTCTTGGTGTCATTGGCAGTTGTGTAGTCTGCTACACTTGATTAAGCTTACCTGACATGAGGGTCCATTGATAATACCTGCTGGGTTAGATCTGCTGTTGTACATGGAATCAACTTTGTCTTTAGAGTGATTGAGTGAGTGTCTAAAAAAGCTGCTGGGAAAACCATGCATGCCTTTTTCTGATTGGTCAGAAGAGATGTTTGCTGACCATAAATGAACGACTCCACACTTTGTTTTCTGAATGTATGTTTTCATGTTAATTTGACATGTCTTATATTTTGTTGCCTCTACTATGAAATTTAACTTGTTTTTACTAGTTTTGTACTAAGATGGTGTTAATTTATTCTCCAGTGTCGTACCATCAACTCTGATTTTTTTTTTTGTTTTCAGTCCATTGCCCAGTTAGCATGCTTTGAAAAAGTTGGTAGTCCGTTCGTTTTCGTTTTCTCTCTCTCTCTCTCTCTCTCTCTCTCTCTCTCTCTCTCTCTCTCTCTCTCTCTCTCATCCTGGCTTCTCATTGAACTCCCCCCACACCAAGTGGCCTCATCTTTGTTTGGATCCCTCACCTCATTAACCCATCCAACCCATTAAATTTGGTTTCTGAAATCAAGATGTATTTATAAAGTTTGCCAAACTTTCACTAAATGACCACTGATTCGAGCTTAGCAAGATTAATATGAAGTTCCAATTGTAGGTAATAAGAAATCCATTGGAAATGGAAATGTATTCTATGTTTGTTCTTGTTTTCAGACATGTCACATTCTACAATGTTTTAGTTTCAGGTGTGCATTGTTTTAATAGTGAGCAATCAGACTTATACTAAGTTAAAACTTAATCATTTTATTCTCTTCTTCCCCCTTACCAATCTTATGCATCCCTACTAACTCTGACTCACAAACCTGTTACTTGCAAACAAATTGGGGGAGGGTTGGTAGTTAAACCAGCTACCCGACACCATGTTCTTGCCAAGAAATATCATGGCAAAAAACACATACATTATGAAACCTAATGGTGTGAAGGGGGTTAAGTCTATGGGAATTAATTCCTCGCCCAGTAAAGACTGACATGTGCAACAGGTGTCACCTGTCATCCAGCAACTGCTAGCATAAATGGCATAAAGGGGATAAAATTCCTTGGAAAGTATCCCTTGCCTAGAAATGAGTGACATGGGCAACAGGTGTCTCTAGACCATTATCCAGCAACTACTCAAATCAAACAAAAAATAACTCTCAGTATATGGAACGTTATGACGTTAAACAACTGTAGCTAGTTAGAAAATGTAAAACAGGAGATGAGTAGGCTAAAAATCAACATCTTAGGTGCATGTGAAACTAGATGGCCAAACAATGAAGATTTTGTCAGTGACAATCACAGGATTATATATGCAGGCGGAGAGAAAAACGATAAAGGAGTAGAACTAATACATAATCAAGAATTCAAGAAATGCATTCTGGGATACAACCAATTATCCAAAAGAATTCTGATAATCAAGCTGAAAGGAAAACTTTTCAACGTAGCTATCATAATAGTGTATGCACGGACAGCACAAAGTAAAGAAAAAGAAATCAAATCTTTTAGACAATGCCAAGACTCACTGCAAATCACAAGAAGTCATAATTATCATGGGAGACCTGAAGGCCAAAGTAGGCAGGGAGAGGGCAGTGGAGATACCTGGCAAATTTGGACTAGGAACCCACAACGAACGTGGAGAAAAATGGGTCCAATGGTGCACAGCCAATGACCAGGTAATAGCCAACACATGGTTCCAAGAACATCTGAGGTGATTATGGTCATGGAGAGGCTCAGGAGGAGAAACTAAAAAACAAATTGACTACATAACTATCAATAAAAGATACAGGAATGCAATGGTGCACTGTAAAACCTACCCAAATGCTGACTGTAAACAAAGAGTGAAACTATGGAAACTGAAGAAGCCTAATGCAGCACCCAAATTGCAATACAACAAACTCCTGAGTGATCTGAACTGAAGGAAAAATATATGGACAGTGTGAAAAGAAGATACAAGAGACAAAATGGAAATGGAAACTCAAAATAGGACACACTAAAAGAAGCTTTAGTGACATCAGCAAACGATATCATTCCAAAGGAGAATGGACAAAGAAGAAAAAACAAATGAAGCACTAATGAGATTCTTGACATGATTCAAAGGAGACAGAAAATTCTGCCAAAATATGGAATGGAATACAGAAAACTATCCAACAAGATAAGGAACAAATTCAGGCAGGCTAAAGAAGAGTGGCTAAACAAAAAATATATAGAAATTGAGAGATTGAGTACCAAAGACAAAGGAGATATGTATAAACAAACAAGGGAACTAACAAGACAGAAGACTTGCTCATTAACAGACTGCATAAAATTCAAGGATAGAACACTCATATTAGAGAAAGAAAAATTCTTCAGTGCTGGAATGAATATATTGGAGAACTCTTCCATGACAAAAGAGAACAATTGACAATACACAGAATTACTGATGGGCCTGAAATTCTAAAAACTGGCCAAATTGAACAGAAACAAGGTGGTAGGGCCAGACAGAATTATAACAGTGACACTGAGAGCCTTAGATGATTTTGGTATAGACAAGATTATGAGAATAATAAATAAAATGTACAACAGTGGGGATATACTGGAAGATCTAAGCAGATCTATCTTCATAGCACTGCCTAAAAAACCAGACACAAATGAATGTGAAATGCACTGAACAATGAGTGACATAACAAAACTCATCATCCGTATTCTGATGAATAAAGCGTGCAACAGAATCAGGCCAGGGATAGGACAAGAACAGTGCGGGTTTGTTAAAGACACCAGAAAGGAACGTGATATTCATGCTCAGAATGTTATCAGAAAGAGCAATACAAATGCAGAACTTGCACCTGTGTTTTATAGACTACGCGAAGGCATTCAACAAAGTATGCCACAAAGATCTACTCAGGAACATATTCGGGAAAGATATTAGAATAATCAAAAACCTCTACTGGCAGCAAACTGTGTGCATAAGGATAAAAATGAATACAGCAGATGTACAAAAATAGAAAGGAGTGTAAGGCAAGGATGAGTCTTCTCACCAGACTTATTCAACCTCTACAGTAAGGCAATTCTGAGAGAACTGGAAACCCTACCAGGATTCATCATTGGTGGCCACAATCTTAACAACATAAGATATACAGATGACACAGTGCTGATAGCAGACATGGAAAGGAAACAACAAAACCTCCTGAAGAAGGTAGCAAAGAAGAGCAAGAAGAAAGGACTAAACATAAACTACAAGAAAACAGAATGCATGGTCATCAGTAAAAGGATGAACCTGAAATGTGATTTACAGGTCAGGGACACTAAAATCAAGCAGTTGCAAAAATTTATGTATCTGAGAAGTGTTCTGACAAAGGATTGTAAGTGCAACACTGAGATCCAAAGATGTATTGGGATGGCCAAAGACTCATTCCAAAAGCCAGGCAGAGTATTACGAGATAGGATGGTTTTGTTGGAAACAAACAGAAAATGTACTGAACTGTTACTTGATAGCTGTCCTCCTTTACAGCAGTGAATGGTGGACAGTCTCCTCAAAGATGAAGAAGAGACTCAAGACACCAGAGGTATGGTTCTACAGAAGGATGCTAAGGATATCATGGACTGAACATATGAGCGACGATGAGGTTTTGGAGAGGATGCAAACAAAGAAGAAACTTCTAGTTAACATCAAAAAGTGGCAACTAAAATTTCTGGGACATGCAATGAGAAAGGAGGGCTTGGAAAATCTGATACTCACAGGGTGGATAGAGGGAAAGAAGGACAAGGGAAGTCGCTGCATGACACTTAACCAGTTTAAGCAAGTGGATGACAGAACAGGGTGTGGGAGAAATAAGAAAAAGACAAAACTTATTGAGAGCTACAAAGGGCAGGAAGAAATAGAGATCCATAATTATGTACACCCTGAAGGGATATGGCGCATAAAAGAGAGAAGATTCCAGAAATGGGTGCTTGGAGTCAGATGAAAGTAAAGTTTCTTTTTGCCACTGTGGATGTTGAAATAAGCACTTCCATTTCAGTTAAAGTTGGAGTCCAGGCAGTGTGCAACAAAATAAAACCATGGGTCAAACTTGTCAGTGATGGTCATATTCATTGAACAAGTTGACAGTCATCATGTATAAAGATTAACCCAAACCTTATTAATGGATCGTCCTGGGTACGACGTTAAACTGCATCCGACAGCAAGGCCTCTGATCAGGAGGTTTTGAGGAAGCGTGGAACCACCTCTTAATTGCTGGTGTTCCCAGGTCCACCCTGACCCGGGGTGGTAACACATGTTGGGGTCCCAGCTATGGGAAAATAGTGAACTTCCAGGTCTTTTCCAGCACATTGAAACAATGATGTTGCCAACTACACGTTTTTGAAACAATGATGTTGCCAATTATACTTTTTTGAAACAATGATGTTGCCAACTATACGTTTTTGAAACAATGATGTTGCCAGCTATTTTGAAACAATGATGTTGCCAGCTATACTTTTTTGAAGCAATGATGTTGCCAACTATTTTTGAAACAATGATGTTGCCAGCTATACGTTTTTGAAACAATTATGTTGCCAGTTTTTGAAACAATGATGTTGCCAGCTATACGTTTTTGAAACAATGATGTTGCCAGCTATACGTTTTTGAAACAATGATGTTGCTAACATTATTCTTAAATTACGTTTGCAAAGTATATATATTTAGTAAATATGTGGAAACTGGATCTAGCATTAAATAACCCATAGTGGTTGATATGCCATGAAACCCCAAACAAACAAACAAACTTATTAATGGAACTGGGTAGAAAGTATTGTTTAGAAACTGTTAATGGTTGTGGTATCACAAAGTCACAAGTCATCACGGCCAAAGGTTTGCATGCTGACTTTGTTCAAGTATTGATTATGCACTCTCTCCCGGGAAAGATAATTAAGCTCTGATCAGTATGGTTGCAATTATGAACTAAAGTTTGGCACTGTGGTCATTGAAGAAACACAGAAGGCATCTGCGGCAAGGATTCATTAGTCACCCTAACAATGTACTGGGAAACAAACAACCAGGCATTAATTATTATAATATATATATATATATATATATATATATATATATGCATATATATACAGATAGAATTAATTCAGTAGATATTCAATGAATATTATTGACAGGCAATTTTACAGAAAGAAAACCCAATATTAATAATTTGATAAAGCAATGGTAAAACCAGATAAAAAACACAAATAGTAACTTCAATTTGAAACAAAAGTTTTCATGCTAAGAAACAATTATCAGGCTATATATATATATATATATATATATATATATATATATATATATATAATAAATTTATTCATTTATGACTGATTTTAATCTGAGCTTTGCAAAATTCCATGAATAAATATATATCTTTCCATGAATAAATGTGTTATTGATCATAATGATATTTACCAAGTTCAGTATCTCTTGTCTGGCACAGGGCCATGAGAAATAAAGAATATTCTACTGAGTCTGGCAGCTCAGCCATCTTTGAAACTCAATGCAGGAAATCCTGATTTTTAATTTCCCTTAAATACTAACTGGTGCTGGCAGGAAATATACAATTATTTCAACTCACCAAGTTAGCCCTATTATTATAGGGCTGAATATTCAGTAGTCCTTGCTTATCTGAACAGCTGTTTAATTTTACACACTTTCTGTTACAGCCATTCAACTCCAGAAAAAATATTCTAAGTGAAAAATTTTAATGCTGACAATTTGGATATGCCAAAGAGAAATCATAATTTGCTTCCTTTGAAGCTTCTTCTGAGCATGGTAAAAACATTCTTCTGAGCATGGTAAAAACATTTCAATAAAAAGATAAATGTATGCTTATTTTTTAAAAATTAATGTACAGGAACTGTGATGGACACTGGCACAGAAATTGGAATCACTAAGCTGAGTTCAAACTCTGGGCTAGTCTGTTGCATTCACTTTCATACAGATGTTCTTGGGAAAGGTAGGAATCCATCTGTTTCTTCTCCCAAATTATTCGGACTATTGTCCGCATCTTTGTTGCTATGTTTATCACAACATTTCAGCCCTTGTACGCTCCGGCCTTCTTCAGGTGGTTGGAATGTCAAACTGAACCCTTTATTTCGCTCACTGGGGTAGACTGTTCTAGTTCCACGTGCCATGTTTAATGGCTGTCAGTTATCAGTTATCTCCTGTTAATTTCGCTCTCCATGTTCTCCACTACCTTATCTGGGTATTGAACTCTCGCTTTTTGGGTCCTGTCACTGGATCTAACCAACGCCTTTATCCATGTGTCCTTGAGGACATCTGTGTATGAATTTCTGGGTATTATAAACTTAATGTCTTCAGCAACCATTTTTAGGAGTGCTCATATTGCAATTTTTTGCTGTTATCATTCCATGTTTTTACCAGAGCTCATAATGCAACTTTCAGAGGGAAATTAACAGGAGATAACTGATAACTGACATCCATTAAACATGGCACGTGGAACTAGAACAGTCTGCCCCAGTGAGCGAAATAAACGGTTCAGTTCGACATTCCAACCACCTGAAGAAGTCCGGAGCGTACAATGGCTGAAACGTTGTGATAAACATGGCGACAAAGATGAGGACAATAGTCCGAATAATGTAAATAATGTACATAATACCTCATCTCAGAAATATAGACAATGTGATGAGGTGCATTGAAACGTGAATGCATTGATGCAGCAGTTTTACGTATGTTCAAATGTAATATCCTATAATAAAGAATTGTTGCTCTAGCTTTGCATTGATCCCTATTTTTAAATTAATGTTATGAACATTTGAATTTATATTTGATTTGTTCTCATTTCTTTTGGTTATATTATATATGATGGACTCTCCCGTTGAACTCGACGTATGAGGGTCAGGCAAATCAGTTCCCAGAAACTGAAAGCCCGACACCCACACATAAGATTTGATTATAGTGGTGAAGGCTTTGTGCAGAGCCATCCACACTTTTTGGAGGGACGAATACAGGGACCTGGTGCAACGAATGCCACAAGGTCCCCAAACGACACTCCGCAGGTTTTGAATTCAGAGTTTTCCTTCTCCTAGACCAGTTGCCATCCAAGGCTATAGAACCCAGTCTGTCCTGCTATTTACCCATAGTTGGAGGGAGAAGAAGAGGATTCACACCTTTCCCAAGGGTATATATATATATATATATATATATATATATATATATATGCACATTTTATTAAATTCAACTAACAAGGTCTGTCTGTTTAATTTTTTATTGCATTTTTCAAATTTTTGTATAAGATGTTGTATATAAGGATCAAATTTGAGGAAAAATTGCCCAAACTTGAAATTTATTCTGTTCCTTTCGTTCAAGTCCTGTCTCAGTCATTATTTAGAACCATGTACTGTCATTGTGATAAGCAAGATTTCATTGGTTACATCCTGGTATTTTATAGAGATGAAAGCTTGAATCGTCCTAAAGTGAGGTCATCTGTAAGGGTTAACATGTGAAACTGCACCAGAAAAGAATGTGTCAAATATGCATGTTGTTGGTATTAGTTTTGTTTTGTTTTTTTGTGCATATTAAATATTTTATACATACTTCAAGATACCATCTCATCACATTGCAAACAAACAGAATACAACTATGAACACAAGACAAATATTAATGGATAACACCAAAATATTCTACAGCACCCAATATAAAGAAAGGCTCAAAACCTTAGAAGCTATTATTATACAAAATAAACAAGCAACATTTGTATGCCTTAGTATATAATTAATTTAGTTATTCTGTCACGTTGGTTCATTAACAGTTCAGTCAATCATGTTACAAGACAATTTTCTGTTAAATCTTAATGAACTAAGTGATAAAAAAGGATTGGAAAAGAGAGATAGAAAGAGAAAGGGTGTAACAAAGAGAAGCAGTTTCACTCTCAAATTTCAGACTTCACCACATGGGGCCACAAACTTAACACACTAGACCAGGGATGGGCAAACTACAGCCCGCAGGCCACATGCGGCCCACCAAACGATTTTGTGCGGCCCGCTTTAAAATGTTATTTATTAAAACTATATTTTTCCATTAAAAGCCCTTTATTTTGCCAATTTTAAATATCAATTATTTTGGTTTATATATACTATGCAGCCCAGTAAAACTATAAATTTTTAGAATGCGTCCCTTGTACTAAAAAGTTTGCCCACCCCTGAACTAGATATTGCAGCTATAGTCTTCATAGTAAGTAGGTCTTTACGGGATGGAGTGGCTAGTCCCATGCTCAACAGGTTTTGAATTCAGAATTATCCTCCTCTTCCTAGACTGGTAGCCAAATAAACTAAAGAGCCCAAGTCTACCCTAATCTTTGACCCATAGCTATGACGGGGATGGATTCATACCTTTCTCAAGGGCATTTACACAAAAGTGAACATAATCAACTTGACTAGAATTTTAACTTGGCTAATTGATTTCCCATTCTGGGTTGTTAACCGTCATACCACCTGCACATCCAATAACAGAGAAAAAGAAACACCGTAAGAGAAATAGAAAGAAACTGAAAGAGAAATATGAAAATAGTAAGGAAAAAGAGGTCAGATATGAAAGACAATTTTTAAACTACCATGTCCCTTCAGAACATAGGTGATCATGACTCTCCACAGTTTCATTTTTTATTATCTGTGGATTGACATGCAATCTTGGGAAAGATTGTGGCGTGGTTTTCCCATTTCTTCTCCACAGTTTGAAATTCAGTATTCCTTTGACTGGTTGCCAACTAAGGCTAAAAATTGCAGTTTACCCTACTATATAATACCTAACTGGAAGGGAGAAGAAACAGATTCATGCTTTTGCATGGTCATTTATGTGAAAGTGAAGACAGAGTAACCCAAAATTTGAACTCGACTTGCAGATTCCACTTTCTGTGATGATATCTGTTATACTACTCACGCATTCTATAAAAATCTTATAAATCCCGTAAAAGTCCTATAGAAAGAAAAACAATATAAGGCAGGATTGAATGAAAAGCACAAAAATAGAAGAGAAAAAATAAAGAAATGGTTCCCACACATCCTATGAAAGATACAGAAAAAAAGAAAGATTGATTAATTTGTTTTTATGGCTTATCAACCCTTTTCAGGTTATTTAAAGCCAGAAGATATTTTTACGTTGTAAGAATCTTCTGGTAATAAAAATGATTTACTGATAAAAGTCCTACTAATTAACCTATATCTGGAGGGAAGACGAGGTGCAGTCATACCTTTTCCAATGGTATTTGCATGAAATAATATAATGAGCCCCACTGAAATTGAAACTCAGCTCTCCGATATCCAATTCCGAGCCATTATCCATTCTATCCACACATGCAAGCTTTCAGCACTTGGTATTCTCAAGCAGTCATCCATCTAGGTACTGACCATGCTCGATGTTGCTTAAATTTGGTGATCGTACGAGAACTGGTTTCATGTCAAAAAAAAAAAAAAGAGGAAAAAAATGAGTAGAAAATAAAGAGATGGAAGGAAAGGAACAAAAATAGAAAAACAGAAAAAGAAATGTTTTAAATTTAAAAGAGAGAAAGAGAAAAAGAAGTTAGAATTTGAGGGCAAATGAGAAATTTAATGAACGTAAAGAAACAGTGAACCTGTAAGAAAGAAGTTGAAAGGGAAGTAAGTGAAAGAAAAAAATGAAGGAGAGATTCAGGATGTCATTAAAGAACTAGAGAATAGAATATTCTCTAGTTCTTTAATTCTAGAACTAGAGAATAGAATAAAAAAAGAACTATAGAGACAAGATACAAAGGAAAGAAGAGGAAGAAGGAATTAATTGAAGAAAAACAAAACAAATGGTAAACAAGAACTTAGAAAAGGAGAAAAAGACAAAAATATGAAAAAAAGAAGAAAAAGGAAAGAAAAATATTAAAATAAAGAAAATAGAGAACGAAACAAAAGAAGAGAAACTAAAGAAAGAGAAAGAGAGAAGGTTAGAGTAAAATTTAAAGAGATGGCTCTATTGAGAGATGAGAGAGAAAATGGAACTTGCTATACAATTTCAAACAAAAATATGGCGACAGTGATCAGCTTTCATTCTTATACCAAGTTCTTCAGTTTTGCTGTTGTTAAGTCAAGACTGGAAACTGACAAAATTTTTGCTTCTGAACAATCAATAAGCAATCTTCCAATTACACAAATAGATCAGCTTTCCCGCAACAAATGGTAACCAACTCTGCATTATTCGATGCGGTACTGACCTTCGATTACAGTTCAAAAATAATATAAATGAAACAAAGTATCAAGACTTTTCTTAAGTTATTCCTCTTACAGTAAATCAATTTTTCAAACATTTTAACCACATTCTTTTTTAATCCGTCATTAGAACGATCTCAAGTGCAAATGCCAACAATATTGCTTCTATATAAAGTTGACCAATTCACAGTCTTTTTTTTCTTTTCCTTTTGAAGGGAAATAATGCACTATCATTAGCATTCTTTTGTGCTAACATTCTTTAACCATTCATAATTATTATCATTCTTTTGATTAAATGATGGTACAAAATCCAGAAATAGAGGTTCCTTTCCTACTTTCTCCATCTTTAGATACTCAATTATTTCAATTATGAATTTTAACATTACAAATGACATAGTAAGTTGGGCAATTAAGTTAATTCGTATTAGTTTTTATGATGTTCAATACTGAAGCATACAGCATATAATCGATTATGCAACAACAACAAAAAGTGGCTACAGTAATTATAGACTATGCTTCTTTGTAGTTTACAAATTACAATATTGAATCAGTCATTTTTTTAAGCATGTATTTTATTCCTTTGATGCTGATCATCACTATTAATACCAAACCCCAAATTTAACTGTAATTAACTGGGTTTAAAAATCCCTCAATAAATCAATAAATCTTCCACATTGATAAGTTCCATGTCCTTTCAGGATGTGGGTGATCATGCCTCTCTACAACTTCCTGTCTTTTGTTAATCTAAGTAGCTTCCGGCTAAGCAAAGTACTAAGAAAAATACTAAACTGTTAGATAATATCAGTCCTACTATATGGCAGTGAATGCTGGACAATTTCCTCACAGATTAAGAAAAGACTTAAAGCAACAGAAATGTGATTCTACAGAAGGATGCTGAGAATACAATGAACTAAACATGTGAGCAACAACAAGATTTTAGAGAAAATGAAAACAAAAAAGACACTTATACTTAACATTAGAAGGAGATAGTTGAAATTTCTAGGGTATATAATGAGGAAAAAAGGCTTGGAAAATTTGATACCCACAGAACAGTTTGAAGGCAAAGGAGAAAAGCAGAAAACAATGCATAACCTACCTAACAAGCTTGTGCAAGTGGTTGGTAGAACAGGGTTTAGGAGAGAAAGTTAAACCCAAACTTTACTAAAAGCTACAAAAAATAGGAAATTGTGGAGAGCCATGATCGTCAACGTCCTGAAGAGAAATTATACATGAAGAGGAAGAAGTAGCTTTTAAATCTTTACCATCATTCTTTGTCCTTGTTCTGGCATCCATTCACAAACATATTGAATAAGTTAATCACTTTTTCTGCTTAATTTCTGGGATGAGGAGTTATCATTATTTACATGTGGACTGTTATCCTCATTTTGATTGTTATTAACACAACATTTCAACCATGGCCGTATAAAGTGTTGGGTTGTGAATTTGGTGATATAGTAATTGTGATTTCAATCCCTCAGCCAGGCAGTGTGTACTTGGACTCAGTAAAAATGGGGTGAGCAATAACTGAACAGAAATAAATAAGAACTAGATGAGATATTTACATTAGTCGGACTATTGTCCTCATCTTTGTCGCCATATTTGTCACAACGTTTTGGCCGTTGTACGCTCCGGCCTTCTTCAGGTGGTTGGAATTTCGAACCGAACCCTTTATTTCGATCACTGGGGTAGACTTTTCTAGTTCCACGAGCCATGTTTGATGGATGTCAGTTATCAGTTATCTCCTGGTAATTTTCCCTCTGAAAGTGGATAAAGGCGTTGGTTAGATCCAGTGACAGGACCCAAAGAGTGTGAGTTCAATACCCGGTTCAGGCAGTGGAGAACTTTCAGAGGGAAAATTACCAGGAGATAACTGATAACTGACATCCATCAAACATGGCTCGTGGAACTAGAACAGTCTACCCCAGTGATCGAAATAAAGTGTTCGGTTCGAAATTCCAACAACCTGAAGAAGGCCGGAGCGTACAACGGCCGAAATGTTGTGACAAATATGGCGACAAATATGGTGACAAAGATGAGGACAATAGTCCGACTAATGTAAATACTGTACATAACACCTCATCTCAGATATATAGACAGACTCTAGATGAGATATGTAGACGAGGAACAATCTATCAATGTAAATTAAATATAGGGTTGAGTTTTAAATTTCCAGGTTAGCTTGATCAATAAACACCTGAAGAAGGCCAGAGGGCACAATGACTGAAACATGATAATAACAATGTTTCTAACAATAGTTCACATATTAATAATAGGCAAGTAGGCACGGTGGAGTAATGGATAGCGGCTCAGATTGAGAAATCAGAGAGCTGAGTTCAAATTCCAGTCAAATCCATTACATTCACTTATATGCTGATACCCTTGGGAAAGGTATGAATCCTCTTCTTCTCCCACCAGGATAGACTGGGTTCTATAGTCTTGGATGGCAACTGGTCTACCGCAGAAAGAAATGGTAACCTATTGCAGGAAAAATCTCTGCCTCGTCAGTCATGAATCAAAAGATACATGATCGCTTAAGCATGTATCATGCATGGCACATAACTGACTGACTGATTAATAATATGTAACTCACTGTTCCCACCTCCACCATTCTTTTTGCCTTCAGTATGCCTTATGAGTGTTAGGATATTCAAGCCTTCTTTCCTTATTATGTATTCCATAAATTTCAAGTGTTTCTTTCTGATTGTAAGTATAATTTTTCTTATTTTACTTAAAACTTCTTGTCAGTATGTGCTTGTGACAGGAAAGATAAGAAATAATGACACAGAACTATGTAAGCACCATGATTGGACTGACTACATTTCAATTCTCTTTCAACAATTCATATTTGTAACAGTTTTATAAATTTCTTCTGCAGTAGGTAAACTTTTTAATTGCATGTTTGCCAACATTCTTCAAATTTATGACGCAAGGTCACAAGAGGCTTACAGTATTTGATATTTATAAACAATCAACCAGTTAAGTAACCAACCAGGTTCTATATTGCTTAACTTTGTGATCAGATAAGAACAAGTCCTTTCGACACTCTTTTTATGTACCATGTCCTTTCAGGATGAAGGTGACCATAGCTCTCCACAACTTCCTCCTTTTTTGCTTTAAGTAGCTTTTTGACTCTTTATTATCCTGCTTTGTTCTTATTTTGCAATTCGTTCACACAAACTCATTAAGCTTTCGATGCTTTCCCCCCAGTTTCTTTATCAATACTATGCCCTGTGAGTGTTAAATTCTCCGGACCTTCTTTTCTCACTATGAGTTCCAGAAATTTCAGCTATTTCTAATTATAATTTTCCTTATAGTTCCTATTTTCATTAAGGTTTCCTCATCACTACCTGACACAGCGAGTTAGTGACTCATCACTGACACAGGAAGGTAGTGACAAAACATAATGACACTGAACTGTCAAGGCTCCACCCTCAGAATGAGTCCATTTAAAATTTGTTTCAACAATTTATATTTGTAACAGTTTCATAAATTCCTTCTGTAATAGTCTTTTAATTGTATGTTTGCTAACATTCACCAAACAGTCGAACATGATGCAAAGTTACAAGTGACTTACTGCCAACCAGTTAAGTACCAAACAGGCTCTACAATGCTTACCATTGAGATCAGATAAGAACCAGTCTTTTCAACATTCTTTTTCTTTTATATACCATATCCCTTCAGGACAATCACGGCTCTCCACACATCTTATTTACCATCTCCCTCTGTCCTTGTTTTGTCATCCATTCACACAGACTTGTTAAGTAAGGTACTCACTGTTTCACCATTCTCTCTTGTTTTCAATATGCCCTCTGTGTGTTTGATTTTCTTAGTCTTTTTTCCTCATGATGTGTCCAATAAATTTCAACTCTCTCTTTCTGATTATAAGTTTCCCTGTAGTTTTTTATTTATTTTAAGTGTTCTTTGTTGGACACATTATGTCCATGAAATTGTCAACGTTTACCTGTAGAACAGCTTTGTCACTTCAAATCTCTTCTTAATCTAATTTTCCTGCATTCACTGCTGTATAGGAGATTGTTGGGATCCATCTACCCAGGTTTTTGTTGCTATCTGAGTGTCAGGGTTCCAAACTTTTAACAACAACAACACATCTTTTAAATGAAATATACAGAATGTTATTTTCAGGAGAAAAAATAGAAGCAGAACATCAGTTGAAATAACATTTACATATTCTTTTCAGAAATATACACTAATAATAAAATGTTCAATTTTCCTTGCAATGAATTTTGTTTTATAAAGTAATTAAGTGTTCTTAGTGTAAAATGAAATGTGTGGACAGACTTAATTTAGGATGCTCTGCCTAATGTTTTTCATGAGTGCGTAGACAAACCCTTAACAACTGCTTCATTTGTACGCATGTGTATATCAAACTGGCCTTCAAAATTGTTTTGAGCCCTGAGAAGTAGCAGGTTTCTATTTTTATATCCATAAGAGGGACCCATAATCTAATTTTGCATAGAGGTGTGAACTTTTTGAATACAAGGTTTTCATTAGTGAGAAAACAATTTCACACTAGATTGTAAAAATCTTTCTGGTAGTGGTGAAGGGAGTTATTATTGTTATTTTCTAAATAGTCCAAAAATAACATGATAGATCTATAACTATGCCTGCCAAGTGTTTTGGCAGTATCTGCCCTAATAATGATTGTTTATCCAACAAACCTTCTGATGGGAAGTTATTAGTTGAAAATATATATGGGGTTTAATTCCTATAAGATTCAATATTACATATCAGTTCAGCTTTCTTTTCTTTGTTTCTGACAAAATATTTCCAAATTCTTAATTTGCTTAGATTCTGGAAGGCTTCTTTGGTTATTCATATGGACTTTCAGATTTCTATGTCATGCCTTCTGTTGTCTGTTACTAGATAGTTGAATGTCTGAACTCAACATGCTTTTTTCAATAATTGGATTTAAAAGAAATATCTGTGTATTTACAACAAACTACCAGCTGATGATTTATTTCATTCTACTGATGCTGTTTATTTTGCTGTCAAAAGTTAATTTATGTCCTACAAATCAATGTTTCAACCAGATGACCTTGAATTCTCACTTGTCATGATGAGTGGTTGTATTTTCAAAGAGTTTTGAATGTCTATTGGAAATAAAGCTCATTTCAGACCTTGTGGAATTTATAAACATATATGAATAAAGGCAAAAGGAAAACTTATCTTAGCCAACACGTTTCATCTTCTGATGGACTTTATCAAGATAAATATAAGGATTTTATTTTGCAACAAATGTTTACAAAACAAAAGTAAAAATGTTGCTTTTTCAAAATTTTAAACTTAAGAAATGCTTATAAATATTCATCAGGCTAATGGAAAAGTATAGATAAATTATGGAGAACATTGATTGATGTAATTTAATATCTGATAAACAAAACCGAGGAAATGTTGAATTTTTTTTTATGATGTAATTAATATTTATATTATTTTAGTTTGGAATTAATTTATGTATTATATATTTTAGATAAGAGAAAGTTATGAATTCAACCATTTTCTTTTAATTTTTTAACATTTTTATAGTCATGTATGTTGGCTTGAGAAAGGAGTAATTCTTTCAGGAAGGGAGATATTTTTAAAAATATGGGGTGCAGATTTATATTCTGCTAAGATTTGATAGCAACACTAAAGAATTATAAGTATGGCATTCTTTACATCAAAGTTCTGAGTGAATTTATTTTTATTTCTGTGTATGACTAATATATATATAATTATTTCAGATATAACTAATATATATATATATAAATTTCAGCTATAAGTAAAAGTATATCTGTAAAAGGACTATTTGAATAAAAAGAAAAAGAAAACTTATCTTAGCCAACACCTTTTGTCCCCTGATGGTCTTTATCATGGAAAATGTAAGGATTTATATTTTAAACTAAGTATTTACAAACAAAAGAAAAAAATGTTTTAGTTTTTCAAAATTTAAAAAATTAAGAACACTCATAGATATTCATTCAGGCTAAGTGAAAAGTATCGATAAATTATGGAGAACATTAATTCATGTAATTTAATATTTGATAAACAAAACCGAGTAAATGTTGTTATTGAATTTTATTTTTTAATAATGTAATAAATATTTTGGTTTAAAATAATATAAATATTTATTACATTCAATGTAATCTTTCCAATTTATCTCAGTGGAAAACATTAGTCTGAGAAGTCACTTCTCCTGGAGGTTAGCATCTGACATGCTGATGGATGGTAAAAAGGGGTCCATGCAGATAATTAAAAGAAAGTAGTTTCATCATGGAGTTACCAAATTAACAAGCCACTCCTTGCTCCATTTAACAAAAAATTGTGGATCATTTTTGAGATCAGCTGTTAATTTGACCTTATCAAACTAATCCTACTTATTATTAAGACAAGAGTAAAGAGTAGATACCAATTTGGGAATTGATATCAAGAAGGCAGTTGAATATTAGGAAAAGCATAAGTCCACACATAGAGCCCTGGGGAACACCTTTATTTATGCAAAATGTTCTCGACAAGTGGCCATTCAAGACAACTTTCATTGCACAATTTGATAAGAAAGATTGAATTAGTTCAAAAAAACTCATCTAGAAATACCATGACCTTTCAACTTATGAAAAAAAAACAGTATGCCAAATCCTGTCAAATGCCTTCAAGATATCCAAAGTAACAGTCCAAGATTTACCAGTCTTATCTAAAGCTTTAGAGACTCTTCCAGCAATAATCATTAATATATCAGCAGTTGACCTAGAGAATCAAAAGCCCTATTGCTTGTATAAAAGCAATCTTTTGAGGTGAGATGCTTAACCAAATCAGTTAATTAGAGCCTCTAGTACTTTGTCAAAATAGTAAAATTATAAGCCAATAGTTAGAAGAATCAGATGGTTTGCTTGAGTTCTTAAAACTGGAACAACAAAAGAGGATTTTCAACAAGCAGCAAAGCAAGAAGCATCAAGGCATTTATTATACAGTTTACAGAGAACAGGAGACAGTTCAGAAGCACATTTCTTTAGGACAACTGAAGGGATACCATCAAGTCTATATGAGTTGTGAGGATCCAGTTTAGTGATGATAGCAGAGACCATGGTCAGGGTTATATGCATATCACTCAATAGATGTTGGCTTGGGAAAAAAGTAATTCTTTCAAGAATGGAGATACTTACAAAAAATCTGAGGAGTAGATTTAGATTTTGATAAAATTCAGTAACAACATTCTTGAGAATCTTCCGTCTAAGTAAGTCATTTCATTGATAAAGATGCTGGAAAAATGGTCAACTCCTTATACTCCTCCAGAAAGTACCTGATTTTATCTGCCATGCTCCCTCTTTAAAAGAGTCAGATCAGACCAAAATGGAGTATATATCTGGGTTGGAGCGTCCCAATCCTTGCTTTCCAGCCTTGATACAGTTCAAAAGCATTGATGTGGTCTTGTAGGTTTTCCACCTGATGACACTTTTCCCATAAATGAAACATTGCTACTCTATAGCTATTTCTATAGAAAACATTCAGTCAGGCTACATTCCTTAATTCCACCAGTTTAAACCTTTACAGCTAAAACCCACCAGGCCATATACACAGGAGTGAACCATCCTAGTTCATATTCCATTAGTACAAAAGAAGTTCTATTCAGACAATTTCTTCTCTAGGACCACTACTTTGTGGGACAGATTTCCAAGAGGATACTTTCCTGATCATTAAAATCTTAGAGTTAGCTGTTATATTTTCTACATAACCTCATAATCTGCACTTCTTACCTCTTAAAGCTTCTGGCCATATCACATTGAAACACAGGTTCCCATATGATGAGCTCATTTAATTATCCTCTACTTTGAGTAGCTCTTGAGCTTTGAATTAGGTGAACAATTAATAATTTAAAAAAATAGATGCATGCATATGTCTGAGTCTATATGTGTCCCACTGTCTCTCTCAGATCATCTTCCCTTAACACAGACACATACATGTACTACACACACATTTACAAGCAAAAGTATTTGTTAAATATTCACATTTGAATGCACTGTCTTCTTGAAGTTAATATTTGACTGGAACATTTTAAATTTCTGTGTTGTTGCAGGCAATATCACAGCATCACCTGGAATCACTTCCCAGTCGAAGTTAAAACACATTTTTCCAAAAAAAAGTTGAGTAGAAAAAGCCTAATGTCAAATAAATTGTTTTTATTTCAAGTTAAAAGTAGTTGCATCATTTCAAGGGGATTCTTGTGCACTTCCTGTCACCACAACTGAAGTGGGATTCTTGTCTCACAAGGAGGTATCAATGTTTTCAACAACAAAATAAAGACTACTTCTTTGACAGCTTCAGTTTATACAGGTGCTGATTGACTGATGCTGCTACAGTTACTACCACATCTTTTCTACAGCTAATGGTCTGTAACTTGCTACATAAATTTGCCAATTTTTCCTGTTGAATTTTAGTAGTGGTATTCTGGTGTCCTCTCTGATTTGGTTATGCTATAATTTAATTCATATTAGATCTCTTTCTAATTCATCCTACATCAAAATCGATTGACGGGATGTGAATCCTAAGAAAGCAAAAATAAAATAAAAAGTTACTCTCTGCACAGGGGTTCTGAGCATCAAATCTGACTCACAAAACAAATCCCTTCAAAAAATGTATGAAATAAAATGTAAAAGGAGCAGATTGCAAACAATGCCACTAAAGCTAAAGCCATGAAAAAACAATGTATCATGATCCACCCCATCTCCTTTTAAGAACACCATTCATGACACTGTTAGAGTTGCAGGTGTGCATGAAAGCCATCAATGCCAACAACAGTGATCAAACTGACTTAACATATACATCAACTTCAAGCCCTACCAACTCTCCCCTTCCTCCAAGTCACTTTCCTCATTCACAAAGAAACATTCCGCCTTGATCCTCTATATTGGCAATACAAAGAATTTTATCTTAACAATTCTTGTGTTCTTTTTTTGTCTCACTAGCAGTTCTTCTTTCATTTGTTTTCTCATGCTACCATACATGCATTTATAACAGTGATCCCATTTCTTTGGTGGTTTGCCACCTTCTTCCAAGGAAGTTGTCTTTGTAGGACTCATGTGCAAAGGTTCATTCTTCTCTTTTAAGTAGGGTAATTATGTCAGTCTTCACATCTAGTTTTTTCCTGTCTAAGCTATCTGTCGATATGTTTTCAATATAATGATACAGGACAAAAGCAAAATGCAAGACATGAAAAAATTTTATCAAATATTTATTCCATAAGAATAAAATAACAACAGTTTGATTGTAGAAATGTATGCCTTTTATTGACCAAAGAGTCTACATGTCTTTAAACAAGAGAAGTATTACATGGCCAATTGTAAAAATAAAGTTTCTTTGATAGCATGAGTCAATAGAGATACAACTATCTGCTGCTACTACCATATCCTTTCTACAAGCCATGGCCTGTGTCAGTTTATCATTCTTCTAATTGTAGTAATTATATGTCTATTAATTAATCAGTTTCAAACAAAATAAAAACGTCTTTTTAATTGAAAACTTAATAAGGTACAATATCCTCAGTGAGTAGATACCAACTTAAAGTAAGATTTAATTAACTTATAACTTACAGATAACGATTAAAAATTCACACTATTTAAAACATATATCAAATCATTATTCTACAAAGTTTCAGCTTTTAAGCATGTATACTTATTAAGAAATTTTATATTATTTATATAACACTTTAAAATTGAGCTAAGCACTTTTCTGTTAAATATTCAGCCTAATTTGGTGTCTACAATGACATCTATGAATGAGGTATAAATAAAAGGACAACACGTCAAGCAGTCAGTCAAAGTACAAGCAGTCTGTGTGATAATACAAGTAGCAGCCAGGTGTAATAGTCTCAGTTGAAATCATTATATAATTGTCCTGTGTCTCATCTGGTCCTTGTTGAAACATTATCACTGAAGTTAAGCAATGTCAAGCCTGGTCACTACCTAGATGGGTTACCATTTGGCAATACCAGGTGCTGTAAGCTTGGTTGTGTAGTTGGTGTAATGGCTCAGAATGGCTCAGAATTGCTAATCGGAGAGTTCCACTTTCAGTTGGGTTTCTTTTATTCATTTATGCACAATTACCCTAGGGAAAGGTATGAATCCACCTATTCTCCCCCCATCTATGGGTTAATTAGAAAGACTTGCATCACTAAATTTGACTTTATCATTCACTACTGATGAGCACATGTGCATTATCTGTTTATAAAAAAAATATGAGAGAATTTAATTGGCACTGTGTTATATATTTTAATGAATTATTTTCTTAAAATTGCAGCAATTTTTCTTCTTCTCATACAACTCTGAGAGTATTTAATTAGTGTGGCAGTGAATGGTAGACAATCTCCTCGAAGATGAGACTTGAAGCAACATAAAGATGCTGAGAATACCATGGACCAAACATGTGAGCACCAACCAAGTTTTACAGAAGAAAAGGAAACTTATACTTTACATCAGAAAGAGATGGTTGAAATTTCTGGGGCACATAATGAGGAAGGAGGGCTTGGAAAATCTGATACTCACAAGACAGATTGAGGGAAAGAGAGACAGAGGAAAACTGCGCATAAAATACTTGATGGGCTTGATTAAATGGATGGTAGAATAGATTTTAGGGGAAACAGCAAAAAGACAAAATTTATTAAGAGCTTCAAGGGACAGGAAATTGTGGAGGGCCATGATCACCTACGTTCTGAAGGGACACAGCATATAAAGAAGAAACTACAAACTAAAAAGTTGGGGTTCTAAGTCAGATATTAAGAGTTGGGGCCGGGGGCTAAGTCAGATGTTAAGAGTCGGCAGGGTGGGCGGATTAACCCAGATAGTAAGAGTCTGAGTGGCAGGCTAAGTCAGAGGTTAAGTTTTAAAGATTCCTAATTTTCTTTTTTTTTTATTGGACCTTCACATAAAATGATTTTTTTCTTGTCTCTATTGTCCTACTGTAAACACTTTTTTTGTTTTGATTTTAAATACACAATACTATGCTTTTCACTTTCTGGAATATGACCTATAGACATTTCTGCATATAAAATGTATAAGTTTTAAAAGTTAAGGTTTAAAAAAAAAAAGAAAAATGTAAAATGATGTTTTCTTATTTATTTTAAAAATTAATGGCAGTAATGACTTTAGACAAATGATAGAGTTCAGCTCAATAGCATTGTCATAGATTAAGGCCAAAATGTTAGCCTTGTGTTTAGTTTTCAGTTCCAGCAAAAAAAAACGTGAGGGTCGCCAAAGCCCCCTAACCCTCACCATAGCATCATTTGTACTTATTTTCTTGAATGAAACTTAGAGATCGTTTCTGCATAAACATAGGACTTGTATAATATCTTTAGAAGTTAATGTAAGGCAAAAAAAGTCAGATGAAGTTTTCTTATTTATTTTACAAATTGAACTTACTGACAAAGGAACAAGGAGAATTAGAATATTTTTTTTTTTAAATCAAACGTATTTATTGAACAAAGTATCTAATAATAACAAAACAAAAGTCATTGAAACAAAGCAAGTTCAGTCGACCAATGATGACAATTCCAGAACAACGTAACTATAAACAATTTTTTCTATCCTCTGCCAGCCGCTATGATGGAGAAAGCATTACCTCGAACCATCACCAGTCAGACACGTTGCATGAGCCACTCCATTTTGCAAGGCTCGTTCCTTAATCGAGACGCAATCGCGCCAATCCTCCGAAGGAACACCATCAAACGAGGGCCAATAACCCCTGAAGTCTCCACTGCCACAGGAGTAAAAAAAAATCTATCAGCAAGAGAAGAATATTTAGCTATTTTTTTCATCTCTGCGTCTCGGGCGACGAACACCGGCTCAACCGCGGACCTGATCAAATTACCGGCCGAGAATGTATCAGCACAGGTCGCATCCCAAATCAACGACTTACCCATTTTAAAAGGGAAGATGGTAATGCCATCCGGCCGCTTTCCATCACCACAGTTGAGGCCTACGGGTTCGATTTGGGAAGGGAACCCAGCTGCATCCAAACCTCTTTTGATGATGTCGTTAATTGCTGCATGCCATGGAAAGCGGTCGGCACTACGACGACAGGAGAGAGGATGCAAACCAAACTCATCAATGGAGGCTCCACATCTGCATCTGTGACGCTAACATAATTTGAGTCAAAGACGGATCGCGACTCCGACCCGAGTGCACTCATCATCTAGAAGGGTACCGGTAGATGAAGAGGGCACTGCGTTGAGCCAGGCGCCACTACTCGGTTGTGAAGCAGATAGTAGACAGGCGAGGCGATGCTGATCCAGAGAGAGCCTCAAATTAGTAAAATTGGCCTCGCATTTTATTTTATCCTAGCTTTTTTATTTTGATGTGTCTAGTGAAAGTAATTCTTGGGTCTAGATGCTGCAAGCTTGTTTGAAAGAACTATCCGAGAAACACTGAGCCGATCCACTGAGTATCTCATCAATTAATTCGCGACTTGACAAAAGTGAAGAAAGATATGCTGGAAGGGCCAAATCTACCGCTGATCGAAGGCCCAGGCCTCCGAAACTCAAAGGGAGCTTTGCCTGCCTCCAGCCTGTGTCGTTGAAATTGACGTTGCAAATTAGCTCCGTGCATCTCTTAACTGTGATATCTATCTCATTTAAGAAATCCTGTTCGAGATAGCAAGGGGCACTTCGGAGAGCGTAAAGGAAACTCGGTAGCGAAAAACTGTTCTTCAAGAGGAAGAGGGCAGGATGTGCATCAATTAGTTGCAATTTCTCAGTCATTCTTGTTAGAATGACATGTTTAGTATCCAAACACTCTTGAATGGCCATTGGAAAGACTGGAGAACCAAGAATGTGTAATTCCTCCATAGGTGTTATTTTTATATCGACAAGGATGAGTCTGATATCCCGGATAGCTCTCTTGAAATCATCTGCACTATAATTCAAGTTTATTATCTCTGACTTGGATGAGTTAATCTCAAGTCCAAGCAGTGATAAAGCAGGAATAACTCGTCAGAGGTCAGCAGCTACGGCCTCGACAGATCCTCCCAGTGTTGCATCAAGATACCATATATTAAAATTTTACAAATTAATGACTGTAATGATTTTAGACAAATGATACAGCTAAGCTAAATAGCATTGTCATAGACTGGAGGGGAAGAAGACAAATTTAGTCAACTATTTAGTTTTCAGTTTCAGCAAAAAGTGAAAGCATTGAAGCCCCCTACCCACTAATCCTTGTTCTGACACCGTGGATGTAGTTCTCTCTCTCTCTCTCTCTCACACACACACACACACACACACACACACACTCGCACACACACACACTTTGTTGTGGCAATTTACTCTATAATCAAAAACTCATCTTATAAATCATTATACACAGCATAACAGCTTAAATCTATGCACACACTCATGCCCACACACTGATGCACACACATTAGTAAAAATAATCCTGAATCAATGATTTCTTTTATGACCAAGAAAAAAAAAAAGAAACAAACAAAACAGTCTATTCCATTCTTTCTTTCCTTATCAATTTTTTCTGTCAAAATTCTTCAAGCATGAGTCTATACCATTTACACCTTTCATTTTTTTTTCTTGTTTTAATTTCAGGAATCAAATAAGTCTTTTGTTTTAATTTCTTTATCTACAAAGATTTATCTTTCAGTATTTTTAACACTGAAATAAATTCAATCTTACACTCTTCTATTGTTTTTGCCAGATAAGAATTTTTTTTTTTCACATCTGGAATCATTTAGCAATAGCCGCATGGCTTTAAAAACTGACTGAACTCCAAGTATCTATGTTTGATTCCTCATTGAAACAAAAAGAGGATGTGCTAAGGAGAGTTTTGCCAAACACCACAAACTCTATCAAAATCTAAACATTTGTGTTATGTTCTTAAATAGCCTCATCAGATTGGGATTTTCATATGAATGCCATGCATGATGTTAACTCCCTCAGAAATATCCAAACTGTATACAACTACTTTCTTAGGTCAATAATCAAAAATAGCTGTAAGTGAATGAAACATGTAGGTCTTCATGAGATCCATTCTTCTTCAAACCTAGTTGACTGGCAGAATCACAAACAAAGAACTGTACCAAATAACAGAAAACACATTATTTAAGATCTTTCAATTGAATAATTTATTTTGTTTTTTTTTCTACAGCTTATCAACATTTTGTAAGAATTTTTGGGAGACAATGATTTACTGATAGAATATAAATATGATACTGATACTGATAAAATAAGGGGGTCAATATTTTGCCAACTTCAACATCTATGTAAAAAAAGCAGCAGAGTCTCTGAAATGATTGCTTTACAATAAAACTGTTTTATCCAGATTTTAGAAGTATTTTACACAATATTTTAGTACTCTCAGAATTTAAGTTTTTATTTTCCCAACATATGAAATAACAAAAAAAATTATTATATAACAGAGTTGTGAAACTACTATACAATAAATGACACTTAAAAATTCTTTTAGACTATATATATGTGTGTGTATATATATATATAAAAGGGTGTTCCAATAAATTGAACCAATTTTAAATGTGAATTAAGTTTAAGTGTCTAATGATTTTTTTCCTTTTTCTTTCAGATTTAACAACTTAAGTCTTTGGCAATTTTAACCATGGGGAGATTAACAATCAAACAATGTGTTAAAGTTATCAGACCCCATTATGAAAATGAACGTTCAAACAGAAATTCATTCAGAAGTTCCCAGGTCGCACCATCTCTTGAAACAGTGAAGTCAGTTGGCCATCATGATCATGTGACTTGACACCTTTAGATTTCTTCCTTTGGGGTCATCTCAAAAGAATGAATTTAATATTTATTATAATCAAACAAATTTTATTCATTGAGTAGTTTTTTTTATAATCTTTTACAAATTGCTTTACATAGTTTTTACTCCTCAAATACAGTAAAACAAATTGCATATTTTGCTTGTGGTGATTCATAATTAGAATTCTGGTTTTAATATATTTTTCATTCAATGAATCTAATATGAAATATATCAACTTTATTTGGATTTATTCTTGAGATAGTCAAATTTTGAAGTCAGTTTGTCAGCAAAAAATCTGTGGAAATTAGGTACATTTCAGATGATATTTAAAAGTAAATGCTCAAAAATTGGTGAAAGCTATGAATCTAATTTTTGGTGTCAGTACTTAGGACATCAAACCTCAGGTTTCATACAGACTGCATAGCTGATTTCCAAAAACAAAGTGAAAAGTCAACCTGTCCTGATGTACCGTAGCTATTTATTTTGGATGTTTACTTTTCTTTATGCTTTATAAAGTTTTAATCATTTTTATCACATAGATTTTATTATCAGAATGATACAGAAAAATGTTGGGAGCGAAGGAGAGTTTGCTTATAATTTCATTTAGACTTTAGTCAATAAAGGTGCACTATTGATGAAGCTGTAAATGCCGTTATTTCATTTATATTAATAAGACAAATTATAGCCTAAAGTTTGTCTGTCAGAAAAAAAGAGATATTTTGTCTTTATTATTTGGTTGATGTAAAAGTTTTTAGTGCTAATTTATGTTTGGGAAATTTTACAGGTTGTTTGCATGTACATCCTCTTTGTGCAGAAAGCAATATTCCCTTTTTTTTTCACTGAAATCCTGTCTGAACATTTATCCCTATTTGGTCTTCATACTAAAAATCTCACCAAGGATGTGTTATATCTTTAACACTTTGTATTATTCACTACTTTCCTTTCCACTGCATTGTTTTTCAAGGCTCCTCTACTGCACTACTTAATTTTCTGTTTCCATAGCAGGATATGACATCACAACTGCAAAATTCAAACATGCTATTCATTCATCTGAGTTACTTTCAGTAGCAGAATAAAATGTATGGTGTAGAATTAATAAGTACTAAACACTTCAAAAACCTTGGTGTATAGCTCAGTTATAACAAATTTAGTACAGGAGATAAGGAAATTAAACAGAACAGGGTGCACTAAGGCAGTTTTGTCCAACACCTCAAATTGTTACAAAACTCGAATCCTATTCTTAAATAACCGCATCAGAATAAGACTTTCAAATGGATGTCATTCATGGTGCAAATCTATTTCAGAAATATCTAATCTGTCAGTTGTATAAAATAGGGCAGGTTGATTTTTCATATTTTTACAAAATCATCATTGCACTTAGTGTGAGATCTGTGGTTTGATGTTCTAAGTACTAACTTCAAAAATTAGATTCATAGCTTTCCCCAATTTTTGAGCATTTAGTTTTAAAGATCATTTGGAAAAAAAATGAACGGAAATACTTAATTTTCACAGGTTTTTGCTTACAAACTGACTTCAAAATTTTACTATTTCAAGAATAAATCCAAATAAAGTTGATATCTTTTGTATTAGATACATTGAATGGAAAATATATTCAAGCCAGAATTCTCATTATGAATCAACCACAAGCAAAATATGCAAATTGTTTTACTGTATTCGGTGAGTAAAAACTATGTAAAAAGAAATTGTAAAAGATCACAAAAAAAAAAAACTCAGTGAATAAAATTTGTCAGATTATAATTAATAAAAACAAAACATAGATAAAAGTGTATATAACATCATAATAGTGCTAGCCACAAATTATAAGACAAAATGTTATAAATTTGCATTTTCTATTTAAAATACCACTAAAACGATTGCACTGTATAACATATTACATCATGATATAGCTAAATTGTCCAGTATAATTTCCCTTTGAAGTAAATGAAAGGTTTCTTTGATGGCACAATGATTTAGTTATAATATGCTTGTGTCATACATCTTGTTCATGAGCAATTTGTAAATCTTCAGTAAATTATAAATTTTATAAAGCTGTGCTCTAAGGCTTTCACTGATCGCCAGAATGAAATTCCAATGCTATGATTTTTAACCTAAACTTAATCATCCTCATTTACTCACAAAATGGTAAAAGTTTGGAAAAAATATTTTGCATCATTATTTATCATCTCAAACCCAACTTTCAAATTCATGACAATACTACAACTGAGCTGCCCTAATGTCCAGGTACATAGGTAAATGTTGGCTGTTTATATCTGTGTCTATAAATATTTACTTGGTTTATGAAACAGGTAAATATTGTTTTATTTATATTTGTGTCTATAAGCATTTGCTTGGTTTAAGTATAGGCAAATATCGGTTGCTTATATTTTAGTCTATAAGCATTTACTTGGTTTAAGTATAGGCAAATAGTGGTTGCTTATATTTTAGTCTATAAGCATTTACTTGGTTTAAGTATAGGCAAATAGTGGTTGCTTATATTTTAGTCTATAAGCATTTACTTGGTTTAAGTATAGGCAAATATTGGTTGCTTATATTTTAGTCTATAAGCATTTACTTGGTTTAAGTATAGGCAAATAGTGGTTGCTTATATTTTAGTCTATAAGCATTTACTTGGTTTAAGTATAGGCAAATATTGGTTGCTTATATTTAAGTCTATAAGCATTTACTTGGTTTAAGTATAGGCAAATAGTGGTTGCTTATATTTTAGTCTATAAGCATTTACTTGGTTTAAGTATAGGCAAATAGTGGTTGCTTATATTTTAGTCTATAAGCATTTACTTGGTTTAAGTATAGGCAAATAGTGGTTGCTTATATTTTAGTTATATAAGCATTTACTTGGTTTAAGTATAGGCAAATATTGGTTGCTTATATTTTAGTCTATAAGCATTTACTTGGTTTAAGTATAGGCAAATATTGGTTGCTTATATTTAAGTCTATAAGCATTTACTTGGTTTAAGTATAGGCAAATAGTGGTTGCTTATATTTTAGTTATATAAGCATTTACTTGGTTTAAGTATAGGCAAATATTGGTTGCTTATATTTTAGTCTATAAGCATTTACTTGGTTTAAGTATAGGCAAATATTGGTTGCTTATATTTTAGTCTATAAGCATTTACTTGGTTTAAGTATAGGCAAATATTGGTTGCTTATATTTTAGTCTATAAGCATTTACTTGGTTTAAGTATAGGCAAATAGTGGTTGCTTATATTTTAGTTATATAAGCATTTACTTGGTTTAAGTATAGGCAAATATTGGTTGCTTATATTTTAGTCTATAAGCATTTACTTGGTTTAAGTATAGGCAAATAGTGGTTGCTTATATTTTAGTCTATAAGCATTTATTTGGTTTAAGTATAGGCAAATAGTGGTTGCTTATATTTTAGTTATATAAGCATTTACTTGGTTTAAGTATAGGCAAATATTGGTTGCTTATATTTTAGTTATATAAGCATTTACTTGGTTTAAGTATAGGCAAATATTGGTTGCTTATATTTTAGTCTATAAGCATTTACTTGGTTTAAGTATAGGCAAATAGGGGTTGCTTATATTTTAGTCTATAAGCATTTACTTGGTTTAAGTATAGGCAAATATTGGTTGCTTATATTTTAGTTATATAAGCATTTACTTGGTTTAAGTATAGGCAAATATTGGTTGCTTATATTTTAGTCTATAAGCATTTACTTGGTTTAAGTATAGGCAAATATTGGTTGCTTATATTTTAGTCTATAAGCATTTACTTGGTTTAAGTATAGGCAAATATTGGTTGCTTATATTTTAGTTATATAAGCATTTACTTGGTTTAAGTATAGGCAAATATTGGTTGCTTATATTTTAGTCTATAAGCATTTACTTGGTTTAAGTATAGGCAAATATTGGTTGCTTATATTTTAGTTATATAAGCATTTACTTGGTTTAAGTATAGGCAAATATTGGTTGCTTATATTTTAGTCTATAAGCATTTACTTGGTTTAAGTATAGGCAAATAGGGGTTGCTTATATTTTAGTCTATAAGCATTTACTTGGTTTAAGTATAGGCAAATATTGGTTGCTTATATTTTAGTCTATAAGCATTTACTTGGTTTAAGTATAGGCAAATAGTGGTTGCTTATATTTTAGTTATATAAGCATTTACTTGGTTTAAGTATAGGCAAATATTGGTTGCTTATATTTTAGTCTATAAGCATTTACTTGGTTTAAGTATAGGCAAATAGTGGTTGCTTATATTTTAGTCTATAAGCATTTATTTGGTTTAAGTATAGGCAAATATTGGTTGCTTATATTTTAGTTATATAAGCATTTACTTGGTTTAAGTATAGGCAAATATTGGTTGCTTATATTTTAGTCTATAAGCATTTACTTGGTTTAAGTATAGGCAAATAGGGGTTGCTTATATTTTAGTCTATAAGCATTTACTTGGTTTAAGTATAGGCAAATATTGGTTGCTTATATTTTAGTCTATAAGCATTTACTTGGTTTAAGTATAGGCAAATATTGGTTGCTTATATTTTAGTTATATAAGCATTTACTTGGTTTAAGTATAGGCAAATATTGGTTGCTTATATTTTAGTCTATAAGCATTTACTTGGTTTAAGTATAGGCAAATATTGGTTGCTTATATTTTAGTTATATAAGCATTTACTTGGTTTAAGTATAGGCAAATATTGGTTGCTTATATTTTAGTCTATAAGCATTTACTTGGTTTAAGTATAGGCAAATAGGGGTTGCTTATATTTTAGTCTATAAGCATTTACTTGGTTTAAGTATAGGCAAATATTGGTTGCTTATATTTTAGTCTATAAGCATTTACTTGGTTTAAGTATAGGCAAATAGTGGTTGCTTATATTTTAGTTATATAAGCATTTACTTGGTTTAAGTATAGGCAAATATTGGTTGCTTATATTTTAGTCTATAAGCATTTACTTGGTTTAAGTATAGGCAAATAGTGGTTGCTTATATTTTAGTCTATAAGCATTTATTTGGTTTAAGTATAGGCAAATATTGGTTGCTTATATTTTAGTTATATAAGCATTTACTTGGTTTAAGTATAGGCAAATATTGGTTGCTTATATTTTAGTCTATAAGCATTTACTTGGTTTAAGTATAGGCAAATAGGGGTTGCTTATATTTTAGTCTATAAGCATTTACTTGGTTTAAGTATAGGCAAATATTGGTTGCTTATATTTTAGTCTATAAGCATTTACTTGGTTTAAGTATAGGCAAATATTGGTTGCTTATATTTTAGTTATATAAGCATTTACTTGGTTTAAGTATAGGCAAATATTGGTTGCTTATATTTTAGTCTATAAGCATTTACTTGGTTTAAGTATAGGCAAATATTGGTTGCTTATATTTTAGTTATATAAGCATTTACTTGGTTTAAGTATAGGCAAATATTGGTTGCTTATATTTTAGTCTATAAGCATTTACTTGGTTTAAGTATAGGCAAATAGGGGTTGCTTATATTTTAGTCTATAAGCATTTACTTGGTTTAAGTATAGGCAAATATTGGTTGCTTATATTTTAGTCTATAAGCATTTACTTGGTTTAAGTATAGGCAAATAGTGGTTGCTTATATTTTAGTTATATAAGCATTTACTTGGTTTAAGTATAGGCAAATATTGGTTGCTTATATTTTAGTCTATAAGCATTTACTTGGTTTAAGTATAGGCAAATATTGGTTGCTTATATTTTAGTCTATAAGCATTTACTTGGTTTAAGTATAGGCAAATAGTGGTTGCTTATATTTTAGTCTATAAGCATTTACTTGGTTTAAGTATAGGCAAATAGTGGTTGCTTATATTTTAGTTATATAAGCATTTACTTGGTTTAAGTATAGGCAAATATTGGTTGCTTATATTTTAGTCTATAAGCATTTACTTGGTTTAAGTATAGGCAAATAGTGGTTGCTTATATTTTAGTCTATAAGCATTTACTTGGTTTAAGTATAGGCAAATAGGGGTTGCTTATATTTTAGTCTATAAGCATTTACTTGGTTTAAGTATAGGCAAATATTGGTTGCTTATATTTTAGTCTATAAGCATTTACTTGGTTTAAGTATAGGCAAATATTGGTTGCTTATATTTTAGTTATATAAGCATTTACTTGGTTTAAGTATAGGCAAATATTGGTTGCTTATATTTTAGTCTATAAGCATTTACTTGGTTTAAGTATAGGCAAATAGGGGTTGCTTATATTTTAGTCTATAAGCATTTACTTGCTTTAAGTATAGGCAAATATTGGTTGCTTATATTTTAGTCTATAAGCATTTACTTGGTTTAAGTATAGGCAAATAGTGGTTGCTTATATTTTAGTTATATAAGCATTTACTTGGTTTAAGTATAGGCAAATATTGGTTGCTTATATTTTAGTCTATAAGCATTTACTTGGTTTAAGTATAGGCAAATAGTGGTTGCTTATATTTTAGTCTATAAGCATTTATTTGGTTTAAGTATAGGCAAATATTGGTTGCTTATATTTTAGTTATATAAGCATTTACTTGGTTTAAGTATAGGCAAATATTGGTTGCTTATATTTTAGTTATATAAGCATTTACTTGGTTTAAGTATAGGCAAATATTGGTTGCTTATATTTTAGTCTATAAGCATTTACTTGGTTTAAGTATAGGCAAATAGGGGTTGCTTATATTTTAGTCTATAAGCATTTACTTGGTTTAAGTATAGGCAAATATTGGTTGCTTATATTTTAGTCTATAAGCATTTACTTGGTTTAAGTATAGGCAAATAGTGGTTGCTTATATTTTAGTTATATAAGCATTTACTTGGTTTAAGTATAGGCAAATATTGGTTGCTTATATTTTAGTCTATAAGCATTTACTTGGTTTAAGTATAGGCAAATATTGGTTGCTTATATTTTAGTCTATAAGCATTTACTTGGTTTAAGTATAGGCAAATATTGGTTGCTTATATTTTAGTCTATAAGCATTTACTTGGTTTAAGTATAGGCAAATAGTGGTTGCTTATATTTTAGTTATATAAGCATTTACTTGGTTTAAGTATAGGCAAATATTGGTTGCTTATATTTTAGTCTATAAGCATTTACTTGGTTTAAGTATAGGCAAATAGTGGTTGCTTATATTTTAGTCTATAAGCATTTATTTGGTTTAAGTATAGGCAAATAGTGGTTGCTTATATTTTAGTCTATAAGCATTTACTTGGTTTAAGTATAGGCAAATATTGGTTGCTTATATTTTAGTTATATAAGCATTTACTTGGTTTAAGTATAGGCAAATATCGGTTGCTTATATTTTAGTCTATAAGCATTTACTTGGTTTAAGTATAGGCAAATAGGGGTTGCTTATATTTTAGTCTATAAGCATTTACTTGGTTTAAGTATAGGCAAATATTGGTTGCTTATATTTTAGTCTATAAGCATTTACTTGGTTTAAGTATAGGCAAATAGTGGTTGCTTATATTTTAGTTATATAAGCATTTACTTGGTTTAAGTATAGGCAAATATTGGTTGCTTATATTTTAGTCTATAAGCATTTACTTGGTTTAAGTATAGGCAAATAGGGGTTGCTTATATTTTAGTCTATAAGCATTTACTTGGTTTAAGTATAGGCAAATATTGGTTGCTTATATTTTAGTCTATAAGCATTTACTTGGTTTAAGTATAGGCAAATATTGGTTGCTTATATTTTAGTTATATAAGCATTTACTTGGTTTAAGTATAGGCAAATATTGGTTGCTTATATTTTAGTTATATAAGCATTTACTTGGTTTAAGTATAGGCAAATATTGGTTGCTTATATTTTAGTCTATAAGCATTTACTTGGTTTAAGTATAGGCAAATAGGGGTTGCTTATATTTTAGTCTATAAGCATTTACTTGGTTTAAGTATAGGCAAATATTGGTTGCTTATATTTTAGTCTATAAGCATTTACTTGGTTTAAGTATAGGCAAATAGTGGTTGCTTATATTTTAGTCTATAAGCATTTATTTGGTTTAAGTATAGGCAAATAGTGGTTGCTTATATTTTAGTTATATAAGCATTTACTTGGTTTAAGTATAGGCAAATATTGGTTGCTTATATTTTAGTTATATAAGCATTTACTTGGTTTAAGTATAGGCAAATATTGGTTGCTTATATTTTAGTCTATAAGCATTTACTTGGTTTAAGTATAGGCAAATATTGGTTGCTTATATTTTAGTCTATAAGCATTTACTTGGTTTAAGTATAGGCAAATAGTGGTTGCTTATATTTTAGTCTATAAGCATTTATTTGGTTTAAGTATAGGCAAATAGTGGTTGCTTATATTTTAGTTATATAAGCATTTACTTGGTTTAAGTATAGGCAAATAGTGGTTGCTTATATTTTAGTCTATAAGCATTTACTTGGTTTAAGTATAGGCAAATATTGGTTGCTTATATTTTAGTCTATAAGCATTTACTTCGTTTAAGTATAGGCAAATAGTGGTTGCTTATATTTTAGTCTATAAGCATTTACTTGGTTTAAGTATAGGCAAATATTGGTTGCTTATATTTTAGTCTATAAGCATTTACTTGGTTTAAGTATAGGCAAATATTGGTTGCTTATATTTTAGTCTATAAGCATTTACTTGGTTTAAGTATAGGCAAATATTGGTTGCTTATATTTTAGTCTATAAGCATTTACTTGGTTTAAGTATAGGCAAATATTGGTTGCTTATATTTTAGTCTATAAGCATTTACTTCGTTTAAGTATAGGCAAATAGTGGTTGCTTATATTTTAGTCTATAAGCATTTACTTGATTTAAGTATAGGCAAATATTGGTTGCTTATATTTTAGTCTATAAGCATTTACTTGGTTTAAGTATAGGCAAATATTGGTTGCTTATATTTTAGTCTATAAGCATTTACTTGGTTTAAGTATAGGCAAATATTGGTTGCTTATATTTTAGTCTATAAGCATTTACTTCGTTTAAGTATAGGCAAATAGTGGTTGCTTATATTTTAGTCTATAAGCATTTACTTGATTTAAGTATAGGCAAATATTGGTTGCTTATATTTTAGTCTATAAGCATTTACTTGGTTTAAGTATAGGCAAATATTGGTTGCTTATATTTTAGTCTATAAGCATTTACTTGGTTTAAGTATAGGCAAATATTGGTTGCTTATATTTTAGTCTATAAGCTTTTACTTGGTTTAAGTATAGGCAAATATTGGTTGCTTATATTTTAGTCTATAAGCATTTACTTGGTTTAAGTATAGGCAAATATTGGTTGCTTATATTTTAGTCTATAAGCATTTACTTGGTTTAAGTATAGGCAAATAGTGGTTGCTTATATTTTAGTTATATAAGCATTTACTTGGTTTAAGTATAGGCAAATATTGGTTGCTTATATTTTAGTCTATAAGCATTTACTTGGTTTAAGTATAGGCAAATATTGGTTGCTTATATTTTAGTCTATAAGCATTTACTTGGTTTAAGTATAGGCAAATATTGGTTGCTTATATTTTAGTCTATAAGCATTTACTTCGTTTAAGTATAGGCAAATAGTGGTTGCTTATATTTTAGTCTATAAGCATTTACTTGATTTAAGTATAGGCAAATATTGGTTGCTTATATTTTAGTCTATAAGCATTTACTTCGTTTAAGTATAGGCAAATAGTGGTTGCTTATATTTTAGTCTATAAGCATTTACTTGATTTAAGTATAGGCAAATATTGGTTGCTTATATTTTAGTCTATAAGCATTTACTTGGTTTAAGTATAGGCAAATATTGGTTGCTTATATTTTAGTTATATAAGCATTTACTTGATTTAAGTATAGGCAAATAGTGGTTGCTTACATTTTAGTCTATAAGCATTTACTTGGTTTAAGTATAGGCAAATATTGGTTGCTTATATTTTAGTCTATAAGCATTTACTTGGTTTAAGTATAGGCAAATAGTGGTTGCTTATATTTTAGTCTATAAGCATTTACTTGGTTTAAGTATAGGCAAATAGTGGTTGCTTATATTTTAGTCTATAAGCATTTATTTTGTTTTTGGAATAGGTATGTAACGGTTGCTCATATTTGAGTCTATAAGCATTTACTTGATTTGTGAAATAGGTAAATATTAGTTATTTATATTTGAGTATATAAGCATTTACTTGATTTAGGAATTTATATTTGAGCCTACATACATTCACAGTTTTGTTTGATGGGAGATGCAATCAGTGTATTCTATTCACAGGTAACAGCCTACCTAGTGTTTGTGCTGCCTGGGGTGGTCATAGAATTTGTCACACAACTAAACAACATTCCAAAACATCTACTTCATTATAAAAGACACCTCTCAAAATTTACTGCCTGGGGTGGAACAACCCTCTTCCCCACTTCCTCTACTCTGTCACTATTTCCATGGAAAACATTCAAGTGATCTACATTTCTTAGTTCACTCAACTCTAAACCGTTAAAATACACAATGCCATGTACATTGAAGCAAATCACCCTCATTCCCTTCATATTCATTTAGTAAGAACATTTGGATAGATTCTTCCCAAGAACTGTTATTTTGTGGAACAGAATCACAGGAGGATGCTTTCCCAACCACTACAATCTTAACCGCTTCAAGTCTAGGGTCAACCGTTATCTTCCTCATATATCTGCACAAACTGTACCCCTTACTCTTCCTACTATGAAAACAACCGCCGTCAGTAACCCTCTACTTTGAGTTGCCTTTGGATTATGTATTCAGTGAACATTAGTAAAAAAAAATGTCTGCAAATGCCGATATTGAACAAAGAGATGCATTTGTCAATGGTGATATTGAACATGAAGAATAGTCCATATTTGTCTATATTTCTGCAATGAGGTATTGTCCCCCAATGGCTCAGTGGATAAAAGCTTTGGTTGAAGTATTCCAGTAGCTTTACCTGGAGATTTGAGTTACTAAATGGAAATAACTGAAACTTAGAGATCCAGAAAAGGCATGGCATGAGGAACTAGAACAATCTACCCAATGGACGAAACAAAGGGTTTGGTTCAAAATTCCAACGTATATCGTCTGAAGAAGGCTGGAGTGAACAACAAACAAAACATCATGAATATAACAATAAAGATGAGGACAATAGTCTGAACAATATAAATAGTCCATATTAACCCAAGAAAACTGAATGTTTGAAACAGTGGTCTATGTTACTGCCATACACAATTTGTTTGCCATTAATGTCTTTCAGTTGTAAACTGTCAATGATATGAAAAAGGAAATAGGCAAAATTTCAAGAAACCAATGAGTCTTAGAAAAATTATGAATGTAAAAAGACAGAGTATTAATGGGCAGTTAGGGAATGTTGGCTCAACTCTGTACATGACTCATTTCACTGAAAAGGCAGAGAAAAAAAATTTCTATGTGTGTATATGTATAAATAAACTCAGAACACTTTACCTTAATTTTTTTTCCTTATTGTCTGAGGATGATATTAGTAAACCTCTGTATACAGACAAAAACACCCCAAAATCTTGTTTGTTAATTAAATATTGGTGAGCTAGCAGCATCTTTATCAGCATTACCTTCCTTCCTTGTTTAAGAGAATATTTGATGGATGAAGTTATTTTTATGCCTTATTAAATTACTGTGGTATGGTACCTAAATTAATAGTATTGAAAATTTGGGGCAACAAACAGGGAAACATTGTGAATAATGAACAAGATCCTATATTATTGAAGAAAGACAGCTGTAGGCAGAAAGAAAGACAAATACACATACACATAATTAGATAGATATATATTCTTACATGTGTGGGTATATATATATATATATATATACACACACACACACACACACACATATACATACATGAACATAATTAGTTGTATATTCCTACATGCATGGATGATTATATATATATATATATATATATATATATATATATATATATATATATATATATATAAAAGTGAACATAGAAGTCAACACTTAGAGGCGACAGTCTGTTTCATGCTAGATGCCATCGTCAGGCCACGAGTGCTGTTATTTTTCTCAGCTATTTATATATACGGGTCAGTGGTGCATTGTGGGTATATATTTAAAGCCAGTAAATATTTTTAGAATATAAAATACTTGGGTGGCGAGAGATTATGATTACTAATTAACACATAGCTGGAGGAGAAGAGGTGGATTCATAGCTTTTGCACATAAATGAATATAATGAACCCAACTGGAATTGGAGCTCAGTTCTCCAATTAACAATTCCGAGCCATTATCCATTACAATGCCCACACATCCAAGCTTACAGCACCTTGTACTTCCAAGTGGTAACCCATCTAGGTGTTGACCAGGCTCAATGTTGCTTAACTTCAATAATCGTATAATGTGGACATAAGGCTTGCTCTTTCAAATTTTAGTAAAGATTTGTAGAGGAAACCACTTTTTGATTTGGCATACTTTACCAATATTCATATGACCAATATATCCTGTGTGTTTCAATTTATCATCATTTATGTGCCATGTCCAGGACATGGGTGGTTATAGCTCTCCACAACTTTCTGTCTCTTGTTGCTCTAAGCAGAGTTTGACTTATTACTATCCCTTCTTGTCACTGCTTTGCCATCCATTCACACAAATTCATTAGGCAAGTTATTCACTGTTTTCCTCTTCTCTACTTGGGAGTCATTCCATTAATTTATCTTTGAAACTATTTTTGGTAAGGTGGGCAATCATCAACTGAGGAGAATGTAAAGGAGCATTATCTTGCAAAAATATATACATTGGCTTAAATCCTCTCAGTTGTGAACTATAGCCCTGAAAAAAACATCTTGTCCAAGTACTTGGTACAATCTGCAGGATATACTTAATTGTATAGGTGCAATATATCATTTGAGTTTCAGCTCATAATATCAGCCCTTATTAGAAATATTATATCATTTGAGTTTCATTTAATAATATCTGTCCTTATTAGAAATATTTATAACAACTTCTTTTGTGGATGTCAGGTTTTATTATAAAAACAAATGAACTGCAACATAATTTTTTATTTATAAATAAATCCAAAAGATATCAACTGTTAAAAAATGCATTTGATTAATACATGATCTCATATCTCTGAATAAATCTTTTTCCTAATATTTGACATGTTAATCTCAGCCCTTTGACATTCTCGAGCCTTCATCAATTTATCATTCACTGATTTTGCAAAGTTTTTTACTATTTGAAATTTAAAATTACTCGCAGCTGTTTTGATTGTTTCCCACAGATCTTCTTTGCTTGAATATTGTTTTCCATTCTCATTCATATCTCCATGGGCCACAAGTTTTCTATTGGATTAGATATCTGGAGAAACTGGATAGATACATTCCATTAATTTAGTATTTTTGAAACCTTTTTAGTACAAGGTGGCCAACAATTAACTTTGCAGAATAGCATTGTCTTGTGCGAACATGTGTGATTATCCCATAACGCATGATGATTACAGGGACACTAAATGTACTACATCCATAGTAGTAGTGGGTCTGTCTAGAGAAAGATTCAGCTGGAGATCATCTTTCTTCAGGCTGGTTTTTATATTTAGAGTTTTCCTTCTCCTGAACTGACTGGCACATCAAAGCAAGAAAGCTCAGTCTCGTTATTTAACCCATAGCTAGAAGGAGAATAGATAGGTTCATACTGCTCCCATATGTGTGAAAGTGAATTTAACAAACTAAGCCAGAATTTGAACTCGCCGATTTCTTTTACTGAGTTGCTAACCATTGAACCACCCACACATCTGTTACACTACCCACATATGAAGATATGTTACATCTATTCATGAATATACTCTAGCTTAAGCCTTGGTTGTAACTATTTACATTATCTATACTCTATTATCCTTATCACAACATTTTGGTCATTTTGCCTTCTGATCTTCATCAGGTGTTTGGCAATCCAGGTAACCTTCAGGGAATTTTGAATTGAGCCCTTCATTTAATCTATGAGGATTGATCATTCTTATTTCACTGACCATATCTTAGGATATCTTGATTGTGACCTGTATTACCTTAAAAAAATATATATATTGTCAAAAAGATTAAAATAATTCTTTGCATTTATCTTGATAATATCATAAACTTTGAAGTGACTTGTAATTTTATTGCTTTAAAACTTTTCCACCCTCCTGCTCTCTTCTAAGTCTCACTAATTGACTATTTGCATGAAGGGTTCAACATCTTAAACCATCAGGTTCATCCAATGTAGCTCTACATGCATCACTAGAAATTCTTGTTGAGAAATCAATTTTCATATATTTCTTTGCTGAACTTACACATTTTTCGTGATGATATTTATTTAAAAGAGGTAGTTTGATTGTTTTCCTATATTTAACCAAGGTAAATACTTTACAAGGTAAAAGGCTTTATACTTTGTATCTTTTTTTCTATTTACATTTAATACACCAGATTCTTCAAATATTTTCTTGCTGGTTAATCCACATTTCTTTCTTATCAGTCAGCCAAGATCTTATTAAATGGAAAACAGCTGAACCTTTCACAAAAATGGTTTTGGAACATTTATTTCTGATTGATGGCTATCAATATTGTGAAGTGGGCTTCACAAGCGGCCCAGACAAAAAGGAGTTGCTGAATGAAGATAAATTACTTTTTTAGACAAGACAAAGAACAATGTTAGCTATAAAACTGACCAGTACCCATGAAAATACATGGAGAGACAAAGCGGGGGACCCACAGAGATAAACAGAACCGAGAAGACACATGTTGGACTATTCACCTCCTCTACCTCACCTATTCCTTATCTCACCTTTGCTCGCTTATAGCAATAGGTTACAACCCAAGAATAAAAATTGGTTTAGTGCTAGAAATTATCGCGGTTTTCATTCATGGATAATGATCTAGCTGAAGGGTTATTTTTAAGTCACAATTGTTTGACTGGAAAATGCTGCACTCAGTCAATGAACCTGGTGTCTTGTCTGAACTGCTACGCAATGCTTATTATTCTTTTAATTTTTCTAAAATCTCCTTTTGGTTCATTCTTCAAGCAAGTTTCTTTTTCTTATTTTGCTAAAGTTTACATTTTTTTCCTTTTTCTCATTGTTTTATGATCCCTGTTCAACTCTCACAATTTCCAACAATATATATAGGGATGTGTTGTAAATTTTTCAGCCTGACCAAGAACAAACTTTAAGTTCTGATGTTTGGTCATTTAATTAGATTTTGGGAGCTGGTTCAGCATCTCCTTGTCTATGTCATTTTATATCTGAATGTTAGTTTATTAGAAACCTATGTCTGTATATATATATACAGGATACATCAAGTAAGTGAGAGCAGGTCATAAATGGAATATTATGGAATGCAGTATTAAGTGGAATTAGACAAATTTTAACATTTTTCTTTTTCTTTCATACTTGTTCAGTACCTGTCACATTTTCAGATAACATGACGATGAAATTTCAAATCTAAATTGTTTGTCTATTTACAATACAACGTTTATTAGAAAATATATTCAGTTTAATTTCTAGAGTTATTAAAATGATGTCGAAGGGCCATATTCTTTTTCTGTTGCCCAGGGGTTATTGAAAGAAAGAGAAATCAGCTCTCACAACACAAATGCCCTTTTCAGTTTCATTCCAATTATGTGTCTATGTATATCTGCATGCTCTAATTCAATGATAGAGCAAAAAATATTTCTATAAAATTTATTTGATTTTTTTAGAGCTTAACAAATTAATTTTCTTTTCCTGCCTCCAACTTTGATTTTATTACTCAGCTCAGACTGAGTGGGAGAGTAATGTATTATTCCAACGTCATATTTCAAACTTAGTCCTATTGTATATATATATATATGTATGTGTGTATATACATTAAATGGTGCAAGTACAAGTAAGTCACTCTTGCACACTATAGACATATGCATATCGTAATGGCAATATTAGCTGTTTGCCTTCAGTTGAAATTTATTAAATCTTTCTAAAGATTTTTTTAGGAAAACAAGTTTATCAAGTCCAATAGCTTTTATAACTCTTTCCAGCATTAATGGGGAGGTCCTTCGTAACTTTCAGTTCAAAGTGGTGTGGAAAGTTAACATCTTGCTTATGTCATTATTTTCTCTGCATTACATGCACTATCCATTTTAGTTGTTGCTGCTGTTGGTAATCCTCCAGTTATGTAGTTTCTGTTATTTGGTACAGTTCTGTTTGATGTGGTGTAAAATATAGACAGCTTGATTATGTCTATATTTTCTCTTCGAGTTATATGTGCTATTCATTATGGTTGCTGTTGCTAGTCCTGAAGTGATGTGGTTTCTTTTATTTGGTACAGGTCTTTGTGATTCTGTAGTGTCAGTCCACAAAGAAGGATGATCTTTGCCAAGATTCTCAGTCTTTACATGCAAAGTCATATGCAAACATTGTGTCAGGAACAGAGAATCAGCCCTTCTTTTATAATATAAATCGAAAATCTTAATATGCAGCTTCCATTCTGACACATAAAAAGGTATGCTGTGTCACCAGGCAGGGGACCCAAACATAGCAGGCTTCTTAAAAGTGGTCATGTGCAACAGGTGGAACTGCACGAACCCCATGTATGTACCCATCATGGAGAACTTCTACCTTCTGTGATGCTCCCCTGAATGTTATGAGCAGTGAGAGCTATATCATATCACTTCACTGTCCTGCAGAGCCTCAAGGTTCAGGCCAATGGTGGTCAAGCTCTGGATCAAGAAGATAGCTGTAATATCTCACATGACCAAGGAGTTTCTTTTCAAGAATTTTCATGATCCTATCACTCCTAAAATATGACCACCTAGTTCTGCTGATCTCAGTTCCATGGATGACAATGGCTGGATGGATCATCATGGGAGCGACCAATTAGCAGCCCCACAATACCAAGGACTCATTGAAGGTTACCATTGTGGACATGATACCCAACATGAATGAGCATCACCTCATTTGAACAAGCATTCACTTCCAAAGATAGATCAAGATTATCCCTTTTCTTTGTAACCCAGTGCACCTTGTATGTAGATATGACATACATACTCTACCTCATAGCTCACCTGATTTAGGTGTGTCTGGCTGAGACTAGGTATGTCTGTTGTGGTAGGATCCACCTAATTTGCATAGTGGAGTACCGACCATATAAATATGGTTGGTACCGGGAAGAGAAGAGAACGAATCAAGAGATTCAACCAGAGACTCTGCCCGACTGTGACTCAGTCAACACATTCTCCAGGAACGGTCTTCCCAGGAATATACAAAAGACTATATGTAAATATTGTGTACACTTTCCTGTTTCAATACATTTTGTTCTAAGTACATTTTGTGTTGCATTATTATTCCATGCATTAGTCAAGTTTCAACAATGTCACTCCCACTTTTCTAGATCTCCTGAATTACTGCATCTGGAGCATCATTAAAAAGAGAGAAGACCAATGACCCAAATTAAGAATGACTCATTGAAGATTACAATTATGAATATGGTAGCCAATATAAATAAGAATCCCCTTCAAGACTCTATCAAGTACATCCTCAAAAGAAACTGATGGTAATTTCATAGAATTTTTTGGGAAAATATATTAATCTTTTTTCTATTGAATAGCTTTGTTCTTATTTTACTTTTTAATAACCAGGTACTCTTTGTATCTATACAAACACACACACATATATATATAAAATTATTGATAAACATAAAGACATTAGATGCCTTAAAATCTTAGAAGCACTACATATTAAAAGCAAAAGACCTCTTATTAATCACATAGATTACAATATTTCTGGAAACATCCTTCAATGTTTATAATATATTTCTACATAATTAGATACACCACATAACCATTTCCTATGAACTTTTTAAATTTCATAACATATTCTTCGATTTTTTGGCTTGTATAATAAAAAAAACTCTTTTTCACGCCTTCTCATGATTAAAAATCTTCGCCATGCACGTGATAACATCATCGCGTCTTTTGAAATTAAAATGATTTTGTAACGTTTATTTAGTTTGTAAAAATAAAATGTAGCAACATGATTCCGCTACAAGACAATTTTCAAATGTTTAAAAAAATTTGACTCTACATATATATAAGACATTGTTAAAAAATTTTGACCCTGAAGATGAACAATGATGTTCGAAAGTACTCGGTTATCTTACGGACAATATTTATTTCGATATAATTTTCAAATAAAAAGTCTCATTAGAAAATATGAGAAAATTCAAAAGAGAATATGCATGTTGTCTTTGACATTCAACACAACATGTTTAAAAGAAAAGTTACTGCTGAATTACACACACACATATATATATATATATATATTTCATTAAAAACGACTGACAAGGTGCTTTTATTTAGTTTTTTATATAATTTCTCGTGCGATCTATTATTAGATTATTATTATTAGATCGCACGAGAAATTATATAAAAAACTAAATAAAAGCACCTTGTCAGTCGTTTTTAATGAAATGTGCTTGAAAGAAGGATTGCTGCCTAAATACACAAATATATATATATATATATATATATATACATACATAGGCAGTGTAATGGTTAGCAAACTTGTCTCACTAGAACAATTACTACTGAGTAGTGAGTTTGATCCTCACTGGGGGCCCCCTACATTTGACCTTGTGCCACATCCAAGCTACATTTGGAAAATCACTATATATATATCACTATATATATATATATATCATACATCGCATGTATTTATCTTATAATAGTGAACATACTGAGAGATATTATAAATAAGTTCTTGTATGTACACATTTGTATATCTCTGTAAATGTGGATGTATATAATATATTTGTATATGGCAATATGTTATGATATGGTGTGTACAGTTATATTTAAAACTACATATTACAAATTATAGTTATAGTTATATTACAAATTATAGTTATACCGGGTGTGACGAATAAATTGTCATCTAAATTACACAAAAATAAAAATACTGACATCTCATTTTAACAAATATATTTGCTAGAATTACACAAAAATATCTGGAAATACTAAAGAGTAAATTTATTCAATAAAATCACTATTGGCTTCAACCACACCCTCCAGATGATTTTGGAATCTTCTGCAATTCTTCTGGGTGGTCTCTTAGTTTAAGTTGGTGAATGCTGCCATAATGCTTGCTTTCAGTTCATCTTTGGTATTACAAGGAGTTTTGTTCGCCTCTCACTCAACTGTGCCCCATACATTATAATCAAAGGGTTTGAAGTCTAGGGAGTTAGGTGGCCAGATGTAAGGGGTGATGTGGTCACAGAAATCGTCTGACAGCCATGACTGAGTTCTCCTGCTTTTGTGGCATGGTACAGAGTCATGTTGCCAGACATAGGGTCTTTGAGCAGCCACCCTCTTGACCAAGAGCAGCACTACCTCCTCAAAGCACTTGATGTAGGCCTCTGTGCTGAGTCTGAAGCCCTCACTAACAAATTCAGTAGTTCTTTTATCAAAATAATCAGAGTGAGTTTTCCAAGCTGCTGTACATTTGAAATCACCATTAGACTCATCCAACTCTTTCTGAATCCTCTCCACTGCCCTCAGATTGACACCCAAACACTCTGAAACGTTTGTACTGGAGCTTCTGTTGTAAATGCCAAGCAGTACAGTATGCCATTTCCAAATTTCTGGCAGAGTGGATTGCGTCATGGTACTCTTTTTCTCACAGATGGTGCCCAACTGAACCTACTATACTGTGCATGCAACAAAATCAGAAACAAACAACACACATGCGCAAAATGAAAAATATAAAATGACGACAATTTATCCATCGCACTCTAAATTGCCACTTCTTTACAGAAGAAGACCATCTCTTCAACATTGAGTTGAGTGACCATGTATCCAAAAATGACTTTGTAAACCAGCCTCACACCTGCATAGCTTTTTATATATGTGACACTTGAAAAACTTTTGGAGAGTCTTGAGCAGACCTGCAAATTTTATCACAAAACTGACCTAAGTACCCTGCATGTCTGTCACAATGGACCTTCACATTATCAGCATTAGTGATCATAGATGATGAGCAAATCTGGCACAAGACAGAACAACATTTCCACTGATGTTACAAGCTCAAACTGAATATCAACTGGGATCAAGTCTACATTTTTCCTAAGAGTTCTTTTCAGCTTCAAATGATCAACCCTTTTGACCTCAAAATGATTGTGACCATCAAAAACTAACTTTCTCCAACCAAACTTATTCTCTGCCTCTTTGCCCTCCCCCTGTCTTTGACACTAAGTACACATACATATATAGCCACCCAATGTCACCAAGTGGTGAGAACATTTACTTTCTGACTATGACAACTGAGTTTGAATTTCACATTGGTCATTTTATCAGGAAGGTGATTTTTTGATGGTGTGATGATCCCAGCATGTGGCACCATTGGAAAGTGACTGAAAACCAAGACCATGCTTGATCCAAGCCTTATATGTGAAACTGTATAGGCAGAACTGTTTGTAAGCCATCAATGGTTGTGCAAATCAAAACTCATCATGAGAGTTTGAGCTACTACCTGGCCCAGGGATTCAACTCACAATTACTATGCCACCAAATTCACAAACAAATGTTTTAATTCTGTAGGCTATTATCCTGTGGAACAATCATGAAGCTAGAACTTTAAGCAGCTCAAAATTCCCTGATCATATAATAAGCATTAACAAAGTTAGTTGTTAGATAGTCATCATTTACAGTTGCTCTCTCGCAAATGTGCTGTCGCCTCCCTTTGTCTTTTCTACAAATACTTTCACAGTAACTACTCCAACAAGCTACTTTCACTAGTTCCTAAACTGCATGTATTTAAACGTGCTCCTAGGTCGGCATCTCAGTCCCACTCTCTCACTGTTGAAATGGTTAAATGTAGCCATCCCTTCTACTCTAATAGCTTCATGTCTTGCACTTCCCATCTGTGAAACGCCCTTCCTCTTACTTGCTTCCCTGATAACTATAATCGCCAACTATTCAAATGCAATGTCAATCGACATCTCCAGATGCCTTGATCTATTCCCTGTCCTTCTCTTTATACTTTCCTCTCTCTCTCTCTCTCTCATGCCTCTTTACTCTTGCTCTCAGTTCCTTGTGTACTAGTGGCACTCCCACCTTGCTTGGGGTGAAAAGTTTTTAAAAAAATCTATTTAACAACTGACTTTGTTAGTCTGAATGTAAATTATTGTTGTGGAGTTATTTCGCAGTGGAGGCTTGTATTTGTACTAAAATTGGTCCTAAATAAGTTCGACGTACCAAACGTTAGGAACTTGATATAATAGGTATTACGCAGAGTAATCTTGTTGTGATCGCTGACTACTTTCGTATTCGACTAACTGTCGACTACTGTAGTCTGATTTCGATTGATCCTCGTTCCCCTTACTACTCCTACTTATATTAGGTGGGAGAGTCTAATAACTATAGAATAGGTGTGTTTCACCATAACACCCCCCTCCTAAAACTTTACTCCATAGGAGCAAAACAGTTTTCTTTATTTTTTTGTTTTTTACAGGAAATATGAAGAAAAAAGAAAAAAAAAAGAAAAAAAAACATTTTTTTAGCAACATCGTAGCATATCTCCTACGTTTTGGATCCACTTTTAAATGATCAGTTGCCTTTCTTTTTCTTGCTGGATTGGCATACCTCAGGTAAATTCATTGCTGGTGTTGTTAGATCAAATGTATTGAAAATCACCTCCATAGGCATTTCTTCCGCGGGATCGCTGTCAACCACATCTCATCCTCGTCGCCAAAGTTATTGTGGAGTTATTTCGCAGTGGAGGCTTGTATTTGTACTAAAATTGGTCCTAAATAAGTTCGACATACCAAACGTTAGGAACTTGATATAATAGGTATTACACAGAGTAATCTTGTTGTGGTCGCTGACTACTTTCGTATTCGACTAACTGTTGACTACTGTCGTCCGATATCGAATGACCCTCATTCCTCTTACTACTCCTACTTATATTAGGTGGGAGAGTCTAATAACTATAGAATAGGTGTGTTTCACCATAACAATTATGTAAATAATGATAACAGAGGGAATAAATTTAAATGTTTTTCAGAAGAAAAATTATCATTTCAGCAGATTTAAATTTGAAAAGGAGCAAATGTCAGGGTTAATATGCTTTACAAATTTTCTTGAAAATTGGGTCATGAAGCTTCACTTTCAAGCTCTGATGAACATCATGGTTTCAATCACTTTCCTACCACCATAATGTAGCTTCCCTGTGCCTTTTCTATAAGTATGTTTATGCTGTTGAGACTTGGAAAATACACAAAAATAAATAAATAAACAAAATACATTTTAAAATTCTCTTCAGAACTAGAATTTTTTCAAGTCTAAAAATAGACATATAAAACCGGACTTGGTGGTGCCACATGCCAACATAGCAGTAAGCATACCACAAGGTCTTCTCAATCAATAGTTACATAAAAAACAAAAAATTAAATTTTGAGTTTCATTTAGAGCCTATCTCTGGCCTATATAACAATGGATGCAAATCCACTCAGGGAGGACCCACAAAAAGCACACATGAGAACACATATGCTGCATTTATTTACTCACACCATGCTCAAGAAAGCCTTCTCATTTAGACACTCACACCATACAGAGAGATCAACACAAGCAAGATAAAATATTTATCCAAACACCCGACTACATCGACTGCATAAGAAATATGTGTGTGTGTGTGTGTGTGTGTGTGTGTGAGTTCAGTCCTTTTTGGACGACTCAGCTAGCCGGTCGAACTCTCTGCCTCTAGGCAGAGGGGAACTCTCTGCCTCTGGGCAGGGAGGAACCCAGGCATGGCTCCGCCGAAGGGCAGAGCTTCGTTCGGGGAGGTTGACCAACCCGATCCCGTTTATACGGGTTCTACGGGCAATTTTTGCCCAAGCCTATGGGCTCGGAAAGCCCACATTAAACCGACCTTGTGCCACATTTGACACACGTGGGCGTGTTAATGAACATCGTGTGTGTGTGTGTGTGTGTGTGTGTGTGTGTGTGTATTAGTGAATATACATAAAATCTCACATTGATAGCATGACTCGGAGTTTCATGCAAACATGCAATCTTACTGACCGTTAAAGAGTTATGAAATTCACATTCTCATGGTGTTGATTTAAAATTGTGTGTTAAGACTTTTTATTTAATTATTGTTGCCTATAATATTATAATCAATTATTTATAGTTTATATAATTCAAATTTTTAATTTCAAAAGATGGAAAATTTGAAAAAAATTTGAAAAAATTTGAAAAAAAAATTTACATAAACATGCTATGTATCAAGGGGGAAGACTCTTTTCACATAAAAAACCGTCTTTATAATATATTATTAATGTAATGTCTTATGGAATAAATTAATTATAGTTTAAGACTATATATCTAGTACATTTGAAACCTAGCCTTATACTTACAAAGGTGAAATTAAATATACACACGTCATAAATTAATCAAGTATGATCTATAATATGGAATAATATATGTGTACAGATATATAAAAAAATGCTATGAATGATGGCTTATACATGTTTTTTATCATACCCATATTATATATATATATATATATATATATATATATATACATATATATATATATATATATATATATATATATATATGAGGCCTCATTCATGCTAAAAACAATAGAAGCATTATTAATAAAAAAAGAAAAAACCAACATAATAATATCAACTAAGAACATGGCCACAATATTCTGACCATGTTTGGAAAATAAGACATCCCTTTAACTCTAGATACATACATAAAACAATCCATACATTCAGTTAAAAGTAAAAATAAAATCATCTTTGATAATCACTGAAAGTATAGCTGAAAACTCTCAGACACACAAAACATTTGGGCAATTTCTATATAATTTATGTCCAGAAAAGAAGAAAATTATAAGAACACAAGAAAAATGAAATAAAAACCTTAACTGCAGTATCTTGTCATCATTTTTAATGAAATTTGTGCGCGTGTGTATGTATGAATATAAAATATCACATATTGAGTGTTGGTACTAATAAAATAGTGCTCAATGTGTAATAACAGAGCTACATTATAACATGTATGTATGTATGTAAACACTATGGAAAATCATTGGACATGCAAAAGGTTATTATTATCTTTAGTAAATAGTCATATCATCCAAAATTATAGTTTTTGTTGTTATTATTGATTTGTGCATTATCGGCAATCGATTGCTACTTAAATAGTCTTTTTGCTTGGAGCAATAAGCCAGACGATAATAATTTACTGCAATGAGAGATCTTTTAGAAAGCGAGAACAAATAGGAAATCCATTTATAATTTCTGTGTGTTAATGACAATGTACTGTCATCAGGCACATGCAATGGTATCAATCAAATTGCATATAGATTATACCTATCCATATTGCCTATTGATTTTTAATGTTTGAATTAACCCTCCCTCTCTCCTAACTTAGCAGTATTCATACTGAAGAATCTGAGGAAAATCTTTTCTCTTTTGACAAAAAGGAATGGTCCTTAAATAAACTTACTTAGAAAGCTTCTCTTTTTTGGTAAGAGAAGTATTTATAGAAAGCGTTTTTTATTGAAAGAGCAAGAGTAAACGATATATTTCTGTACCGAGAAACAGAGTGGTTATCCATATGCAGATGCTTCTCAAAATATCAGAATCTCATAGAAAAGATCAATAATTTTTGTCAGTTACTTCAGAAAGTAAAACTTGTTAATATTTTAGACTCATTACATATAACCTAAAATGTTCGAAGTATGTTTTTATTTTGATGATTATAGGCTACAGCTCAAAAACATTGAAAAAAATGTATCTCAAAATATTAGAATATTCCATTTAAGTTTGAGCAAATCACAACACAGTATAGATACCATCAATTTCACAGTCTGATTATGTATACACAACCATAATCATGAGGAAAGACCGCTGACTTGATGGTTATTCAGAAAACTAAGTGACAGAATGTTATTGCTGAAGTAGGTGGTGTTTGTTTGCAGTGTGCATTATCAAAGTATATTCATGTAAAATATTAGATATATTCCATTTCTAGTTTGAATAAACCACTACACAGTATAAACACCATGAATCTCTCAGTTATTTAACAGTTATCCTGAAGATTCATTGCCACCTTCTTTGAGGAGAGTAAGACATAGAAGGCCATTACTGAAAGGGGTCATTCTTCACAATGTGCTGCATCAAAGTGTATTCAAGGAAAGTTGACAAAGAGGAAAGTATGGTAGAAAAAAGTTGCACAGGGGATCAAAGTATCAGAAGATGTCGATTGACATTACATTTAAATTTTTGAAGATTATAGTTATCATGGAAGCAAGTAAGAGGAAGAGAGTTCCACTGTCGGGAAGTGCTTGATAAGAAGCTGTTGGAGTAGAAGAGGCGGTTACATTTAACTGTTTCGACAGTGAAAGGGTGAGACCGAGATGCCAACCTAGTAGCACGCTTAAATTCATGTAGTCGAGGCACCAGTGAAAATAGCTTGTCAGAGCTGTCGCCATGAAAATATTTGTAGAAAATACAGAGGGAAGCCGACACAGTGAACAAACTTCCCTCGGGGTAGATGTAGCTATTTATTCAATGTAGTTGTTCAGGTCAGTGGAAGACGTGAGACCAAGAAGGCACAGTGAGGTAGACTCAAATATTTGTAGAGAAGACAGAGGGAAGCCACATATTCAGACGCAAAATGGAAGACAACAGCCTTGAGAGGAATGCCAAGCAAAGCTGTTTCAAGAACTTGGGGGAGCTTCACAAGGAATGGGCTGAGGCTGATGTCATTGAGTCAAGAGCTGCCACACACTGATGTGTCCAGAAAATGGGCTAGACATGTTACTTTCCTCATCTCAAGCCACTCTTGAACCAGAAACGAGATAAGAAGTATCCTACGGTAAAAAAAATAGAACTGAACTGTTATTCAGTGATCCTCCTTTCAGTTGAAAATGAATTTTGCATTTTATTCAGAAATCTTACAGCCATTTCACATTGAAAACACCAGTTTCCATATGATCACCAAAGCTAAGCAACATTGAGCCTGATCAGTACCTAAATAGGTGGCTGCTTGGGAATACCAGACGCTGTAAGTATGGATATGAATGGAGATGTAATAAATAGCAAATCGGAATTGGAAATCAGAGTTGAGTTCCAATTCCAGTCTTGCTCATTATATTCACTTAATGAACAAATACCCTGAGTAAAGGTCTATACCACCTCTTCTCTCCCTAGCTGTGGGTTAATTAGTATGACTTCTATCAGTAAATCTTTATTATCTTCAAAAATTCTTACAATTTAAAATATTTTCTGGCCTTAAATAACCTGCAAAAGGTTGATAAGCTGTAAAAAATAAATTAATCCATCCACAATCTTCCATCATCTTTCTAATGATTTCATAATCCCATCTAACCATAATTTTTATTTTTCTCAGTTTCCAAGAGAAATTAATTCTGTAAAATTTATACGGAAGCCACACATAAATGTGACTAAGATAACCAAACTCTTGTTTGTTTTTCAGTGAACAATATTGGTATTTTGAGGATGGACAACAGAAAACATTCTTTTATTTATATGACAATATCAATATGAATGGTAAGTTAAAGTTGAAAATATCTTATCAATATGAATGTGCGAAAACTTCTCATCCAAGCTTTAATCATTTTTGTGCCATGTTCCTTTAGGATGCGAATAATTATGACTCTCCACAACTTCCTGTTCCTTGTAGCTTTAAATAGTATTTAACTCTTTACCATCTCTCCTTGTCCCTGCTCGGCCATGCACTCATGAAAACACATTAGGTAAGTTTTCTCTCCTCCTCTCAACATATCCTGTGAGTATTAAATTTTCCAAGCCCTCTTCCTCATAATGCATCCCAGAAATTTCAACTGTTTTTTTCTGATTTTAAGTATGAGTGTCTTTCTAGTTCCCACTTTCTTTAGAATTTCCTCACTGTTCTTATATTCTATCCATGGTAATATCAACATCTGCCTAAAGAACTACATTCCTGTCTGTTGAAGTTTCTTTTTCATCTGTAAAGAAATTGTTCAGCATTCACTGGTGAATAGATATGATATAGCAGTTAGGAACTCTTTTCTTTGTTTCCAACAAAATATTCTTATGTCTTAATACTTTGCTTAGTTTCTAGAAGGCCTATTTCACTATTTCAATTTACCTTCAGGTTTCTGTGTCATATTTTTGATTGATTGTTACTACACTACACAGATAGTTAAATTTCTCTACCTACTCGATTCTGATGTTTCCAGTTCAAATCTCACACCTTTGGCCATCTATTTTGTCGATGGCCACACATTCCATCTCATTACAGTTAATTGTTAGTTCCTTCTTCTTGTGTTCCTTTTCTACCTTTGCTAGGAGTTTTGGTAGCTTTCCTTTTAAGTCCAGTGTTATTCACATATCTTTAACAAAAAACAAAAAATAGACATACTCTCATACTTCCTATTATGCTTTTTTTCTTAATTCTGAGTATTTATTTTTTATTACAGTCTTTAGTTAGTCTAACCCAGAGCAGTACTTGTTCAAAGCAATCATTTACTTTCTTTGTGCTATACTCCACTGCAAATTAGATCTCTTTCTGAATTACTCTAGATGTCAGATGGATGTGAGTGCTAAGAAAGCAAAACCTAAAACAAAAAAAAGTCATCCACTGCACATGGGATTCAAAGCATCACATCCAGCCCACAAAACAAATCCCCTATATATATATATATATATATATATATATATATAAACAAAACATAAAAGAGGCCAATCACAAACATTGCCACCAAAGGAAAAAAAAGCAAAAACAATGAGTCACTAGATTTGCTTTTAAGAAATCTACTCATAAACGACTGTCACAGAATGCGACCAACAGACATTACCACTGTGACTTCAGTCAACCAACCAAAAACACATATCTATTTGAGACACAGCCTCCTTCAAACACCCACATCCTTTCCCTAGAGACATTCCACTCACACTCTATGTATTGGCAAATCAGATTTGCAGCTTCACTAATCTATTCCAGGTCTCTCTTGACATCGCCATCATGACCTCAGTCAACCAACCTGACAAATAAAGCCTTACCAACCCTACCCTTCCTACAAGGAAGCCTTTCTCACTTACATTTAGAGACACACCAGCTCGCATATACCGTATTGGCAATACAGAAGAAGTTTATATTTACAATTCTTGTTGTCTTTTCACCTCACCAGCAGTACTTTTGTTTCATTTGTTCTTCTGTGCTGCCAACCATGTGTTATAACTTTTGGAATTAACTCAATAGATAATCCCTTCACAATTTCACCATATATATATATATATATATATATATATAGAGAGAGAGAGAGAGAGAGAGGGGGGGGGAGAGAGAGCATAACCATTTTTGCCTGAAGAATAGACTTTGGTACAGATCATGAGGGTTCAATTTGCTTGCAATAGTATTGTAGCAGTAGTAGTAGGTAGACATATCAGATTCTTTAAGTTTGGATTTTATAAAAGCTGGTGAGATAATAAAGTGTGTTTGACATGTGTTTATAGATGATAAAATATCAGAACTCCCTCAAAGTATTTCATGCATAAAGAATTATCGGTGGAATAATGGATAGCAGCTCAGATTGAGGAATCGGAGAGCCAAGTTTGAATTCCAGTCGAATCCATTACATTCACTTATGTGCTAATACCTTTGGGAAAGGTATGGATCCTATTCTTCTCCCCCCAGCTATGGGTAAATGTTGTAGATTCCGGGATGAAATCCGATATCAATGAATATCAATATCAATGAATAACAAACGCCAGGAATGGATAGGAAAAATAAATGTATTAACGTAATAATACAAACTGGTAATACGGGTTGGTAGATTCAGGAATGCGAGTTAGTAGCAATAATATATATACAGTCTTGGTATTGAAGTATCGTGGTATGACTCCTTACTGAGTCTAGGTGCTCGTGATGGTGACTCTTGTGCTACCCTCCTCTAATACTACTCTCCGGGTATTCACTGGTGGTAGTATATGTATACCTTGGGTGAGTCCATTTGTGTAAAAAGGGGAGACCCCTTAACAGTAAGTATCAGGACAAACCAGGTTCTGTAGCCTTGGATGGCAACTGGTCTACCACAGAAAGAAATGGCAACCTACTGCGGGAAAAGAATCTGCCTTGTCAGTCATGTATGAAAAGATATATGATCGCCTAAGTGTGTATCACGTATGGCACATAACTGACTGACTGAAATTGAAAAAGGACATTCGGTGCAAGCATCGATCACTTACATGAGTGCTTCAATGGAATTCGTTAGTTATTCCAGCAACCTTGCTGACCAATGGTGGGGGTCATGCACAATTTCAAATGGTAACTGTGGATGGGAAACAAGAAATATTGACTAAATGGCAACAACAATGAAGAGTGTGATAGAGTGGAAGCAGCAGTAGATACACATGTGACTAAGGCAGATAAAACTACGGTGGCCACAAAATGCACATGCATTTAACTCACTGTTGCTAAAGACTGTGAGGGAACTTTTAAAAAACAATATGCTTAATGCATTAGTCATTCATCATAATGAGTCTAACCATAATTTCATCTTAAAGAATGCAGTTTTAAATAATGAAAAGGTAATTTATTCAGGCAAAATGTATAGAAAGTGCTTTAATTTCTGTGATATCCATGATAAATTTACATACACATTTGGACAGCATTTAATTTAAACAAAAAACTGCTATTACTATGACATTTAAAAACAACAGTGATAAAAACAAAATCAGAAGCAGTAGGAAACTGAAGGAATTAAGCTAGTTTCTGTTTACATTTCTGGGATGAGGAGTTATTATTTACATGCAGACGATCACCCTCATCTTTTTTGTTGTTATAACAGTGTTTCTGCCATTATGCCCTCTGGCCTTCATCAGGTGAAGTAGATGAGGTTGTATATCTAGACATACTGAATACCAGAAATTTAAATTTAAAGTTGACCATACCTGCATCTTCACCATTTCTTTCATTTGTTTATATTTTCATTCCACCAACATATATGATATTATTCTGCTTTGACAGTTGAGGATATGGTAGATGATACTCAGCTTTTGTGCATATACAGGGTGTGATGTATAAATTGTCACCCTTTTACATTTTTAATTTCATGCATGCACGTTGTTTTTGAATTTGTTGACTGCATAGTATAGTAGGGTCTGTTGGGCACCATCTGTGAGAAAAAGAGCACCGTGACGCAATATACTCTGCCAGAAATTTGGAAACAGCACACTGTACTGTTTGGTATTCACACTGGGACCTCCAATACAAACATTTCAGTGTGCTTGGGTGTCAATCTGAGGACAGTGTAGAAGATTTGGAAAGAATTGGAGGAGCCTAATGGTGATTATGAAGCAGTTTGCAGCAATCACTAGTGATGGCAATATTATGCCTCTTTTTATCTTACCACAGGGCCTCAGACTTGACATGGAGACCTACATCGCCTTTAGTAGGTAGTGCTGCTCTGGGTCAAGAGCCTTTGTCTGGCAACAGGACTCTGCACCATGCTAGGAGAACCCAGTTAGGGCTTTCAGACAATTTCTGCAACTGCATCATCCCTTACATCTGGCCACCTAACTTCAAACCCATTGATTATTATGTGTGGTGCGCAGTTGAGCAAGAGACCAACAAAACACATTGTAACACCAAAGATGAACTGAAGGCAATGATTATGGCAACATTCATCAACCTAAACAAGGAGACCATCCAGAAGAGTTGCAGGAGATTCCAAGGTCATCTGGAGGCTGTGGCTGAAGCCAATAGCGATTTTATTGAATAAATTTACTCTTTGGTATTTCAAGATATTTTTGTGTAATTTTGGTATATATATATCTGTTAAAATGAGATGTCAGTGTTATTTTCATTTTTGTGTAATTTAGACGACAATTTATCTACTGTCCCCTTTATATGATTCTGTCAATAAAAACAATTCAGCATGAAGAAGTTCTTTTGAAGGACGAAACACATTTCATAGGGTTTTTACCATTTTCTTATTTTATTTCCCACATGCATATAGTGTCCTACAGCTCATGAACGACTCGTGCATCAGACACCTGGTGTTCAGTAAAAGGCTTCTAGTATGCACAAGAATCTGCCTGAAATCAACTGATTCATATATTCCACACCTGTGGTATTTTTATTAGCAAAAAAACCTCTGGTTCTGATAGTCAATGATATCACTATATCACAATGAAGTATAAAAAAAACTTTCTTGTAGGGGTTGTAATAAGTGTATATAATAAAAAAAAAATTATGGTTGACTGCCACCCTCTTATTTGAATAGCAAAACATGAATTCTGATAAAAACTTTCTAATTCTGAGGACTGTTTTTTATAACACCCCCACCATATATAAATGTAAAAACTTAAAAAAAAACATTTTTCTGATGAATGCCTTAGAGAATTAATTCTCTCCCCTCCAAAAATAAATAAACAAATAACAATATAGATATTGTCAAATAGAAATAATGAATGGAGAAAAACATGTATTATAAATTGTTATAAAAGAACACTGAGAATAAATAAAAGCATTTATTCCCATCTGTGAAAACAAGACCCACTTTTAAAATTTGGTCAAAATGGCAGACAATTGTTTGCTTGCAATTGATACAAATAAATAGGGAATGGAAACAAAAGTTTTATTTTTGATTACTACGCCTGAAGAAATTTTTTTTTTCATATGCAAAGACAAAAACTAATTGTTAAAAAGTACATTTTTTAAATTATTTTATTTTTTCAGATATTTTTGACTAGTATTTTTATTTTAGTTGTTTCCGGTTTTATATTTCAACCATTTTTATAAAATCTAATACATAATATCAAGATTTTTTACTAAACATCTTTTAAATGATGGAAAACAAATTCAGAAAGTGTCTGTGTGTCTGTGGATTAAGAAGTCTGTAGTTAATAGTCAGTAGATTAATTTTTAATATGAAATTTTCACTAAAAATATTTCCAATAACTATTAATTCAGGGACCTGAAGTACAAATGAAATAATTTGGCCTTCATAAGAAGAATCACATTCCAAAATGGTCATAACCTCTGATTTTGGAAATATATAAATATATTAATACAAAATTAATATTAACCATTGTATTACTTATTATTAATTTTATTAATACAAAATCGCATCTTTATTTTGATAAAATTAAATAGAATACCAAAAGGAACACATCTGAAAAGACTGAAGAGGAAATTATTATATGCTTTGCTGTTATACTCACCATGTTTCGTCTGTTGTACCCTCCAGTCATCTTATGGTGTCTATATTATTATATTCTTTGCTGTTTGGATCAAAATTAATTATATGCTGAATTATTTAAATAAAAGTTTGCAATTTTACTATGACTTATTACAAATTTATCACTTATTTTTGACTTAAGTAAAATAAATAAATGTTGATTCCAATCTCATATGGGAATGAGTGCAAAAATACTGCCCTACCCAAATTTATAGACAAATCATACAAAAATGCTTGCTGGGATTTCCTCCTAGCCAATAAGATAAACCACTTCTCAGTCTCATCTGCCATATTCTTGTTTGGAAATCAGAATGCTGCAATCATTTTTCCGTATCCTTTTTGAGTGTTCACACCATTCTTGGTTTGGGAATTTTTTGCCTTATTATTGTTGCTTTGCCTACTTTTATCTTAATATATATATATATATATATATATATATTATGAAATGGACAAAGTCTGACAATTATTTTAAGAGATTTTTATGTTTATACATTCTTTTTATAGATACAAATATCTAAGTAAATGCTCTGTTTATATTAAGGTACATCAGGTTATATGACGTTTCCGTATAGAATACAGATTCGATTCCTGTCAGAGGACGAATATTTTCTATGAAAATTTCTCGGACATTCAGGTCAGTAAATGTTGTTTAATACAGTTTATTATAAAACAGAGCATTTACTTAAATATTTGTATCTATAAAAAGAATGTATAAACATAAAAATGTCTTAATATATATATATATATATATATAATGAGAATTTTCATATGTTATGTAATTTTTTTATGTTAAGATATGCTTTGAGTAGATATGTGCATTTGAGAGAGATCACAGGAAGTTTTTAGTTTAAAAACACTAATTTAACATTGCTAACCAGATGCGTCCTCTGTAGCTAAATGGTATAGCACATCAAGCTATATTAGTTCCATGTTGTATAGAGGTTCGATTCCTGTCAGAGGACTCATATTTTCTTTGAGATTTCTTGGACATTCAGGTGGTAAATGTTATTAATACTGTTTATTATAAACAGAGCATTTGTATCTATAAAAATAATGTATAAACAAAAACATATATTAAGATATAATATATATATATATATATATTAGTGAATATACATAATATGCAATGTTGATAGCACAACTCAGAGTTTCATGTGGTTGCTGCAAGATTGTATTTGCACCTGAAGATTGCAGCAACCACATGAAACACCAATATATAGCTCTGTCTCATAATATTGATCACTGTATTTATAACACCTGTGGAAAAAATATATTTATATGTACATAAAATTTTTTGTGCATGTATGTATGTCTTTTATCATACACACATACACACACAGATATATATATTAAAAAATAGGAAGATCAACCACTTATGCTACCATGGTTTCAACCATTGAGGTCTTGTCAGGTGGTAGAGGCTAATTAATTTCCTAATATTTTATTTGCTTATTTTATGTGTGCACAACAGGAAGTGTGACGGAAAGGGAGGGGTGAGGTAAGAGTCAGGAAATAGGATAGGATGTTGAGTGAAAAAAAATTATACTTGCATCAGGGTTGGTATAGGTCCAAAATATACTTTTTAGTATGTCTACACCCCAACATAACTTCAGACCTCTCATTTAACAGACCACTCTGGTCTGTACACACTACTACTGCCAATTCCTCCTTCCAGCACAGCCCGTAGACACCACCACAATTGCCACCACAGCAAGGCCCAGCCCACCCCCTCAACACGCTCTAACCCACACTAGGGCTCCCATCATTATCCTCCCACATACAGCCAGCCACACACTTTCAGAATGGAAAGCCATGGGAGTTGTGCTGGGTTGGCCAGCCATATGTGAGAACACAGATGAAAATATGTATAATATTTTTTCCTTTCCCCATCTCATCTTATTTCCCCACTCTTGCCTCACCCCTCCCCTTCTGTCACATGTTGTATGCACATAAAATAAGCAAATAAAAGCACTAGGAAATTAATCTGCCTCTACTGCCTGACAAAACCTCAATGGTTGAAACCATGGTAGTGTAAGTGGTTGATCTCCCTATTTTTTAATATTTAAAAGCTCTGCAAGTTTGATTTTTGGGATCGTGTATCAAGCACTTTTTAATATAACCGTCCTCTGATCCAATTCAACTCTGACCAACAACTGTTTACATATATATATATATATATATATTCGAACATGACTTGTTTCATTGAATATAGACATATAGTTCTCTAATCAGTTTCTTGATGTAAGATAAAATTCATCAAGGAAATTCCATAACTACGACAGATAAATTAAAATTTTAAAATAACTATAACAGAGAGCATTTGTGCATGTTTTTTAAAAATCACCAACACAACAGATTCTATTGCAGTTACAATAAATTTGTTTCTGTAATTTACCCCTGAAGATGATCTTGGAAAAAGATCAATAAGTACTTGTCTTAAAAAAAAACTGGTACCTTCCTTGATGAATCTCATCTTAACATCAAGAAACTGATTAGCAAACTGGAAAGGATCAGTATAAGAATAAATAGACACAATATGTCTATATTATTCAATGGAACATGTTTGAATGGAGATATGCTGTCAAAATATATTATATATATATATATATATATATATATATATATATATATATATATATAAATATAATAGTGAACATAGAAGTCAACACTTAGAGGCAACAGTCTGTTTCATGCTAGATGCAATCATCAGACCACCATATATATATATATATATATATATATATATATATATATATATATATATATATATATATATAGTCTGCTCAGCATTATCTTTACCCTGTACTTTTTTTTCCTTTCTTATTATTTAGTGGAATCTTTGTCAATTCTCTTTGTTAGTCACTTCTACCAATTACATTTAACTATAACCAATTACTCTACAGGTTACAAGCTCAGAATTGGGCTGTTTCAATGGTGACAAATCCAAATATGA